>CM042257.1:24437469-24957469 GCA_023566225.1 Romanogobio albipinnatus | reverse complement strand
TCACTAAAAGTGCGTAGACTAGTTGTCGCCCAGGCCAAGATTTAGATCGCCATGACCTCGGTAGGTCACAGAAAGGCGCCTTCATGTCTGGCGTCATCTGCAGAAACCCCATCTCCAATACTGAACCTGCACAGATCATGCAACGCACATACACACAAAAGCTCCAAAGAATAACAGCTTCCTCAAGGTTGAGAACATCTTAACTAACTATCAACAAGCACTTCCAAAACATGCTGATACTACATTTTAATACAGAAGTGAATTTATTCTTTTAATAAGAAAAGAACATAAAAGAGGTACATTTCTCTGAGTCCCCAAAAAGTCACGTAGACCTGTAACCTATGTAGACATAAGGTCACTTTAGGATGACATATAGCTCAACACATGCAGAGAGGGGTTCTCCCGGGGTGTTGACACACACACACACACACACACACATTCGCCTGTCAGCACAGTTAACACAGACATCAGAGCAGCACCTAAAGAAATGTTTCCACAAGCACACAGCAAATAATACTAAAATCTCCAAAATCACTCATTAAATATAGAGAGGTTATAGGTGAACTGATTTATCAAATGTAGAAAATGGTTATAACTTAATTATTCAGGTTATGGAAATAATAAAAAGAAACATTTGTAGGTGTATAAAAGGTGTATAAAAGAAGAGACACCAGTATCTGACCTGCCCCATTAATATATATATATATATATAATAAATAATATTTGCACATATACATGCATGCATACATACATACATACATGCATCGATTTTTGATACCACAGGGAAAAAACGCTGCATATACTGTGAAATAGATATTTTTAATATTTATTTTTTTGTCCATCTATTGATAGTCTAGACAATCAAACATTTCTTCTGAAGAGATCACTTTATATGATAAAGCTTTTGAAGCTTTTTGTTTCGTATATAAACATTGATCAACTACCATTACAATTATCTCAATGTATTTTTTACAATGGGATAATTTTGTTTTGCGATAGCTTACAAACAGTAAGCTTGATTTCAAATGTTAAATTGAATTTAAAAAGACAAGTAAACAGTAATAATATAAGAACACATAAATAAATTACTAACAATAGCACAAATAAATACAATAGAATAAAGATACAAATGAAATGGACTGCTTTATTTTTTCTGGTAGGTCTAACAGTAGGATTCAGGTAAGAACCTGAATAAAAAAACAAAGTAATCAAATTTAGAATAACATTGGATAATCTTCATTGTAAAAAAAATTAAATACAGATTAATTAATTATAGTTACACAAGTTAATCAATCAAGAGCTGTTAGTGATAGTTTGTCTTTTTGTAGTTTGAATAACATTAACAACATGAGTGGCACGGCTGCTGTCCCTTTAAGACCCGACGCACGCATGGATCCAAAATATTGTTCCTGTTACACATACTTCCTGAACTATTGACAACTGTATTTACGTTAATACTCGTCAAGATGGGCATTGTGACATTATTTATTTTTGAGTGTATTTGACCATTATTAAAGCTGTAGTCTACGATATTGAAAATCAGTCGAGAAAGCCTGAATTTTTAAAAAAAACTCATCCACACGCACACCCCTCCCCTCTGTGCTACCTGATCCCTCCCACCGGGAAACGACCTGAACAACGTCAAGCAGGAGTAAACATCGGAACAGAGATGTACCATGTGCGATTTGAGTTCACGCCCACAAGATTAGCAACACATGCAATGTAGCGGAGTAAAGTTAGTTTTAGGTTTGATATTCGCCGGATTTTCGTTTTCCCTTGATACAGTTCTAAAGAGTCAACAATCTTTCAGAGACATAAATACCATGAATAGTTTTAACAATTATGCAACTACTGTATAGCAACATAAACAATTAATTCAAAACCACTTACGTATATTACAGCTGCATATTTATACCCGAGAATGCTTTGACGCGCTATCACCGGACTTCATGACAAAGGGAATGTCTCTAAATTCCCCAACAGCGTAAAAACGTCTAATTTGTACAAGTTAAAATGACTTTAAAATAAATACAAATAATTTGAAGTTGTAGTACATTAAAAATATTTATGACTGACTTACTACAGGTGAAATTATGCCAATATCGCCCTTACTGTACGTACAGTACACTAATATTTATAGAAAAACAATTACAGTAACTCACCAAAAGGGTTTTTTCCTGTTCCAAAAGTTGTAGTACATTCCTACTGGTCAGACTGACTTACTACCGGTGAAATTATGCCAATATCACCCTTACTGTACGTACAGTACACTAATATTTATAGAAAAACAATTACAGTAACTCACCAAAAGGGTTTTTTCGTGTTCCAAAGGTTGTAGTACATTAGTACATTGTACACATAGTACACGAAAAAAACCTTTTAGTGAGTTACTGTATTTATTTATTTTTTATAAATTTTAGGGTACTGTACGTACAGTAAGGAGGATATTGTCTAAAAAGAGATATTGGCAAAATATAATAAATATATTCGCCCGCTAGGCATTTACATAGCCCTGTAAACATTTATTTGAATTCATTGTTGAGACTCGATTTGCACTGTGTGGTGAATTTGCAGACGGTCCCTTAAGCAGCCTATGCCGATATGCGGCGAATATCAAACCTAAAACTAACTTTACCTCGCTTGCAATGTTCTATCGGCTCGAACAGAAAACCGCTAACGTTAGGACTATTGAAATAGTCAAGCACTTCAAGAAATATAATTACTTTGACCCGTGATAGGCAATGCTAAACGGCTAACATTCCAATGCCGACCGGCAGCATGATCATGTTGTCAGACTGATAAAAAGCTATCTATGTAATACACCACACCATAAAAGTATAAATAGATGTTTACCGTCTCAACAAAAAGTCAGCGTCGGTTATAAGTCCAAAGGTTTCTCTGAAGCTTCCTCCAACGGGCAACGGTGGACCCTATATTGATTCGGCTTTGAGTCCGGCGTTCTTCACATTTGTTTTTAACCTCTTAACAAGCGCCCCATTTTTGAGAATTCTTTGAAAACGACATACCCAAATGAAAATGTCTGCAGCTCTTAAACCCTATGGTCTATATTCATAAACCTGGTCTTATTTTAAACTAGACACTTGAAATATTGCTACCCAAGAGTCATAATAACTCAAAGTAATATGGGAACAGAGTAATATACATGTAAATATACATGTAAGTGACTCACGTTTTTTTTTTTTTTTTTTTCACTTAGGGAAAAAAATATTATAATTTAATGTTAAGAGCCTGAAAATAACTTAAATATAAAACTGAATGTCTAATCATGTCATGATTCAAATATGAGGATGATTCTCTCAGTAATGTAGCTTCTGTGAGCTTTTATGTCAAGAAAAGTCTAGGCGTCATTTCAAAAAGGCCATTTATTTCAGAACATTTGCTATTGTAAAGAGTAGTTTTTCATTCAAATAAATCTGCAATAAACTGCAATAAACTACTAATTATAATGGATAAACAGTTACTGAAAAACTAAAGCAACTATTTACAGAGATTACAAAGTGTAAAAAACTCATTTAGCTGATGGGAAGCGTCAGTAAGAGTCTGCGCGCTCCACTGCAGTTGCGCCATTGAGAACGCGCAGCCAGCGCACAAACAGTATTCACCAAAGCCTACTTACGTAAACTGCGCAAGATAATGCCTTTTGATTGGTTACTAAGTCCATCAATCAAACCTTTGTTGGAAAGGCATTGGCTGGGCACCGAGTGCCTTTATCCAACGAAAACCATGGGCGCAATGATTGACAGCTCACCAAGCCTGTAAAGCGCTTCCTCTATGATGCATCACAGGAGAGTCTCTGATTGAAGGAGAGAGACGAGGGAGGGTTTATAATACGTGGGAGAGGCTATTCTAGCAGGGGGAGTTTGCCAGACACGGATTAGAATCGATATTTCATTGAAAATGGACATGATTGATTACGCTAACTCAAAACTCTCTTGCAAACAACGGAGGATTTTTAGTTTTTTCCCTATTTTTTCGTTGTTTTGGATTAAAAAGTGGGATGCATTTTGAAGAGTGGACTCTTACACAGAGATGTATTCGGGTGTTTATTGGATTCGTCCGATCTGATCCGAACGACAGGAGATGAAAGATGAGTATCGCTAATATTTTGCTAATGTTTACATGGACGGTCCTTTAGCGTTTCATTTAACCCTTTCCTCTCTGGTGTATTTATTGCAAAAACAAGTTCAGAACATGAATCTTGAGTGTTTTAGCTTTCAAATGATGCATAGTTTGTGATAGTTGATTGAATATTTTGTATAAAACAAAAGTAAATAAAAGTACACACACGCCCACTTCCGTCAACCCCCCCGCCCACGATCCGGTGCGGGTTAAGAAGTTAATCTCTGCTCTTTCCTCAATTGACTTTCTCTTTCTTCCAACCTTGACTGTTGGGGCGAGCAGGGGCCGCTTGCTGCTGTCTGTTTGTTGGTTTTTCTCCATTGCTGAGTTGATGCTGCCTACTTTCATGTCGCAGGAGGGGGCGGGGTGGGGTGCGGTGGGTGGAGACGCGAGTGGAGCAGGGGATTGGATGAGAGCAGTTAACCGGCCGGACAGCTTACATTGGTCAATTTCTCTGCGGGTGTACACCCAATAGAGTGAATGGATTTTTTTCATTCTTTTTTCTCTTAATATTGTTAGGATTGTACTGTAGAACCATAACCAGCATCTAAATGAGGTTATTAATAATGAACAATCTTTGAAATCGTAGACCATAGCTTTAAGCTAGAAAAAGGAAAAATAAATTGCACATGTATGTCAGAGGTGGCTATATTACGGTATAAGTGTGCTTCAGATGTGAGCGTGAAATCTGCGGGAATGAGTATAATTATGTGCAATCCGGTGTGAAATTCAGACCCATCACACCAACACTAACATGCTGTCATGAGGAAAAATCCAGCAGAAGGCACAGGCGCGTTCGCCGTGTTCAGAGGGTTAACCCGTTTAGCAGGAGCATCTGTAACCTTAAAGGATTAGTTCACCCAAAAATGGAAATTCAGGGTCATTAATTACTCACCCTCATGATGAATCTCCCTCAGATTGAATTTAGGCTTTTTTTAACAGATAAACATTCACCAACACACATGATCAGTTGTGGTAAACCGATGGAAGCTCATGCATGTTCGTCTGACGTGCAAGAACCAATGATGTTCATTTTCGTGTGTTACGCATCACATTTTAGCTTTCACAAGAAACAATGAGGCTCATTCTCATGTTACACAGCATGTTTGTGCTTCCACTACTAGAGGTTTGTTCTTCTGTGTCAAGCAGGTTCGGTTGAGCTTCTATTTATGTTCCCTGATCAATTATTATATGTGAATATATGATGAACAGATTTAATTATTTTATTTAATTGATTAGTTTTACGATCTCTTTATGAACTTTTTGAAGCGCCAAAATGTCAGTTGCGTAATTGTCAATGGAGGTACAGAAAGCGCTCCGATCAAAAAGATCTTCATTTGTGTTCCGAAAATGAACGAAAACAGTATCCATAGTTAGGATTGTGTATACAAAGCATGGCAAGAATTCATCAGCAAAGAATGATTGGGACCATCAAAAACTAAGAAGGATTTCCAAGCAATACAGAATTACTGCAGCAAAAGAGACCACACAACTCAATATCCACCTTATGACCTTATGTTTCCATAAAAACCGTCTGCAGAGAAATTCACTAGGCCAACATCCATGGAAGAGCTGCAATTGTTAAACCTTTTATCACAGACCCCAATGCTAAAATGAAAAAGTTGGTGTCATGATAATAAAACCAGGACAGCAGAAGACTGGACATGACTGCTGAATCATCATTAACATTATTCACAACAGAAGGCCGAGTTTATGTATAGACTAGAGAACCCCCAAAGAAGCGTACAACTCAGGCTGTCTAGTTGTAATGGTCAGACAAGGGGGTGGATCTGTGATGACTTGGGCAGCCATATCTTGGTATTCGGCTGGCCCCATCATTAATCTACATGGTCAAGTTACTGCCAGCAAGTATTTGGTGATCAGGTGCATACTATGGTCCAATTGTTGTTTCCAAACAATAATGCCATTTTTCAAGATGACCTTGCACCCATACACGCACAGCCAGGGCTGCGTTTCCCAAAACCATCGTTAGCCTAAGTTGATCGTAGAGACCATTGGTGGCAATTGTTCTACGATCAACTTAAGCTTACGATGGTTTTGGGAAATGCAGCCCAGAACAGTTCAGTCTTGGTTTAAGGAGTACCAGAATGTACCCCGCTCAGTCACCTGACAAAAATGAAAATTATGTAATTTATTACTCACCCTCATGCCGTTCCACACCCGTAAGACCTTTGTTAATCTTCGGAACACAAATAAAGATATGTGGTTTGATATTATAAAGCGACAAGAATATTTTTGGTGCGTCAAAAAAAACAAAATAACGACTTCTATAGTGATAGCCGAATTTAAAACACTGCTTCATGAAGCTTCGGTGCGTTATGAATCAGCGAATCGAATCAGTGGTTCGGAGCGCCAAAGTCGCGTGATTTCAGCAGTTTGACACGCAATCCGAATCATGATTCCAAACACTGATTCATAACGCTCTGAAGCTTCATGAAGCAGTGTTTTGAAATCGGCCATCACTATACAAGTCTTTATTTTTGTTAAAATATTCTCATGGCTTTATAATATTAATATTGAACCACTGTTCTCACATGAACTGATTTAATGGATCTTGAGAGGAAATTTCATTGCTGGCTATGCAGGCCTCACTGAGCCATTGGATTTAAACAAAAAAATATCTTAATAGGTCTTACGGGTGTGGAACGGCATGAGGGTGAGTAATAAATGACATTATTAAAATTTTTGGATGAACTAAAATACTAAAATTTACGTCACCCATAGGATTCTGAAGAGCAGTTATGAAGCATAAAGTAGGGTCGAGCTGGGTGTTGCCATCTTGGCAGCACGTGCGTCACTCCCAGATAATAGAAAATGGGCAAAAAGGTTGGACGTGGGTGGAGCTGAGGTGACGTCATGACTAACAGACAGCAGACAAACGGCTTTCCACCTGTCAGTCAAAGTGACCATGTCCTTAAATATGCAGAACTTTAAGGCTTTATATAATGTAAAAGAAGAAAAAAATTCACCCCCCTCACAGTTGTCATGAAGGGCAAAATTAGCTATATAGACTAGGGGTGTAACGGTACACACAACTGACGGTTCAGTACGTACCTCGGTTTTGAAGTCCCGGTTCGGTATGGATTCGGTACAGCAGTTTTACCAAATTGCTTTTTATAAATTTTTATTCAACAGTGGTTTAATGAGAAATTGTCTGTCCTTAAATGATTTAAATTATAACTTAAAAGTTTTTTAAAGATAATGCTGTAAACTATATAGGGAGCCCTTACTTACATATAGCTATTAAAGATTAACAACAGAGCCCAAACTATTAGCCTAAATTCAGTTGCTATTTATTTTTAGATATAATCAACACTCATAAGCTTCACATAAGGCAGTTTTTGCATTAACTTCTAAATCTAATTTTTATTCGTTGTTGAAATATAATCATTTAGTGGCTGTAATTTTCATGACAGGTTTATTTAAACATACATTAAATAAACAAGACATCACTAACAGGCTAAGTAGTATATAATGAATATAACGGCTAATATAGTGCATGTATTCAGTGAAAGAGTTGATTTCTCTAGTGAGCTAACAGCTGTGGACACTGAATGACTTCTGAGTAAACGTGATTCTGCATGACATTGTTTACAAGCAGTTTTATTGTCTTTCCGCGGTTGAAACACAGATGGAGCGATTACACGACATATGATACATTTCAGTAAGTTGTAATGTATCCTCAACATACCTTAAGATGTATTAATTTATGTTTATTCTTTAGGAAGAGATGATCGCATTGACTCGCGCGCTGCCTGCAAGTTGAACTGATACGCGTCTATGATCGCATTTACTCGCGCGCCGCGTGCTGCCGCTTTAAGTTGAACTGATACGCATCTATCAGTCACGTCACATTAAAGAGCGTTAAAACGGCATTTATCGTTTGAATTTTGTGATAAAATGGACTGAATACTTAATATGTTCGTGTGGGAACTCGGATTGAAGTGTGTTCCGTGCTTACAACAAGCCGACTGTTAACTGTTAAAGATTACATTCATAACCGTTCGGTGCACCGTACCGAAAGCCCTGTACCGAAACGGTTCAATACGAATACGTGTACCGTTACACCCCTAATATAGACCAAAACCACAATTTGTACCAGGCTGTAAACATGTTTTTTTCTGCTGTAAAGTTGGGCATTTTAACACGGGGCTCAATGAAATTCTGCTCCCTTCTGGAGCCTGTTGCAGTTTAAGGCACTTCTGTATTGGCTTGAAGAGAAACTGGGGGAGGTTGCCTGTGTGTGTGTGTGTGTGTGTGTGTATATATATATATATATATATATATATATATATATATATATATATATATATATATATATATATATATATATATATATATATATATATATATATATATATATATATATATATATATATATATATATATATATATATATATATATATATATATATATATATGAAATTGTCATCGTAGGTGCATGTCCACTGTGAGAGACATAATAAAAAAAAAAACAGTTTTTTTTGGTCAACGACCTGAAAGAGCGGGGACCACCGTTTCCAAGGTTACTGTTGGTAATACACTTGACATGTTTGACATGTTTCCCCTGCTTAAACCAACACATGTCAAGGCCCGTCTTAAGTTTGCCAATGACCATTTTGGTGATCCAGAGGAGTCATGAGAGAAAGTCATGTGGTCAGATGAGACCAAAATGGAACTTTTTGGTCATAATTCCACTAAACGTGTTTGGAGGAAGAAGAATGATGAGTACCATCCCAAAAACACCATCCCTACTGTGAAGCTTTGAGGGTGGTAGCATCATGCTTTGGGGGTGGTTTTCTGCACATGGGACAGGGCGACTGCACTGTATTAAGGAGAGGATGACCGGGGCCATGTATTGCGAGATTTTGGGGAACAACCTCCTTCCCTCAGTTAGAGCATTGTAGATGGGTCGAAGGCTGGGTCTTCCAACATGACAATGACCCGAAGCACACAGCCAGGATAACCAAGGACTGGCTCTGTAAGAAGCATATCAAGGTTCTGGCGTGGCCTAGCCAGTCTCCAGACCTAAACCCAATAGAGAATCTTTGAAGGGAACTCAAACTCCGTGTTTCTCAGCGACAGGCCAGAAACCTGACTGATCTAGAGAAGATCTGTGTGGAGGAGTGGGCCAAAATCCCTCCTGCAGTGTGTGCAAACCTGGTGAAAAACTACAGGAAACGTTTGACCTCTGTAATTGCAAACAAAGGCTACTGTACCAAATATTAACATTGATTTTCTCAGGTATTCAAATACTTATTTGCAGCTGGATCATACAAATAAATAGTTAAAAAAATCATACATTGGGATTTCTGGATTTTTTTATTTTGTCTCTCACAGTGGACATGCACCTACGATGACAATTTCAGACCCCTCCATGATTTCCAAGTGGGAGAACATGCAAAATAGCAGGGTGTTCAAATACTTATTTTCCTCACTGTATGTGTGTGTACCGGGTATGTATGTATGCACACGTTATCGTTTAAAAGTTTGTGGTCAGTAATATTTTTATTTTAAAGAAATTAGTTTTATTCTGCAAGGATGCATTAAATGGATCAGAACTGACAATAAAAACTTTTACATTGTTACAAAAGCTTTTTATAGATGCTATTCTTTCTATTCTTCAACAAATATTAAGAAGCACAGCTGTTTTAGTATTGATAAGAAATGTTTCTTGAGCACCAAATCAACATATTACAATCATTTCTGAAGGATCATGTTTCACTGAAGACTGGAGTAATGGCTGCTGAAAGTTCAGCTTTGCTATCATAGGAATAAATTGCATTTTAAAAATGTATTTAAAGCTACACTGTCTAACTTTTTTAGTTTATTCTTAGCTAAAAACACTTAGTTCTTTCAAAAATATATGTGCTCATTAATGTATATTTACTTCTTTCAAGTAATAAAGTATTCTCGTAAGTTTATAATATGCCATTGAAAATACATACGGGTAAGGGGTTCGAATGGGGGTCGCCATATTGCCCCTCCATCTTGAAAGTACATTAGTCAAAGAGGGACATACCCGTAAATTCAAGCTTCGCCTTTCGCGTTTTAACACTCTGTAACGAGGAGGAAAATAGTGTGGCCCCTTTAAGAGCATTCACCCTGGTTGGAGCGCCTGCGTTCTGTGTGTGTGTGTGTGCACTGCGCCTCAAGCTCCCATGTGTGCTGATTATTTTCTGTCTTCTGTTGCTAACATTAATTTATTTTTGTTTGGTTGGGTAATGCTGTGGACGGAAGTGTTTGTGCCGGACTCTTGTGGGGGGTTCCGCGGGGAATAAAGTGCGGGCTGTTTGATGTCAATCGCCTCCGTGTTTGCATCGACTCCAGTTGCGTTGAGTGAGCTATCCGTATTTTTCACCCGGACACACGCGTTACAACTCGATGGCGAATGTGAAGAGGGGGATTGCTGGATCGAACTGGAAGCCATGTTAATCTTGGACTAAATCGGCCACCGTAGGAGTTAAAACGAAATCGGAATTGGGAGGAACAGAAACTAATATTTACTGGATGGTCATATACCTTTTCACCGCTAGATGGGGGAAAATATCACACAGTGTAGCTTTAAAGGTCCCATGGCATGAAATTATCATTTTATGAGGTTTTTCAACATTAATATGAGTTCCCCTAGCCTGAATATTGTCCCCAAGTGGATAGAAATGTTGATCGGTGTAAACCCGAGTTCTAGCTGTCTCTCTCTGCCTTTGAGAAAATGACAGGCCAGACGAGCCAATCCTGAAGTCTCCTGTTTTGACGTCCAAGCAGGAACGGTTACCTCCCTTTCCTCCGCCCAGAGAATCTGGCACGCCCATGCAAATGCTCGAGATCATTAACGTTACTTGTGAACGAGTGAACGCTGGCAGTTTCTCAGTGTTTGGATGTACAAATGAAAACAGAAGTCTTTCTTCAGTTCCTTCTGATCTGTGATCATTGATTTTTTTTATGTGTAGCTAATTATTTATTATTCGTGCACACATTGCAGCTTCTCTCTCTCCTGACAGAACGGTGTTTCCGTGTTTTCTATCTTGTGAGTCAGTGTTTTTGTACGTCCTCGTCGCGTCTACCGGTTCTAAAATGTGCATACAGTCTTTTCTGTTTAACATCAGCAGTCACATCTTTAGAGATAAACTTCACACACGCCGAAGCTCGGCCTCCAACATCCCCGACCCCCAGTACTGCATCTGGCCCACAGCGGAGGCACCAAACGCGGCTTGAGATTAAGCAGAAGGAGGGTAAGCGTGAGAATATCTGGGCTAGGCTAGCCATCTTTCCCCACAATAAACTGGATTACATTCGATTACAGCTGTTGTGTCTTTGTTTGTGCTGTGTAACGTTACTCAATGCATCATGGATGGCGTCACTGATGCTATTCATATGATTGGAACATATCTAGAAATAATGCTATACTCAGCACTTACTAACTCGTTCATCTCGACAGCTGTAATGGTACATTGCATGTGTTACAAAGTTGGTAATAATGACGAAGACGGACTCGGTGTGACTGGGACTCGTGTTTATTCAGAACTCTCAGATACAAACACAATAAACTCGCGCTGACTGACAGCGCTCTCACAACTCAGTAGGTACTATAAATAACTTTGTTAGCAATCGCTCCGTCTCCATGATGTCCGGTTCGCGAACGAATCATTCTTTTGAATCGGTTCTTTTTAGTGAACCGAACCAGTTCACCAAATCGGACTGAATCGTTCTAAACGGTTCGCGTCTCGAGTCAGCGCTGATCCATAATTTACTAAAGTTACTAACTTTCTGACATGAGTGACAGCCCCTCCGACTAGAAATAAACTAATAACCTGAAGTATATTCTAGTAACTACAACAGTTCACCCTGAACTGAGACATGCTGAGAACTGATGAGAAGTGAACACAGGTCCATCCGTCTCTGGCAGACTCGTGCCTGCTCGTGCCTCGTTAAACCACGCCCCCTCCGCTCATTTAAAATGCAAAGATGTCAGCCAATCACAACAGTGGGCGTTTTTACTGAAGTCTCACAGCAGACACGCCTCTTGAAGCAGGGCATTCAGCCACAGGGCAAACAGCAGTATTGAAAAAATGCCTTTTATTTCTAAATTATGACATTTTATGATGTAAAAATCATACTAACAATATAAGTACACCTCAGAAAACACTATAAAATAATAGAAAAATGCCATGCCATGGGACCTTTAAGAATATTTCACAATATTAGTTTTATTTTTACTGTGTCTGCATAAGAGACTTCTTTTAAAAACATTATTTTATGTTTCTCTTTTGTTTGACACTTGTTCTGTTTTTCACAGTTATTAGGCAGTCTTGAGGAGGTCCATATGCCACAGAATGGAATCAACCATCTTGGTATCACAGCTTTAGCCGCTGCCATGAAGCACAACCCAAACCTCCAGGTCCTCAACCTCAATGACAACACTTTTACAAAGAGAGGATCGATTGCCATGGCGGAGGTGTGTTATGCAATCTGACTGCATCATGTCACAAAAATGTTTATATGGATAGTGTGTGATTCTTTTTTTTATTTTTATTTTTTTATTTTCAGACCATTAGTCACCTCCAGTGTCTTAAGGTCATCAATTTTGGGGACTGCCTGGTACGCTCAGAAGGTGCAATTGCTATAGCAGGGGCCCTTAGACAGGGACTGCCATTCCTCAGGGTTAGTTAATACATGACACCAGCATTAAATCTGGCTAAAACGCACACAAACACTTCCTTTCAGTGACTCAACGTCTTAGTGTTTTTTTTATAATAGACATTCAAAAAAATCTATTGTGTAGGAGCTGAATTTGTCATTTGGAGAGATTTGCGAAGCTGCGTCTTTGGTAGTTGCAAAGGCTGTTCAGGGCAAAGCTGATCTGGAGAAACTGGACCTCAATGGTAAAGTATTTTTTTGCTGTCACAGTATTTTATTATTACATAAATAGGCTTCACTTAAAACCAGTATTATAATTTTATAATTATATAATATGTATTTTTAAATGCATATTATTTTATGTTCTATATCCAGGGTTCCCATGGGTCCTTGAAATCCTCATATATCATATATCTTAACTTCTGGTTACTCGAGCCTAAGCTCTTTTCAATAAAATCCATTCAAAAGTTAATCAGATCATTTTTGAATGGGTTTTGAATAGGATGTACCGAATATTCTTCAGTTTTATGCAAAACGAAATGCGTATAGAATATCAGATCTCTGTCATATGGCCAAAAATAAATGCAAAAAAAAAAAAACTTTTTTGCATAGTTGTGTTTGACACATGAAAACTGTAACAATGTATCTTACAAAGTAACACAATGTAACCTTTCTATCACTTGAAATGTGTCCCCACATTAAGTCCTTGAATTTGAAGTTAACCAAGGTGTGGGAACCCTGTATATCATATTTACATAATTTATAATCAAATCATTAAATAATTAAAATTTACTTTTGAGACCTCAACAAAAATTGAGCAGGTGTTTTTTGCAGTCCACTATTACTGCCCCATATTAACAAATCTTTTTTCCAAAGCCTGCAATGCCTTACTGGCACGTTCAAAAAAACCAACTATACTGAAACGTGCTGCAAAAATGATCTAGACATTTTTTTAATACTTTAATTTAAATGCTTTGCATTGAAATACTTTTAAGACATGCTGTGGTCCTTTCGTTGAGAACCACTGCTTTAGATACTGGTGTCAATATATTAACTTTCTGGACTAGGAAGGTTCTTTTTCTGAAAGTATGTTTTCATAGTATGATATGACCCCTTTAATTAATATGAAACCGAGAAAAAACACTATTAACAGTAGGACATCTAGGGCACTTTCACACTGGCCATGTTTGCTGTTGATGTATGCATATACATGTTATTTCATGAACAAGTCTGCACCATAGTTTGTGTTGTTTTCACATTCAATCAAATCACACCACAGATCTATTGCAACCAAACGAGGGATGAGTGTTTGCTCTCGCTACAAACACTGATACTTGCATTTGATGGCTGCTATTTTCTGTTTTTTCTTTGCAATTTGTGTAAACCTATTCAAATCAACCATAAATTAAAGCTGCAAGCAGCGATGACGGGCCCAAGCCGGTGGCATCAGCTTAACTGTGCACGGCACGCAATAGGCATTTAAAAAGGAGAGTATTTTAAAATCACTCTAATATGCCACATTTACTGCAGCAGCTGGTGCCATTATGACCATAAGCCACACCCATGATGTAATTTAAATATAGATGAATTTTAATGTCATAGGATCTAATAGGTCACTTTCAAATATGTGCAAAGTTATCTTTTGCGGCTCAAAATTTTGTAAGTCAGAAGGCGAGTATTTAATTCAAGGTGTTTGTATAGTTTTGTTGTTATTTTTATTGTTTTACTTATTCACACTAAAGTGATAGTTATTTGTGATAGCCTATATGAAAGGGTTGAATTATCACCATCAAGAGAGAAAGTCACACACACACACACAGTGAGAGAGAGAGAGAGAGAGAGAGAGAGGACACCCACCCCCCTCACAGAGTGAACCTGAGAGAGTGAGGGGGAGGAGAAGGACAGACAGAGAGAAGCACAGTGAAATGCAGAATAAATATTTTAAAGAAATAAATATATTGATCTGAAAAATAGTACATTCATTTTAAATTCATCCAGGTTAAATTACCGAACATACAATCTTAATTTAATTTAAATCGAACTATGATTTTGCAAAATAAGAGACAATTTCTGTTTCCCTTTTTTGTTCTTATTTAATCCCTCGCCATAGCAACACCGTTTGAGATATTCTATAATCGTTATCAATATAGCATCTTCAGTGTCTTTGTTTCATGCTGACAGAGTTTGTTGTCGATTCCATGCATCTCCTACGAGGAGTTTATAAAAACTCAGAGCCTTTTTGTTCAAAACTTTAAAGAAAATATCTCACTTCCTGTTGGTCGAAGCTAATGACTGTAAATTAGAAAATAGTCTGGCTTGAAGAGTACTATATATAGATAGATAGTAGGGGTGGCACGGTTCACAAAACCCACGGTTCGGTTCGTATCACGGTTTTAGGGTCACGGTTTTCGGTTCTGTACGGTTCTTGTTGTTGTTGTTTTTTTTATTTACTTCAGCATATGATATATAGCTTAATCATCCACAATTCTGTTTATAGTAATAACCGTCTCTCTATTTATACATATTTATATATATTCAGTACATTTCCATGTCCTGCACTTACGCAACCACTGTATATCCTGCACTTGCTGCTATTGCACTTCTGGTTAGACCTAAACTGCATTTCGTTGCCTTGTACTTGTGTAATGACTAAAGTTGAATCTAATCTAATTAGGATACAGTATTAAAAATTGTTATATCAAGTTGTTTCCTAACTGGCTGTCTACAGACTCCGACACATTGGCATAACATTTTTCATGTTAATCATATCAATTTTGATCAGAACAATGCACTGTGGCTTTAATTCAGCTGACCTGATTAACACATTTCACCATGAAGTGTCACAATCACCAGATGACATCCAGCGCTGTGAAAAAATAACATAAAATACACGAAAACACAACACTGCCAGAAGTTTTTGCCCAAACTTCAAAGGCATGTTTAAATTATTAAAACTAGAAGCATATCTTAACTTTTAAATGTTACATTTATCATGTGAATTACTTATATACAACATATGAATGTGTGTATTAGACAGAGGGGAACACGGTCTTGCAGCAGATGTTGCCCATCATAAATCAAAGCACGAGACAGACAGGGGACTATAATGTGACAGAATGGACTATATTTGCCTGTATTTGCAATACACAAGCCGTGGTTTAGCTGCGCGACTCGCGAGACAAACCTGCCAGTGTATGTCTGCTCGTGGCGCGGCTCCTGCGCGGCTCTTGCTCTCCGCACTGCATCTGCCCTGCTATACGATGCTAGCGCATCCTCCAACTCCGGGCAGCCTTCCTTAACTCTCCCACTTGCATTTCTACATGTGACGTGACCTGCAGCTCTCCACTTTTACTTTACTGTATGTCCACACATACACACACACACACCTCTCTTATTTCGCGCGAAAAGGACACCACACTGTCTGAGGTAACATACGGACACAAGGATACATTGCGCATGCGCGAACCGTGCGACGCACACACACCGAACCGAGACAAGCGAACCGAACGGTTCGGTTTTTTTCCATGTACCGTGCCACCCCTGATAGATAGATAGATAGATAGATAGATAGATAGATAGATAGATAGATAGATAGATAGATAGATAGATAGATAGATAGATAGATAGATAGATAGATAGATAGATAGATAGATAGATAGATAGATAGATAGATAGATAGATAGATAGATAGATAGATAGATAGATAGATAGATAGATAGATAGATATAGATTGGTGACTGTAGATAAAACTAACCCCCCACTTTTGTCAAAAGATGGCGCTACTGAGCCCCTCCAGCACGCCCATTTCTGAGTCTTTGCCTGCATCTTCTGGACAGCATCTCTGTGTCTGTCGAGTTTCGTGCAATGTCAAGCATGCTAACAGTGTCAAAAACACCCAAAAAGATTATTAAACTTTGACATGTCGCCATGGCAACAGTATTTAAAATATCAGGAATCCATTCATATGTCTATATCTGCCATGTTTTGACATTTATACTGATGAAGTTTGAAATAAATCGGGTGAAAATAAGACAGTGATTTAAAGCATTTTTGAAATTGACACACTTCCTGCTGCCAGTTGGTGGCACTATAACTTTGAATATTGGCATGTAGATGTCTTCAAGCCAGGACTCTTATCAAACATGTGAAGTTTGGGGCAGATCGGACATTGTATGCCCGAGTTACAACAACTTCCTGTGTCATGGCGAAACATCAACATTTGTTAGGCCGCCACGGACACGCCCTTCAGTGAAAACCCAAGATCTTCGCAATTTAACTTCGCAAAAGCCTTTAGATTAGACTATGCAAATGTGATGTTGATCTGATTAAATCTCTAGGAGGAATTTGTTAAAGTACAACGTCTGACAATGGCAAAAACTGCACCAATTTAGGAAAGAAAATTCAAAATATCTCAGATTTCACATTTGACGGCCAGGGACTTTTTTTGTAGGTATTGGGCGGTTGAATGCGTATATCAAATTTTCATACTCGTATATGAAACGTAGCATGAATGGCGCTTAGTTGAAATTTTGTAGGTGGCACTATAGAGCCATTTTGCCACACCTAATTCTGAAACCCATATCAGATGTAAATTTTCACTGCTTCTGATGTGTGTGCAAAGTTTCATGAGTTTTCGAGCATGTTTAGGCCCTCAAAAAATGCAATTCACTTGGGATAAGAAGAATGATGGGCTGAACAATTACAATACGGTCCTCACACCTCAGGCCCTAAATATCTGATTTCCTGTTGTTCGGAGCTAATGACTGTAAATTAGAAAGTTGTCCAGCTCAAAGAGAACAATTTATATACCGAGTTTGGTGACTGTAGATAAAACTAACCCCCCCACTTTTGTCAAAAGATGGCGCTACTTTTGTCAAAAGATGGCGCAACTGAGCCCCTGAACCACGCCCGTTTTTAAGTCTTTGCCCATATCTACTGGATAGCTTTTCTGATGTGTGTGTCGAGTTTCATGTAATTTGAAGCATTGTAAGAGTCTCAAAAGCATCGAAAAAGAAAATTATAGTTTGATGTTTAGATTATCAAGAAGTGCTTACCAGGTTTACATCTGCTATGTTTTGACATCATACTGATGAAGTTTGAAGTAAATCGGGTAAAAATAAGATGATGATGATGATGATGATGATGATGATTATAAAGCATTTTGAAAATGACACACTTTCTGCTGCCAGTTGGTGGCACTATAACTTTGACTCACAATAGTGAGACCCATGTGATCGGCCTCTTAAAACGAACACACAGCTGAAGTTCATTCCAAATCAGTCAATGTTTGCAGAAGAATTTATAACACACTTCCAGTTTCACTTTTCTCGCCATAAATTTGTCTCCTCACCACGGCCAAACCGTTCGAGATATCAAAAATCTGCTCGCAATTTAGCATCCTCAATATGTTCACTTCATGCTGACCAAGTTTGGCACTGATTGGGTGAATCTTCTAGGACTAGTATATCAATTTCCAGAGCATGCGTTTTCCGAACAACCCATAATAGCTCACTTCCTGTTGGGCTGACGTATAACATAGAGCACAAAAGTTGTTCGGCCAGATGAGCTCCATATGTGTACCGAGTTTCATACATGTACATGCAAGTGTGTTTGATATGTGGACCAAGTTTTCAGACCCCACTTAAGGGGGCGCTGTCGAGCCCCCCTGCCACGCCCGGGTACCAGCTTTGGTCCGGCCCTGATGGCCGCAGATTCCGATGTGTGTGCAAAGTTTCAAGAGTTTTTGAGCATGGTAAGGGCCCCAAAAGTGCCTGAATAGTCGAAAAAACAAAATTGTCCTTAGAAGAACAATAGGGCTCTGCGCCCTTTCAGGGCTTGGGCCCTAATAAACTAAAAGTCTCTGGTTTGGTAACCACATGCATGGCTGCTTTCAGATAACCTTTTTTTTTTTATGCAAACATGCTGTTTCGAGCTAAACTGCCAGTGTGAAAGCCCCCTTAATAACAGATCTTGCATAGTTTAAATAGTTTCTCTGTTCTGTTAAATTAATTTTGGCGTCAAAGTCAGTTATTCTGTGGTAATTTGATCTTGTCTGGGTGCTTGTTTAGGAAACTGCTTTGGCGAGGACGGCTGTGAGGCTCTCAGGGAAGCAATGGAGAGCATGAACATGGTAGAGCTGCTGGGCTCACTCAGGTATTTTTCTGGGTCTTTGTTAAAAATGTAGCTTTTTTTTACACGTGCAACTAAATTGAAGGCAAATCCGTTTCCTATATTTGAAGTATTTTCACACTGAAGGTAATGAAAGATGTGATTCAATGCAGTGATGATGAAGGAGAGCCTGATGAAGAGGAGGAGGATGATGATGAGGAGGAGGAGGAGGAGGAGGATGATGATGAGGAGGAAGAAGAAGGTGAAGCAGAGGAAAATAGATTCAATGGTGTCAATGGAACAAAAGATATCATTGAAGAAAAGGTGATCCTAGCAAACATCTGCAAGCCTGAATGAACCATTAAACCTGATGTCTGCCAATAGCTGCTTTTCTAATTGACATTGGCAAACCACTTATTTTTCTCCACAGGAGGAGCCTCACTGCAGTTCTGAACTTACATCCTTCCTCATCTCCCCATCGGCTGAGAAACTGATGTCCCTTGGAGCCAAAAGGATCCAGCTTGTTGAGCAGGTATGGTGTTGAATTGTAAGGTCCAGCTCTACATCAGGACAGTTTAACTTGTTCTCCAACCCCCTGAAATTATTTTTCTTTTTTTAGGTTGATGTTTCAGATGCTATTAAGGTGTCAGAAGTTTTTCTCAAGATCTCCTCAGTATATGAAGATGAACCGGAAGTAAAGCAAGCTGTTTTCGAGAGCACTGGTATGAGAAGCGGACTTGCATTTAATTGGATAGTTTACCCAAAAATGAAAATTCTGTCATTTGCTCATCCTCATGTAATTCCAGTTGTTTTCTTTTCTGGTGCACAAAAGATATTTTGAAGAATGTTGGTAACCATTGACATAAATTGTAGAGAACAGGTTTGGAACATGAGGTTGAGCGCTTGTTACTGAAAATGTTGAATGCCATTGTTATTAAAATCAGCCGTTCATCTTGTTGCCCAGATGCCCTGTTGAGGAAAGTCTTTTCCAACTCCCACTCTCAATCTTATAGTCTTATCTCTTCGCTGATAGTGAACCTGGGACTTCTAAAGGTACCACACACTCTGACGTGATGTTCAATTCAATATTACTTGCATTTCTCCCTATTTTGTCAGTGTTTTTAATTACTGCTGATTTTTTTACAGAGTGAAGATAAAAAGATAAAGAAGGTGTCTGTACTGCCTGGACACTTGCTCACTTTGGAGCACGCAGCTGCACAGGAGTTTTTTCCAGTGGATCAAGCTCGCATTCTGGAAGCATTTGTGTCACGGTTAGTTTGTGTTCAAAATATTATGTATGTCTAGTTTTGTTGCATTTTTCTGACCACCCGGGGTCCGTTCTTTGTACGTCACTAACTCAGCTTGATTTGATTGTTGATGATTTGGCATGATCTTGGATTGTTTGGTTCTTCAACGCTCATCCTGGACTTGCTGTCATAGCAACAGGTCTTAAACCTGCTCTGTAGCAGGCTTGTATCATGTAATTTTAAGTATCAACGCCACTTAAAAGATGCAATCTAATCCTATAGATTGCATATGTTAAGCGGCGTTGATACTTAAAATCTGTCCCAACCACTGCTACTTGATTACAAGAGTTCCTTATTGAATCAGGGCTAATAATCATTTTAAATAATGATAATATAAAAAATAATTTGAAAATATTTTAATGTTGTGTAGTCTATAATACTATAGATGCAGCCACTTGATTGAGATTTATTTGTGATGGAATAATTATTTTATAATTTTATTGAAGTCTTTCTAGGACTGGATGATTAATCGAAAAGTAATCTAAACTGAAATTCAGAACCTCTTATTCCCATGTCAGTTATTTCGTTTTTTAATCCTGTTAATACTTCCCCCTTAAAAATATACCGCGCGTGTAGTCACGTGACTCCGCCCCATCCAGTCAGTGGCATGGAAGCGTGGAGGCGAACTCAAATACAGAGTCAAAACACGCAGACAGCGTCCTCACAAAAGTTTGTCAATTGTATGTGTTTTTATGTTGTTTTTTTGTTTTGTTTTTTTATTGACAAAAAACAGCAAAATACAAAACTCTCGTAGGAGAAAGAGAATATACACATACATGTAATTACAAATGTTGTCAAAATACAAAAGTTAAAAACTAAACAGAAAACAACAACAAAACAAAAACAAAAAAAGAAAGAGGCTATTTAAAAACACAAGTCAATGTCAAAAGGCTATTTTCAAATAGTCTTTTTTTCTCTTTTGATCTTATACACACAATTCTGACTTTATACCACACAATTCAAATCTGACTATCACACAATTCTGACTTTATACCACACAGTCAGATTTGAATTGTGTGGTATAAAGTCAGAATTGTGTGATAGTCAGATTTGAATTATCACACAATTCTGACTTTATACCACACAATTCAAATCTGACTATCACACAATTCTGACTTTATATCACACTTCTGATTTTATATCACATAATTAAAATCTGACTTTCATACAATTTGGACTTTATACACGCAATTCTGACTTTATACACGCAATTCTGACTTTATACACACGTCTTTTTTTTTCTTTTTTTTTTTAATAGACAGAACAAAATAGTGCAGTAGTAAACAATCTAGTAATTCCCCAAGTCCAGAAGTGAAATAAAAATGTGTAATTGTATAGGTGTGTGTGTGTGTGTGTGTGTGTGTGTGTGTGTGTGTGTGTGTGTGTGTGTGTGTGTGTGTGTGTGTGTGTGTGTGTGTGTGTGTGTGTGTGCATAAGCAAAGTAACCATTCATTATTTATTACCATCTTCATTACCATCACCACCACCACCACCATTCATCACTTCCATCATACTGTCTTCATTGTATTAGTAAAAAAAAAAAAGTTTCTTTTTTTTTTTTCCCCCTTCTCTCCTATGTAATGATTACCATTGTCACCACTCTCCATAGATACATTCATTTTAGATAGTAAATTAGTAATAGAGGATAATATATTAAGTGAATATAAGATAACCCTCCCCCCACATCTATTCAGTCCCTATTTTCTCCTATACTTTTTCTTCTTTTTCTCCTTCCCTTTGTATGTTATGTGCAGTGTCTATGGTGCATTAAAAGAAGGGGTACAGTGAAAGAGTGTCTCCACTTGGGACAGAGATGCTGTCCTAGGGAAACCACTTCTCTCCTGTCTTTCCTGCCTGAGTGTTTGAGGTTTTTCAGTATACACACATTATTCTTTTTTATTTATTTTTTTTCCTTTTCCTTCTTTCTCTCTCTTCTACGTTGTGGTGCATTAAAAACACATGAAAAGATTAGGGGGGAATTGGAAATAATCAATTGATTTAACTACAGCAGTAGTGGTAGCAATGAAAACCAGGTTAGTAATTCCAAAACAGCAATAATAATATTAATAATGATGGTGATGATGGCAATGGTGATAACAATGATGAGAGCAACAACAATAACAATTGTATGTGTTTAAAGGCTTGCCAGTTTGAACATTTCAAATGATTTTACACCATTCAATAACATCAATATGGAAAACATGGCACTTCAGTGGCCCACGTCGTGTCTGACAACGCGCTAGCCCTGAAGCCAGATCACTTTCACTTGTGTCTTCAGTAAACTGTCAATTGCATGTGTTTTAAGGCTTGCCAGTTTGGGCATTAAAGCGATTTTAGAACATTGGATGTGTATCATTATATTGAGCTACTGCGCTGATGCATTGTGACACACGAACACTCATACAGACAGTAGCTCGCTCTTCACCTGAAGGTCGGGTGCACAGAGAGAGCGCAGAAACTCATTGTCAACGCTGTCCTGTGATTTATCACTAAAGTAGCTTAGAAACTCCAGAAATTTGTCTCGTTTTTTGCCAGGTGTCTTTTTTAATTATATGATGTCGCCAGCCAATCGCTGCATTGCAGATTTTGGTTTCGAGTATCGATACATTTGTCCTCTTCAGGGAGCACAAGAACACGCAGATTTTATTAAAATATTTGGATTAAGTTGTCTAAGATTACTGCAAGTTTATTTGAAGAACCAAATTAGCCAGAGATCAGTTCTCACGATTAGAAGATCTGGGATCTGTCAAATCATCTCAGATATATTCAGCAAGGTACGAAGAACAGACCCCTGTACTATAATTATATTGATGCATTTTAAGCTTTTGAAATTTGTTTTTCAGAAATGGCAAAGTCCTAGAATCCTGCTCCAGTGCCAGAGATGCTCTTAAGACCACATTGGTGAAAAGGACCACTGCTTAAATCTTAAACCCCCACCCCCAATACAGAGCCACTGAAATTAATACGGGTACAAAAAAAAAACAAAAGCTGGAATAGGATACATGAAATTTGAAATTTCTAGATTAATGATCTAGTTTATCTTTGGTTAGTCCATACTAGATCAATCTTCTCAGACGACTGCAAAGAATGATGACTAGTGCCTCGTGACTAACCCAAACTGATTTTCCTTACAGAAGAACTGTATAAAGTTGGCGTAGCTTTGAATAAGAGTGTTGTACTTTTGTCTCTTTTTAGAAATACTGTCTATTTTTTTAATACATAAAGGGAAAATAGGAAAAAAAAGGCACTGGATTATAATAAGGGTTTAATTAACGTATACCTTAAATGATTGTTATAGTTAGCTGTGACATTTCGGAACAAATGTCATTTAGGAATACACATTGACATGGAGCCGAGAGCATGACCACTCTCTCATGCCTTTGATTAGATGTGCCATATTGTGAAATATTGGTGGTGGGATTTGTTTAAAACCAAATTCAAGTTTGAAAGCAGTGAAAGTGAAGTAACAAAAAATTGTTGGACATTTAGTATATTTAATACTACAACTGGTATGCACTGAATATTATACATTCCAATTTGTTGATATTAAACTTGTTTTTTCTTGGAAGGAAAGTCGTGTCGTCTGTGTTTCAGTGTAATGTTCACCATTTTCAAATTTAAACCAGTTTTTCATGCAGTTACAGATGTCTTGTATGATTATAAAGTCCTGATGGACAGCTCCATTGCCCTTTTATGCAACGCCTGAGTAACACAAATGCCCCGAGTTCACTGAGCCTTGAAGACTTCGGCAAACCTGTCTGGCGATTTTCAAAGTGTTTTGGTTCTGAAAGGAATATAGGTGTTGAACCCCTTGCAGGGAACCTTCTCCCCTCCAGCAGTTTATTTATGAGAGACTGAGAACAGAGCCCGTCTTTGTGCGCAGCGGTCTGAAGTCTCTTGAGACTCAACGAGCATATTTCTCGTTTGGAAAATCAGTTTCTCGACTGCTTCGCTCGTGCTGCTCATTTTCTCTGTAAAGAAACTAAAAGGGTTTTTTAATGCTTTTCTCCGCATTTATTCAAAATGTTATTTTATCAGTAGGCTATTGTTAATGACGGAGCGATTCCTGAGGCTTATCAGAACTTGTCATTTGATGGATATTATTGAATGAGGACCGCGAGAGAAAGTCATTACCAATAAAGTGTCGAATATTTGAAGACTTTATTGGTTTTTACGAGTAAGTTGTATGTTTTGTTCATGTAAAATATATTAGTGTGCATTTTAATATAGAAGTGACTCCAATTTGCTGAGACTAACGGCAGACACATTTCTCTTCAAATTGTCAAATGAATGCCTGATAGCAAGGCAGATATTCACACAGCGGGGTAAGTTGTCACACGGAAAACCTGTCTAAACGGTTTAAAAGGTTTTCAACTAAGCGTAAACACTACAATTATAAAACAGAAACAAAAATGTGATGCATACCCTAATGTAAGATTGTTTTGGACGACGAGTCTGATCTATAAATGATCAGATTTATAATCAAATAAATAGAATTTTAAGCAAATACACAGTTCATCGTTTTGGTTCTCTATAGCTGACTCTTGTTTTACTGTATCCCAGTGTCTTTTTTATTGTGTTACTTGTTTATTGTTTCAAAAAAAAAAATCTCAAAGGACTAATTTAGGAAGGTTTTCAAATCTGTTTCTGCTAGAAAACACTTGTGTGCATACTTTGACTCAAAATCATAGACCGAGCTATTGTGGCAGAATGTAGGCTACTTTCAAATTTGACATTGGAGTTTGCTACTGAAGTGCTTGTTTTTACATTCAGTTGTGAGGTGAAGGATCTGCATTCAACCATAAATAATGTGAATGCCTTCAATCCAGCCAATTTAAACATACCAGCAGAGCGCACACCAAATCCTTAAATCGTGCAGCATTGGTAAACTAATGCGAATCTAAAGCCAAACAAAAAATTTAATTAATCTGTCGGTTTTTCTTACAAAGTAATCTGAAAACTGGTTCTTTTAGGTGTCACAAATATCCGTGAGTTTTACACAGAAAGATGTATAGCCTTCCCTTGCTGGTTCTAATGTTGTTTGCCCTGAAGATCCAAAACGTGCAGTCAGGCAAATGCCCAAAGTTCTGTATGTGTGACAACATCCAGCTCACGGTTACTTGTGTCAACAAGAATCTCACTGAGGTTCCACCTACCATTGATGAGGTAATCTGTGCAATCTCTAGTGCCTTATTTTTGCTGCATTTCTTTCAAATGATTTGCATTGTTTTATGCTCTGCTCTGTATATCTCCAAGATAACAGTGAAACTGGACCTGAGAGGAAATTACCTGCAGGAGCTTCCTACAGGGGCGTTCACACACACCCCTTACCTCACTCACCTGTCCCTGCAGAACAGCAACATCCAAAGAGTTCGGGAAGGAGCCTTCCGCAGACTCGGCCGGCTGGTCTTACTCAACCTGGCCAACAACAAGATTGAGATCCTTTACCAGGTAGGACCTGATGGATTGGTGTTTGTAGCTGTAACCTGTACAATCTTTGCATTCATCTCATAATTTTCTCTCCATACAATCTAGGAGTCATTTGATGGGCTTTCCTCACTGAAGCAGCTGATTATTGACCGAAATAGAGTGGAGGAGATCCAGCCTGGGGCTTTTTCACAGCTTGGCTTTCTCAACCTCCTCTCCCTCACACACAACCAATTGGTGTACATGCCTAACATGGCGTTCCAGGGTTTGCAGAACATCAAATGGCTACGTCTCAGTCACAATTCCCTCAATTATCTGGCAACAGAGGCGTTTGCTGGCCTCTTCACTCTTACTCGTTTGAGCCTGGATAACAATGAACTGCAGTTCTTTCCCACTGAGACAATGACACGGTGAGCTTCAAGAAACATTATGGGTTTAAAAGTTTATGCATTAGGTGTCATAAACTAACAATGAAGTGCAATCATCTGGTCTTTAGAAGATCTTAAAATTAGGTAAATACAACCTCAGCTGAACAACAACACATGACATATCACACTGTCATTATTTATTTAACACAAATAAAGCCAAAACAGAGAAGTTATGTGTGACAAACTAAGTACACCCTATGATTTAATTGCTTGTAGAACCAGCTTTAGCAGCAATAACTGGAAGTCATCATTTTTCATATGACTTTAGCAGTCTCTCATATCGCTGTGGAGGAATTTTGGCCTGCTCTTCTTTACAATGTTGCATCAGTTCATTAATGTTTATGGGCATCTGTTTATGCACAGCTCTCTTAAGGTCCACAGCATTTCATTCGGATTGAGGTCTGGACTTTGATTGGGCCAGTGCAACACCTTGATAAATTTGATTCCCGATTCAGATTACATGTGACTTATGACATGGTTGCTGGTGCCAGATGGCTAGTCTGAGAATTTCCGAAATTGTTGATCTACTGGGATTTTCATGCACAGCCATCTCTAGAGTTTACAGAGAATGTTCAAAGAACTGATAAAGAGAAAATATCCAGTGAGTGAAAATGCCTTGTTGAGGTCAGAGGAGAATGGCCAGACTGGTGCGCGCTGATAGAAAGGCAACAATAACTCAAATAACCACTTGTTACAACTGAGGTCTGCAGAAGAGCATCGCATTAAACCTTGAAGCAGATGGGCTACAGCAGCAGAAGACACACCGAGTGTCACTCCTTTCAGCTAAGAACAGGAAACGGAGACTACAATTCGCTCTGGCTAAACAAAATTGGACAATAGAAGATTGGAAAAAAACGTCTCGAATTCTGCTGCTACATTCAGATGGTAGGGTCAAAATCTGGCGTAAACAACATGACAGCATGGATCCATCCTGTCTTGTATCAGCGGTTCAGGCTGGTGGTGGTGTAATGGTGTGGGGGATGTTTTCTTGGCACACTTTGGGCCTCTTAGTACCATTGACATGTATTGTTGCTGACCATGTCCATACCTTTATGACCCATCCTCTGATGGCTACTTCCAGCAGGATAATGCGCCAGGTCACAAAGCTCAAAACATATGAAACTGGTTTCTTGAACATGACAATGAGTTCACTATACTGGCCTTCACAGTCACCAGATCTCAATCCACTAGAGCACCTTGGGAAATGGTGGAACTGGAGATTTGCATCATGGATGTGCAGCCGATAAATCTGCAGCACCTGTGCGATGCTATTATGTCATTAAGGACCAAATTCTCTGAGGAATGTTTCCAGCACTATCTATGCCATGAAGTACCGGGTTGGACCCCCTTTTGCCTTCAGAACTGCCTTAATTCTTCGCACATACACACACAAACACGCATACATACATACATATATTTCTTGCTCTCATTTTACTCATATTTGTCTTTCCTTCTCTCCAGACTTCCAGAAGTAACTCGCTTAGAGCTAAGCTACAACCCCATGACCTACCTTGGAGAGGAGTCTGTATCTATGCCCAAGCTCACTCACTTCCTCCTGGATCACAACTCCCTGCAGGATTTTTCACATGCAGCTATCCTGCTCTCTCCCCGTCTCGCTCATCTGGACCTAAGCCATAACCAGCTGCGCGTCCTGCAACCAATGGCCCCTGGCTCTCCCAAACTGACTCGCATCAATCTGGCAGGCAACCCCATCTACTGCAGCTGCTACATGCGGCCTCTGCGCGAATGGGCGATACGGGAGCGTGTTCGCCTGGGTGGTACATGTGGAGGTCCTTCACATCTGTCCGATGAGAATTTGGAAGCTGTAAAGCCTGTTGATTTGCGCTGTCAGAGCCAGGAGGCCATGTTGAAGGCTGAGCTGGAGGAGCAGAGCAGACTGCCAACACTGCCCACAACCCCACCCCCAGATAAAGTCAAATGCCCAGCCAACTGTGAATGTGAGGTGAGTGGAAACTTACTGGAGTTATGCAAAATATTACAGAGTGACTAAAAGGTCCTTAGGTCAGTGACAAAACACTCTTTTCTTCCCAATGCATTTATTCAAAATACTTAAATGCAATTCACACATATAATGACTTTACTGCACTTTTATGATGAGCACATTTTTAAATTCTGAATATTTTTAATATTTTTGGGGGGCATAAAATCAAATGTCTGGCTGATATCAGGACAGTTGTATCACATAAAAAAAAAATCTCATTAAAAGAATAAAATACTAAAAAATGTTATAGGAAGGAAGGAAGCAAGCATCTATATAACACTTTTACTATGTACTGTTTTACACCTAAAGTGCTTTGCAATCATCTCCTCACCCACCCACCGTTTGGCATAATATAATATTATTATTAATATTATTTTATAAGACAAGTTAAGTTCAGTTTATAAGAAGATGTATTAAACCAACATGAATGCAATGTGTAAATAGGCCTATTTATTAAATTAGCACTTACATTTTTTTAAAATAAAGGGTTCATCGGATGCATATTTTCCAGAAGTTGGTATGATTTTTTAGGGTCTTCGTGTAACTCCTTTTAAACCCTTTTTACCTCCTCAAAAACAGCTCTGTTCACAGTGACCCATTTCGGTGTTTGTCTCTTTAAATAATAATGAGCTGCTGGTCACCCCACTCCTCTCTTCTGTCGAGCATGTAGACATGTGACATGCTGCCTTGGTGGACAGTGTGCAACTGGCGGAGGGCAGAAATATACTAATATGGGACAGAACCATCGCAATATGACATGGTTCAGAAAATTAAAACGGTTTGAATGGATTTTTATCATTGTAGGGTGGTTGTGCAAAGACACACATAAAAGTGAATTTTCCATGAATTGAACAGGGAAGGCGGTCGGCCGAAAGTTTACTTGATACATTTTTAAATATGGATATTTTTCTTACATGCATCGATTCACTTCAGAAGGCCTTTATTAACACCCCAGAACCGCGTGGAGCACGTTATTTGATGGACAGATGCACTTTTTATGGACTTCAAAAACAGAGCAACTATGAATCCAATTCTAATGCTTGGATTAGCCTGGACTTTTGTAATACAACTCAAATTTTATTTGTCTGAAAGAAGAATGTCATATACACCTAGGATGACTTGAGGGTCAGTAAATTATGGGCTAATTTTCATTTTTGGGTGAACAATCCCTTTAAGTTAAAGTACTAAAATAACCAAAACTAAATAAACAAAATAAGCTTAAACAAAAACAAAAACCGAGACAAACTGACTAAAACTAACTAAAATTAATAAAATAAAAAAAAATCTCATTCAAAATATTAACAACAACTATAATAGTATATTAATGATACTAAAAATAACACTGACACAGACACACCATTGCCCCACATATATTTTGCAGGCTGAGAACCACCATTCGTCATGTGAAAACAAAGGCCACACCAAGATCCCTCGTGGCTTTTCACCAGACACAAGCTTGCTGGACTTGCGGGGCAACCATTTCCACTACATCCCTGCAAACAGTTTCCCAGGCGTTGCAGAAGTGGTTTCCCTTCATTTGCAGCGCTGCAAGATCCATGAGGTAGAAGATGGGGCTTTCAATGGTATGAAGAGTCTGGTCTACCTCTACCTCTCAGAAAATGAGCTCACTTCATTGAGTCCCGATGCGTTTAAGGGGTTGCCCCGTCTCACTTACCTGCACCTGGAAAAGAATCGTTTCACCCAGTTCCCAAAAGGAGCATTCAAGCTGTTGCCTGGTCTGCTGGCTCTGCACATGGAGGACAATGCTATCGCTAAACTGGAAGCAGGACTTCTGACAGGAGCTGAGAAACTGAGAAGCCTCTATCTCACTTCTAACGCCATCACAGCAGTTGCTCCTAGGGCCTTTGATCCTGCACCTGACTTGGATACTCTTCATCTAGGAAGCAACAAACTGAAAGAGGTTCCAAGTGAGGCCTTTTCTAAAGCCAGCAGCCTAGCAAAGCTTAATCTCTCCCGTAACCCTATTCGCTGGATTGGAGCAGCGGGTTTTCAGTCAATCGCTGCCACACTTAAACATCTTTACCTTAATCATATGGGTTTAGAAAAGGTAAGGCCAAAGCCATTTCTAATGCTAAAACAAGAATGCCAAACTCAGTTCAACTCTCTCTATCCTTTTAAAGGTATCTAAAGATTTTCTAGCAGGACTGGGGTCTGGTCTGCAGAGTCTGTTTCTTGAAGGGAACCAGCTTGAGGACCTGCCGGACTTGCGTCCACTCACAGGACTCGAGGTCATAAACTTGGCTGAGAATCCACTGTTCTGTGATTGTCCACTGCTGCCTCTTCGCAAGTGAGTTTTTCTTTGTAAATGTACACTTACTGTTCAAAATGAAGGGGTCACTAAATCTTTTTTTGTCCATCTTTGTTTTAGTCCAACTTTAATGATCAAAGATGCATTTTAGTGGTCAAAAGTGACATTTAAATACATTTATATAATACTTTTGGTTCTATAGGGTTGAAGTCAGAACTCTGTGCAGGCCAGTCAAATTCCTCCACACCAAACTCGCTCATCCATGTCTTAATGGACCTTGCTTTGTGCACTGGTGTGAAGTCATGTTGGAACGGGAAGAGGCCATCTCCAAACTGTTCCCACAAAGTTGGGAGCATGAAATTGTCCAAAATGTCTTAGTTTGCTGAAGCATTAAGAGTTCCTTTCACTGGAACTGAGGGACCAAGCCCAGCCCCTGAAAAACAACCTCACACCACAATCCCCCCCTCAACCAAACTTTACACTTGTTCGCCTGGTAACAGCCAAACCCAGACTCTTCCATCGGATTGCCAGACAGAGAAGCGTGATTGATCACTCCAGAGAACACATCTCCATTGCTCTACAGTCCAGTGGCGGTGTGCTTTACACCACTGCATCCGAAGCTTTGCATTGCACTTGGTGATGTAAGGCTTGGATGCAGCTGCGCGGCTATGGAAACCCATTCCATGAAGCTCTCAGCGCACTGTTCTTGAGCTAATCTAAAGGCTACACAAAGTTTCGAGGTCTGTAGCTATTGACTCTGCAGAAAGTTGGCGACTTCTGCGCCTCAGCATGCAGTTCTCAGTGAGGAAATTTCACAAATGGACTATCACGGTACCCCACTTGAACTCACTGAGCTCCTAAGAGCAACTCATTCTTTCACAAATGTTTGTAGAAGCAGTCTGCATGCCTAGGTGCTTGATTTTATACACCTGTGGCCATGGAAGTGATTGGAACACCTGAATTCAATGATTTTGAGTGGTGTCCCAATACTTTTGGCAATATAGTATATGTGCTGCAAGCTTTTCTCTCAAAAGCACAAAGACAGTGGTGAGAAAACAGCAGTTAAAAAGCTATCAGATCGTATGTGGAGGTTTGCACAAGCTCTGCAATTCGGCACCCTAGTCATGTTATGTTAATTTATATGCCATTATATACAATATATTGCAGCTTTAATCATGAAAAAATGTCAGTGTTGCTTTCAATTAAAACTTAAATTTCTGCTGTAAAGAAGCTCTCCACTATGTTCATGTGACCTCAACAGACTGAAGGTGGAGCCCCAGAGTACACCTACCTGTAATGTAATTGCCATGAACCAATGGTAGTTTAAAGGTTTTACCAGCCAGAGTGGTTTGCTTTGGGAAGTTGTTTCTAACTCTTGAAACAAACTCCAAACAAATTTTGTTTTAGCCTGATTTTGTTTGAAATGTCACATCAGTCCATTCTTTTACTTCAATATGATACATATGGCCCTTCTATTGTTTTTTCTGCTTTTAGGTGGATTGATCAGGTGAATCTGAAAGTCAGAGCCACCTGTGGCCACCCTCCAGAACTCAGAGGTCAAAGGGTCAAAGACGTCCATGTTTTTAAGAGTTGCCCAGGGGAAAAGCCTCCGTCTACTCAGCACCCCAAACCAACTAAGGCCACAAAGACTGAATCTGCTCTAATCAGTCCTCCAAAAGTCATTAAGACAGTTAAATCTAAAGGCAAACCACACAAAGGTGCAAAACCTAAAACAGTGCAGAAAAGGAAGTCAGTGTGATCCTGCTGTATTTACATTGTGGTTACTGATTTAGATAAATAAAACCCGAACCCAATTTTACATCAGTAAGGGTGCTAGTTTATTTTATGGCTTTTTAGAGTGTAGAATTAACTTGCTTAATGCAGTTTTAGTTTACAAGGGATGTACTATGCTAGTTCACTGGTCAATAAAACACATGAAAATCCTTTTTAAAAAATCTGATTTTCCATGTGTGTGCTCGTTATACATTTACTGTTAGTAACATTTATGAAACATCTGCCAGACCTGCATTTAATGCCTTATGAGCAGGTATAGAAAAGAATACATTTTCATTTTAATTCAGTATCTACCATATTAAACAATGATTCTATATTGCAAGCGTCTACATTACTCTGTAAGCGTAATTTCTGTTGCGAAAAATTAATTACTGAAAATGAAAGTCAGAAAATGCCTCAACAAAACTCAAGTCAATTTAATACAAGATTGTAAGATTTCAGTCATGTGAAAAACTGCATAAAAATTGTGCACTGTATAAAAATAAACTATTATCTCCCAGCTATACCTGTTGTTTTACACTAACAGTTAACTACCAGTGTTATTTAATAAAAAAAAAGTAGTGATAACTGAAGTTTTATCAGTACAGGCGGTGGGTTAAACAGAGACGTCTTCCTGTTTGAAGATTGTTAAGGCCTCTGGATTGGCGCTTTCTTTGCTTTGTACACTGGACAATATGGGGGTTTCCATTTCCTCCACCTTCACTTGTACTGCAATAACTGTTAGAGAGACAGGAGAGCCATGTCAGAACTATATTAAATTTATATATATATAATGATATTTGAAAGAAATGCTACATACTTTCGTCCTCAGGTTCAGTCTTTATTTTTAAGATGGGGGCTGTGACGGAGGTGTTTGGTGTTTCTTGTGGTTGATTCGTCTCTGGATTCTCATTATGCTGAATGGGCTGGGTTTTAGATGTGCATTTACTTGTGTTTTTCTTTACAAATCTTCGTCCTTAAGTGAAAAATACAGAATAGTAAGCGAATGACAACACAATACAAATCTATCAAATCAAGGGGAATTTTATGAAAGTAATCATCATGTGCTGTAATTGCTTGTTCAAAATGGAATATTTAATATTTATTATTAAAAGAAGAAACTAATAATAAATGGAAATAAAACATACTCCTTTTTCCCATAAAAGGTTTTGCCTTTTTGCTTGTGTTTGAGCGTTCCTGACCCTGGGGTGGTTCTACACAGAGAGCATAATAACATGAGAACCAAATTTTGGAGTAAATGTATGAATACTATGAAAATGGACAATCTACCTGGGCCAATGGGTGGCTGCAGCTGGTAGCCAGTGATTTCACACCAGCCCACGGGATAAATTTCAGGGGACTGACAGTCTACCCACTGATCAAACTCAGGTTCCCAGCCATCAAAGTGGAGGAGGAGAAGCCGGCCTACACAGCGCCTAACAGTGGCCACACACACCAGCCGGGGCTCCATGAGGTCCACTGCCTCTAACTTCATACCTGGGATAAAGCCGTGGCCTACATCATCCTGGGAAAGACGTATGAGGGAAGGACCATGAGACTAGCTTAAAACACATTAAACCCACAGATGCAGTAACACATTGTATGTGGCTCAATTGTCAAAATAAAAAGTTTACTGTGTTGAAAAGTCTTCGTGGAGCAGCTAAAGTTCCTGTTTCTTCTAAATATTTTCTCCATGTGAAAGTGGCATGATCATAACCTGATGAGAAAGGAGACAATATCAACAACAAACACCATATGAAATTGAAAATAAAGGCTCTTTATCTTAAATATTGATTTTTGTTGCAAGACGACAACTGGAATAATCTGTTGAGCACATTACCAGGAGGAAGAGTAAGAGGTATGTCGTTAGTCTCGCAATATCCTACAGGTAAAATGGCATGTGAGCTGGCATGGTAGCAAAACCAGTCAGAACCATCACCGATCTCGACACCATCGATGCCTACCATGATGTATCCATCCAGCAACACCTGAGCGATAAGATAAGCTTGGTCAGTGCAATTACTTTCAACAAGGTAATGTGCCATATTCATTTAAAGTCATAAATAGTGGCTGTGTTGTACCTTACGGACTGATGCAACGCAGATGTTCCCAAGGTTCAGAGGATCAACTGCTTCAAGTTTCATGCCTTCCTCAAAAAACTTATTTCCCATGTAAACAGTCCTCAACTGTTTGCATATAATAAGAAATTATACATATTAAATGATTACATGACATACGATTTTTAAACTAACAACATAAAAAGTAAAACAGAAAAACATAAGTAAAACATAAAAATAAAAGTCATGTTAATATTTATTTGCACTAACCTTCTTAAACTGATCTAGCATACTGTTTTGAAGGACTTTGCGAAATGTTGGATGGCTACCCATGTCGACATTCGCATCTGTGTCAGAAAAATCATGTATGATATTCATTACAAATAACCTAATGATAAAAACGCAGAGTGAAGAAAATTATGGGGAAAAAGGTAATTAATTCCGCTTAATTGTTTTTTTTCCCCTCACAGTTATTTATTTTTGTTCCACATTTTTTTTCTTTAAAAAAAATCTGAAGAATCACCTCCATATTATAATTTTATTTTTTAAATCAAGCCCTGCATGTAACATGGGAAAAAAAAATATTGTGACCACGAATCAAGAATTTTATTCCTAGGACTTAATTTGTGGCCCCTTTCTTCACTTCACTGTTCCCACTACTGCCAACCATTTAACTAAAACAAGGGAACGAAATGTTTTTTTTAACCATATCTTTATTGGAAAATATGAAAATCCATTACTTACACTATATTGCCAAAAGTATTGGGACACCCCTCCAAAATCACTGAATTCAGGTGTTCCAATCACTTCCATGGCCACAGGTGTATAAAATCAAGCACCTAGGCATGCAGACTGCTTCTACAAACATTTGTGAAAGAATGGGTCGATCTTAGGAGCTCAGTGAGTTCAAGTGGGGTACCGTGATAGGTTGCAAGAAGTCCATTCGTGAAATTTCCTCACAACTTAATGTTCCATGGTCAACTGTTAGTGGTATTATAACAAAGTGAAAGCAATTAGGAACAACAGCAACTCAGCCACGAAGTGGTAGGCCACATAAAATCACAGAGCGGGGTCAGCGCATGCTGAGGCAGTGCAATTATTTGCCAACTTTCTGCAATAGATACAGCAGACCTCGAAACTTTGTGTTGCCTTCAGATTAGCTAAAGAACAGTGCGCTGAGAGCTTCATGGAATGGGTTTCCATGGCCGAGCAGCTGCATCCAAGCCTTACATCACCAAGTGCAATGCAAAGCGTTGGATGCAGTGGGGTAAAAGCACACCGCCACTGGACTGTAGAACAGTGGAAATGTGTTCTCTGGAGTGACCAATCACGCTTCTCTGTCTGGAAATCTAATGGACAAGTCTGGGTTTGCCAGGAGAACGGTACTTGCAGGTACCTGCATTGTGTCAAGTGTAAAGTTTGGTGGAGAGGGGATTATGGTGTGAGGTTGTTTTTTAGGGGTTGGGGTTGGTCACTTAGTTCCAGTGAAAGGAACTCTTAATGCTTCAGCAAACTAAGACATTTTGGACAATTTCATGCTCCCAACTTTGTGGGAACAGTTTGGAGATGGCCCATTTCTGTCCCAACATGACTGCGCACCAGTGCACAAAGCAAGGTCCATAAAGACATAAATGAGCGAGTTTGGTGTGGAGGAATTTGACTGGCCTGCACAGAGTCCTGACCTCAACCTGATAGAACACCTTTGGGATGAATTAGAGCGGAGACTGCGAGCCAGGACTTCTTGTCCAACATCGGTGCCTGACCTCACAAATGCTCTTCTAGAAGAATGGTTAAAAATTCCTAAACCTTGTGGAAAGCCTTCCCAGAAGAGTTGAAGCTGTTGTAGCTGCAAAGGGTGGGACATATTAACTCCATATTAAACCCTACGGATTAAGAATGGGATGTCATTAAAGTTCATGTGCATGTAAAGGCAGGCATCCCAAAACTATCCGCAATATAGTGTATGTACTTACATATTGACTTGATTCTCATCCTCCCCTCGCAACCTTACCTCAGCATCCACAAACTGAATTCCCAACACTAATGGAACAAATCCCTGGCCACAATATCCTTTTTCCCCCACGTCCTGTGCAAAGCTCCATATTTTTCATCTCAATTAAAAAAAAGTCTCAGACATTTACATGAGACGTCTGTATCGACATTTTGTCTATCTGTGTGTTTCTAGGCTTGACTCAATCCATAGATGCCACAGTTTCTTCTCACCTGTTTCTTTGATTGAGTGCCCCACTCTCTCAGACCAGCCTACATGGTGTACTAGAGGACTCTGCATGTGACACCAGAAATCTGAGAGCACCTCTCCTGAGGGTCCCAGTCCCCCATCTTCATACAGAAGTCTGAGTCGCCCTCCTATGACAGTATCCACCACTGCCAAACGGGTACGGCTCACCTGCGAGCGATCGACCACCTCCACACGAACCCCCTGTCTGAACGGACACCTCAAACTGTCTGCCATCTAAAACACATACAGACGGGAAACACAGGAAGACAGTCATGCAGAAATTAAAGAAAATCAGATGGCATCATGGGATTACTAATTTGCCATTGCCGTCACCTTGACATGAAAGTCAACAGGAAGTGTGTGTGTCCCAACTAATCTCTCCATCAGGTAGGATTTCCAGTCTTTAATATGCTGGTGGACCTCTGTAGAAAAAAAAGATTTAGCATGTTTATGGCATTTATACCTAAAGACCTACGGTGTAAACATTCACCTTGAGGAGGGACCAGGAGCTTGCTATTCACTGCACACCAGCCAATAGGATGAACATCAGCCGTGCCTAAATTACACCACAGGTCATGGCTGTCATCATCCTCAAAACCATCATAGCGCAGAAGAGCCTTATAGCCTGATAGAAACACATCACATAACACAATATATATATGACAAATAATTAATACATTTATCACACAATAGTCCCCATAATTAAATTTAAATTTCCTCTGTCACCTGTTCAAAGTCATCGGTTACATTAATCTGTTACACTGTTACAGCAAGGTCACATTAAACTGTTCTAAAGTTACAGTAAAGACATTTATAAACTTATAGGGATGGTGGTTTCACAGACAAGGTTTAAATTAGGACAGGATAGTTAATCTAGAATAGTTAACCATGGCTTCAAAAATGGCTTTCTGAAACACAGATTAAGTACAGATTAATATGGAGCCCTGAACTAAAATAAACAATATTAATTTAAAAACAACTGGGCTAATCTAAATTATCATGACTGAGGTTGCCTATAAAACATGGAATGAGCCAAGAAATGTCTACAATTGTATGGAACTGAGAAGCAAATCCAAGGAAAACAATGGCAGCAGATTTTTTTACTGAACAACAGAAAACTAATTGGAAAAAAATAGCAAAGAAAGAAAAATTCAAGAAATGCCTGGAAATCTATTTGTAATTAATTAAATGCAAATGAACACACATCTACAAGAACAATACAACAACTTCAGGTAATATTGAATCATCAGCTTTATTACCTTTTTTTAACCTGTGGGTGGACATTACAGTAGTTATTCAATACAGGTGTACATAAAAATAAACCTTAACAAACAAAAAAAAATACTGCTGACACCAGAAGAGAGAGGTTTAAAGGTCCCGTTCTTCGTGATCCCACTGTTCAAACTTTAGTTAGTGTGTAATGTTGCTGTTAGAGCATAAATAATACCTGTAAAATTATAAAGCTCAAAGTTCAATGCCAAGCGAGAGATTTTATTTAACAGAAGTTCCCTTTCAAAGCCTACAGCGAACGGCCGGCTTGGACTACATCCTGGTACTTCCTTCATAAATGACGTCAGTAGAACAGTAGAACAGACTAACCTCCGCCCACAAGAATACGCGAGAAAAAGAGGCGTGGTCTTGTTGCTGTCCCACGTGGAGAAGAGGACATGTCGCGTGGAGAAAAGGAAGTGTTGCGTTTGAGTGTGTTTGTCGCCATGTCGTCGAGACGCTGTTATTTTCATCCCGGAGTCAAATCACCTTTGTTTGGCTTTCCCAGTTACGCTGTAGAGATCATTGAGCGCATACATCACCCCGTTAAGAGGCGTGAACTTTCCACGTGCGCTAAGCTGCTGTCGAATCACAACACAGGAACCGTGACACGTTCGCTAAGCTGCGGTCAAATCACAACACGGGAACCGCTGGCACAATCAGAACTCGTTACGCATTTCTGAAGGAGGGACTTCATAGAACAAGGAAGTCATCAACCCGTTTTTAGGACAGTGAAAACAGCGGTGTACAGATAAGTAAATTGTGTTAGAAATACTGTTTTTTTTTTACACACGAAACATGAACACGTTATATTGCACACTGTAAACACAATCAAAGCTTCAAAAACACACCAAGAACGGGACCTTTAAAACTGGCGGAGGATCTGCATAAAAAGATACTGACCAGTTGGATGAATTAATGACAGGAATAATTGAGAGCCAGCAGCATTTGGAGAACATAGCAGATGATGAACATGATTTCCTGGAGGAAGGCTGGACAGGATGAAGATGTGTACATTTTTCTTTCATTTTTTGTTTAAATATCATATTTTTCATTTAGTACTTCAGAAGCTACAGAAAATACTTACATGTTTCCCAGAAGACAAAATAAGTACAATTTACCCTGATCTATATAAATTTAAGAAGTTTACACCCCCTGGCTTTATATGCATTGTGTTTCCTTCTGGAGCATCAGTAAATGTTTGAACATTTTTAATAGTTGCGTATGAGTCCCTTCAGTTGTCCTAAGTGTGAAAAAATGGATCTCAAAATCATACAGTCACTGCTGGAAGGGATTAAAATATGCAATAGATGCTGTAAAACTGAAGACTTTTTAGGACCTGGAGGCAGTTTAACTGTTCAGGACAAATAAAGGACTTAAGAACAACCATCACACAACAAAAAAGCAGCTGTGAATCATCCAGGTAACGACAAACAGTATTAAGAATCAAGGGTATGTAAACTCTTGAACAAGTCGTTTTTATAAATGCAACTTTTGTCTTATGGACTATATGTAAACTTATTTGACGTAAAATATCTTCAGGACAGTACTAAATAAAAAAAGAACGCATTTTGCATGATCCCTCTTATTTTGTTAAAAATATTAACATTTAGCAGATTCTGCAAGGTGTATGTAAACGTTTGTCCAGGACTGTATATATAGGGGGAATTCAGGTTGATTGGGACACTTCTTGCCATTGAGATGACTGGGAAAAAAACCTGAATTCATCCCTAAATATACATATACACCAATCAGGCATAACATTATGACCTAATATGGTGTTGGTCCCCTTTTGCTGCCAAAACAGCCCTGACCCGTTGAGGCATGGACTCCACTAGACCCCTGAAGGTGTGCTGCGGTATCTGGCACCAAGATGTTAGCAGCAGATCCTTTTATTCCTGTAAGTTGCAAGGTGGGCCTGCATGGATCAGACTTGTTTGTTCAGCACATCCCACAGATGCTCGATTGGAGAATTTGGAGGCCAAGTCAACACCCCAAACATGTTGTTGCGCTCCGCAAACCATTCCTGAACCATTTTTGCTTTTTGGCAGGGTGCATTTTCCTGCTGAAAGAGGCCACAGCCACCAGGGAATACCGTTTCCATGAAAGGGTGTACATGGTCTGCAACAATGCTTAGGTAGGTGGTACGTGTCACAGTAACACCCACATGGATGGCAGGACCCAAGGTTTCCCAGCAGAACATTGCCCAAAGCATCACACTGCCTCTACCCAGCATCAGATTGCCTTCTTCCCATAGTGCATCAAGGTGCCATGTGTTCCCCAGGTAAGCGATGCACATGCACCCGGCCATACACGTGATGTAAAAGAAAAAGAGATTAATTTGACCAGGCCACTTTCTTCCATTGCTTCCTGGTCCAGTTCTGATGTTCACATGCCCACTGTTGGCGCTTTCGGCGGTGGACAGGGGTCAGCATTGGCACCCTGACTGGTCTGCGGCTATGCAGCCCCATTCGCAACAAGCTGCGATGCACTGTGTATTCTCACACCTTTCTATCAGAACCAGCATTAACTTCTTGAGCAATTTGAGCTACAGTAGCTCGTCTGTTTGATCGGACCATACAGGCCAGCCTTCGCTCGCCACATGCATCAATGAGCCTTGGCCGCCCATGACCCTGTCACTGGTTCACCACTGTTCCTTCCTTGGACCACTTTTGATAGATATTGACCACTGCAGACCGGGAACAACCCACAAGAGCTGCAGTTTTGGAGATACTCCGACCCAGTCGTCTAACCATCACAAATGTTCACTTGCTGCCTAATATATCCCACCCACTAACAGGTGTGTATCATTCCATAAAAATGCTTTTTTAACATTGAGAATAACAATACTTTCTTGAGCAACAAATCAACGTATCAAAGATTTCTGAAGGATCATGTGACATTGTAGACTAGTGTAATGGCTGTTGGAAATATTAAATAAATATTTATTTTAAATTGTAATATTTTTACTGTATTTTTTTATGAAATAAAAGCAATCTTGGTGAACATAGAATTCTATTTAAAAAATCGTAACCCCAAACTTTTGAACGGTAGTGTAATTGAAAAAATATAATATACAGTGGGGAGAACAAGTATTCGATACACTGCCGATTTTGCAGGTTTGCCCACTTACAAAGCATGTAGAGGTCTGTAATTCATAGGTACTCTTTAACTGTGAGTGACAAAATCTAAAACAAAAATCCAGAAAATCACATTGTATGATTTTTAAGTAATTCATTTTCATTTTATTGCATGACATAAGTATTTGATACATCAGAATAGCAGAACTTAATATTTGTTTTTAATTACTGTGATAGTAATCCCAACCGTGACGCATGGAGGTGGAAACATCATTCTTTGGGGATGCTTTTCTGCAAAGGGGACAGGACGACTGCACCATATTGCGGGGAGGATGGATGGCATCCCCAAAGAATGATGTTTCCACCTCCATGCGTCTCGGTTGGGATGGTGTTCTTGGGGTTGTACTCATCCTTCTTCTTCAATCCAAACACGGCGAGTGGAGTTTATACCAAAAAGCTCTATTTTTGTCTCATCAGACCACATGACCTTCTCCCATTCCTCCTCTGGATCATCCAGATGGTCATTGGCAAACTTCAGACAGGCCTGGACATGTGCTGGTTTGAGCAGGGGGACCTTGTGTGCGCTGCAGGATTTTAATCCATGACGGCGTAGTGCGTTACTAATGGTTTTCTTTGAGACTGTGGTCCCAGCTCTCTTCAGGTCATTGACCAGGTCCTGCCGTGTAGTTCTGGGCTGATCTCTCACCTTCCTCATGATCATTGATGCCCCACGAGGTGAGATCTTGGATGGTGCCCCAGACCGAGGGAGATTGACCATCATCTTGAACTTCTTCCATTTTCTAATAATTGCGCCAACAGTTGTTGACTTCTAACCAAGCTGCTTGCCTATTGTCCTGTAGCCCATCCCAGCCTTGTGCAGGGGACCGTTCTTTGTACCTCGCTTAATACATCTGAGATGATTTGACAGATCTCAGATCTTTTAATCATGATAACTGATCTCTGGCTAATTTGGTTCTTCAAACGAATTTGCGGATTGGATTAAAATATCTGGATTAAGTGATCTAATATTACTGCGCGTTCTTGTGTTCCCTGAAGAGGGCAGATGTATCGATACTCGAAACCACAATCAGTAATGCAGCGATTGGCTGGCGTCAAGACAGCAACGTATAATGACATAATATAATTAAAAAACCACCTGGCAAAAAACTTGACAAATGACAAAAAAAAACCCACGAATTTCTGGACCTTTAAAAGGAAACAGCCAAACGACCAAACCAACATAAAAGTTATAATAGATAAATGTTTTTTTTTTTTTAAACATGATTACCAATTATTTATATTCACGATTTTATACAGTAGCCTATTTGTACACCCTTTACATTTTTATTTCAATGTTGTAATTTAATTTTTAATTAATTTAAATTAATTTGAAGCAGATTTGTAACGTGACCGTATTAAAGTTTCTTAAGGGTCAAGATCAAATTATCTTCTCTTGAGCTGCATCAAGCCACTCCCATAATATCCGTGCCCCTGGTTCAGTAATGAACTCTTGTAATAAAGTAGCAGTGGCTGGGACAGATTTTAAGTATCACCTCAAGATGCAATCTAATCCTGTTTACATGAAATAAGCCTGCTCCCAAGCAGGTTTAAAGGTCCCGTTCTTCGTGATCCCACTGTTCAAACTTTAGTTAGTGTGTAATGTTGCTGTTAGAGCATAAATAATACCTGTAAAATTATAAAGCTCAAAGTTCAATGCCAAGCGAGATATTTTATTTAACAGAAGTTCCCTTTCAAAGCCTACAGCCGGTTTGGACTACATCCTGGTACTTCCTTAATTAATTACGTCAGTAGAACAGTAGAACAGACTAACCTCCGCCCACAAGAATACGTGAAAAAGGGAGCGTGGTCTTGTTGCTGTCCCACGTGGAGAAGAGGACGGTCGCGTGGAGAAAAGGAAGTGGTGCGTTTGAGTGTGTTTGTCGCCATGTCGTCGAGACTCTGTTATTTTCATCCCGGAGTCAAATCACCTTTGTTTGGCTTTCCCAGGGACGCTGTAGAGATCATTGAGCGCATATATCTCCCGTTAAAACCCGTGACCTTTCCATGCAAGTTACGTGCACTAAGCTGCTGTCGAATCACAACACAGGAACCGGGCCATGTGCGCTAAGCTGCTGTCAAATCACAACACGGGAACCGCTGGCACAATCAGAACTCGTTACGTATTTCTGAAGGAGGGACTTCATAGAACAAGGAAGTCATCAGCCGTTTTTAGGACAGTGAAAACAGCGGTATACAGATAAGTAAATTGTGTGAAAAATACTGTGTTTTTTTACACGTGAAACATGAACACGTTATATTGCACACTGTAAACACAATCAAAGCTTCAAAAAAACACGAAGAACGGGACCTTTAAGCTTACGGACCTGTTACTATGACAGCAAGTCCAGGATGAGCTTTGAAGAACCAAACAATCCAAGATCATGCCAAATCGTCAACAATCAAATCCAGCTAACTGAGTTAGCGAGGTACGAAGAACGGACCCCAGGTCTACAATTTTATCCCTGATGTCCTTACACAGCTCTCTGGTCTTGGCCATTGTGGAGAGGTTGGAGTCTGTTTGATTGAGTGTGTGGACAGGTGTCTTTTATACAGGTAACGAGTTCAAACAGGTGCAGTTAACACAGTTAATGAGTGGAGAACAAGAGGGCTTCTTAAAGAAAAACGAACAGGTTTGTGAGAGCCGGAATTCTTACTGGTTGGTAGGTGATCAAATATTTATGTCATGCAATAAAATGTAAATTAATTATTTAAAAATCAAACAATGTGATTTTTTTTGGATTTTTGTTTTAGATTCCGTTTCTCACAGTTGAAGTGTACCTATGATAAAAATTCAGACCTCTACATGCTTTGAAAGTAGGAAAACCTGCAAAATCGGCAGTGTATCAAATACTTGCTCTCCCCACTGTATGAATATTTATATATTAAAAAATATACACAGATAAAACATGTTTATTTGCTTTAGTGCTACATTCAGCACTGGTGGAAAAAACACAAGAGTACCTGTGAGCTTTACAACAGTGGCGATCCAGTACACCTTACTAGGCAAGGCTGTATGGGTGTTCAGAACCTCCACTTTTAACCCCACATAGACGTCTTCCCATTGAGCGCAGAGTGGTACCTGTGAAATGGGCAACCATTAAAATTAGTGGTGGGCCGTTATCGGCGTTAACGTGCTGCGTTAACGTGAGACTCTTATCGGGCGATAAAAAAAATATCGCCGTTAATCTATTCTCAAAGTTGGGTTGGGAGCTGGGTCTATACTACGCAAGCTATGATGACTTTCACCTTGATATTTTACACCTAGTCGAATTGCACTGTAGGGGGCGAGAGAACGAGTCTTCGAAACCTGTGTGTATGCCTACTAGTGTTGTCAAAAATATCGATATATAACTATGTATCGATACTGAAATATCTGAAACGATACAACACTCATTTTCTACAGTATCGATATCAGCTGCGCTCTCCTTCCCTCTCTGACCGACAGCAAATTGACATGCACCCGCCTCCTCTCATTCAGTCCATTTAATCCTCTGAACATTGCGAACGGGTGTTCTGCTGGACTTTTGTTATTATTGGTGTGACCGGTCTGAATTTCGCGCGGGGTTGCACATAACGTTAATTCTACTAATTCCCGCAGATTTCGCGCTCGCATCTGAAGCGCACATACACATACCGTAATAAAGCTGCCTCTGACATACAAGTGAAAAAATGAGTTCCTTTTTCCATCTTATTAACGGTCAAATACACTCAAAAATGTCTCAATGCCCATCTTGGTGAGTTTTAACGTAAACAGTCGTAACCAGCTCACAGGAACAGTGTTTGGGATCCATGCGTGCGTCAGGTCTTAAAGGGACAGAAGTTATTTATTATTAAAACTACAAAAAGACAAACGATCACTTACGAGCACACATATTCTGAATGCCTTCATCAGAATTCAAATGAGCCATTATAATCTAGATAAATTTTGGAATTAATATCTACATTAAAAAAAAAAATCTATGCCCACCACTAATTAAAATACAATAGCTAGAATAACCTGAAGGAAATTTATACATATAGGTAATATATCATGTTATTACATCCACCACATTTATTTTCACAGGTGCATTTCCGCAGGGAGAAGCTCTATGGATAGAAATCACTCACATGTTGGAAGCAGGACACAGGGGCAGCGAGGAGGCCACTTTTCTCAAGGTAACTACCCCAGTCAAATCCAGCCAAAGTAGCTTGGAAGAAAACAGGGCAATTTGAACATTCAAAAACAGCCAAAATTACATTTGTAAAGCTCACCGTAGTGAAAACCGAGAGGGATGTGTGTGTTTTCTTACCATCTTGTCCAAATGCTCTGCTCTCCTGATGCTGCTCATTGGCCTTTGACCGTGGAGCCTCAGTCTGTGATTTCAAGCTCAGTTTTTGTGATGACTTCCTCATGGGCGGCCTTCCCTGAATACAAAGACACACAAAAATTAAATCAGTGTTAGAATAAATATGTATATAATTCTATGCCAGACAATCCCACCTGGAGCCGTGCAAGAATGGAGGATTTTTTGGAGTTGGAGGAGTATGAACGTGAGCAGGACACACTGCAGAAGCGCTTGGACCTGGAGAAGAAGGTGTCTATAGTGCCACTGGCTCCACACATTTCACATGTAACTGCAGAGACATGAAATTCAGTGGGGTTTACAAATACTTTTCCATATACTTCTGTAAATTCATTGATATAGGAGTTCCTGAATTCACCTATTCCATCATTTTCTGCCAAGGAAGAACGTTTCTCTGGATTATTTGCACCGTCATCACTGGAATTCTGCTGATTGTGGTCTGCTCCATCAAATATTTGTTCTTCTCCATCATTCTGATTGTCATTCATAAATGTCTCTTCCTGTTCATCCATTTGAAAGAGTGAAGTTAATTATTCCTCAATCAAATAATTTTGAGTTATTAAGTATATTGAAAACAGTTTTTGCTGCTTAATATTTTATTAAAAGTTTGAGGTAAGTAACATTAAAAAACATTTTAAACTCCTGGGCAAAAAAATGGACTACGCCCAAAATGGCTAAACACTAAGCTTTTATTGGTCTTTACCACAAAATACTGGTAAGTAAATTAGCAAGAATTAAGCAAATGCACTCCTTAAAAAGCCATTGCAGTCTCTCAATAACATTAAAGACATAATTAAGTTTTTGGCAGAATATGGGAAGTTGTGTGTGAAGTAAAGAATCACAATGAAACAAGTTGCACTGTGATGATCCAGAGCGGTGTCTTTAAAGATCCTGTGAGAAATATAATAATAAATGCATCCCTACCACAGTGAAGCATGGAGGAAGAGGTGTCTGTGTAAGTCTTTTAGCTGCTGATATTGGTGAACTACTTCAATATTAAAAGTCATTTAAAGCTTTGGAGAACAGGAGAATATTGCAGAATGTTTTGCTTCCCACATATGAAAAGTTATCTAAAGAGCAATGATCAGATGTCATTTTTACAATACTCGTGCCCACACTGCAAAGACAGTGGCTTGAGAACAAGTCCATCAGGCTCATGTATTGGCCTGGTCAGAGTCCAGATTTGAACCCTATAAAAAATATTTGGTCTCACATTAAACTCAAACGAACCGGAAGATATGTTCAACTACCCATGAACTGTTTGAAGCCATTAACATTGACTGGAATTACTTGAACTGGGTCCCAATTCAGAGGCCGTGTCCTTCAAAAGGCCGCATTCAAAGGCAGATTGAATCACCTCGCAACCTCCACTTTAAACCCCACATAGACGTTTTTCCATTGAGCTCAGAGTGGTGCCTGTGAAATGGGCAATAATGTATTAACCATTAAAAGACTGTGCCAATTCGAAGGCTCCTTCAAATGCGATCTCTAAATGCGCCCTTCGTTTCCCGCGAAATGAAGGATACAACAGATGGATCGTTTGCAGCCTTGCCTACCCCAGAATTTATTGCGCGCCAATGACGAAAGGATTTTTTGGAGAGAAATTGCTGAATTGCACTTTTAAACACAAGTATTGGGTTTCAACTCACTCAAATATGTAATGATACTAATGCTAAAATAAAACACTTTAAAGCGGTTCAAATGTTCACTTATATCTTAAGATGCAATTATATTCACTACATTGCCAAACATTTTGGGACATGAACCTTTACCTTTACATGCACATGAACTTTAATGACATCCCATTCTTAATCCATAAGGTTTAATATGGAGTTGGCCCACCCTTTGCAGCTACAACAGCTTCAACTCTTCTGAGAAAGCATTCCACAAGGTTTTTTTCCCCCACACTTTTTCAAGGAGTGTGTTTATGGGAATTTTTGACCATTCTTCTAGAAGGACAAGAAGGCCTGGCTCACAGTCTCCACTCTAATTCATCCCAAACGTGTTCTATCGGGTTGAGGTCAGGACTCTGTGCAGGCCAGTAAAGTTCCTCCACACCAAACTTGCTCAATGCTCATCCATGTCTTTATGGACCTTGCTTTGTGCACTGGTGCAGAGTCATGTTGGAACAGGAAGGGGCCATCCCCAAACTGTTCCCACAAAGTTGGGAGCATGAAATTGTCAAAAATGTCTTGGTATGCTGAAGAATTAAGAGTTACGTTCACTGGAACTAAGGGGCCAAGCCCAACCCCTAAAAACAGTATACATCTATATATCTAGAGTCCAGTGGCAGCGTGCTTTACACCACTGCATCTGACGCTTTGCATTGCACTTGGTGATGTAAGGCTTGGATGCAGCTGCTCGGCCATGGAAACCCATTCCATGAAGCTCTCTATGCACTGTTCTTGAGCTAATCTGAAGGCCACACAAAGTTTGGAGGTCTGTAGCTTTTGACTCTGCAGAAATTTGGAGACTTCTGTACACTGTGCGCCTCTGTGATTTTATGTGGCCTACCACTTTGTGGCTGAGTTGCAGTTGTTCCCAATTGCTTCCACTTTGTTATAATACCACTAACAGTTGACCATAGAACATTTAGTAGTGAGGAAATTTTAAGAATGGACTTATTGCACAGGTGGCAACCTACCACGGTACTCCACTTGAATTCACTGAGCCCCTAAGAGCGACCCATTCTTTCAGTAATGTTTGTAGAAGCAGTCTGCATGCCTAGGTGCTTGATTTTATACACCTGTGGCCATGGAAGTGATTGGAATACCTAAATTCAATGATTTGGAGTGTCCCAATATTTTTGGCAATAAAGTGTAGTTTATACTCTTTATTATACACAGAAATGGACCATGGTGAAGACAGTTTGTGAACCCCATTTTGTTTTCAGACAGTTTAATATAACTTTCAAAAAAGTCTAGTACAAACGTTACTGTCACTCATCAACTGCAGCTGTCACAGTTGCTAGGCGACAAGAACAGTCCTCCGTAGGCTAGACCATCCCATTTAACAACTCTCAGGCCGACATTCGCGGCCTTTCAAAGTCCCAGTCCTTCAAAGGATGCACCCTTGAATTGGGACGCAGCCGTTGACTCTTCTTCCCGTAAAAAGCTGTCTGCAAGGTTATCCACACAGCTTAAATGTACTAAATTACTTTGTCTACAGTATTTGTGCAATTCTTGCTAATTTCCTGACCAGTGATTTGTGGTTAAAATGCTCAAATGTTTGCCCAGGAGTGTACATTTAGAAATCTATTAAATATAAAACAGTTATTTAATATTGTAAGAATAGTTCACAATATTGCTGTTTTTACTGTATTGTTGGTCAAATACATTCAGCCTTGAAGCAGTCAAGTTTACATTATTTAGTAATTTAGTTCCACTTTAATAAAAAAAAAAAAAAAAAAAAAAAAAAAAAAAAAAAACAGGATTAAATGTAACCATTTTAGAGAAGGAAGGATGTTTTGTTATAGCTTTTGGAGCAAGGCCACTGCCATCTTGCAATAATACCACAGCCTGTAACGTCACAGGGTTTGTTTGCTCTGCGGGCCAGTGAAGTAATATAAGCATTTCTTTACTTTTTGAACACACGCTTGTTTTGAAAAGGAGGAAGACAAACTGAAAGGACTGTTGAGCCCATAAATCCAATCCCAATACGGTGTGGGGACAGAATAGTACTACCATTACAGATGGAAGAAGTTGATTATTAGGGGCCAAATTACTATTCTTCTTCCATTTCTGCCGCTCTGGATGTCTTTGGCAGCCCATAGAACTGTATGGTAAAAAAGTTGTGAAATCTGGCACACTCATAGATGACAGTCTGAACGGTCCCCATAGCCAATTTGGAGCCTCTAACTCAATCCCTCTAGCGCCACCACCTGTCCTTAGTTTGACTTACATTTGTGCTAATAACTTTTGAACCGCAAGGGCTTTTTTCTCTGATTCCTTGGCTCATTGGACTCTATGGTGTCATTTTAGTAGTGTAGTACTTTCAATGTCAGGTGTGGGTTATTTTTGATATGCTCATAAATATCTATAACTCTACAAATGTCTATAACTCTTTAGAGATTAGATATTTTCACCAAATTTGACAAGCTTATGTATGGGGCACTCTGAGGACACACAAATATTGGTGGGCCTAAAATTTCCTCCAAATGTCTTTACTCATTTTTGCAGTTGGTCTGCTGCTAGCTTCCTTGTTTGCTTCTGTTGTGCTTGGCCCCGATAATTGCTGCTTGCAGCTATATTTATTCTTAGTGACTATCAAAAGTATCAATGTACAGTTATTTACAATGTAACATCCATAGATAATCATACACATTACAACATTAGCAATATCTACCTGACGTACAGTGTAGCACGTTTTAGAGCCGTTTCCCCGATGCTTCTGTGTTACTGTTGTCACAGAATGTTGTGTGGTCGTTAGAGCATGCGTTATATCCAGAGAAATTAAAAACAGATGGAGCAACTTTAGGCTTAAGTTTGTTGGTGCAGTGAGTGACTAAATTGCCAGACTCAAAGGCCTTCTCCTCAACGTAATCTTCCTCCAAAAAAATGTTCACTGCATACTCGGATGTCAGCACCCACTGGAGGGTTCTTCCTTTTCAGTGTCGCTAATCAGTGAAGCAGTACCGCTCTCAGTTTTATTGGCATTTTATGGAAATTAACTGTTTTGAGCAAATTAGCAATTTTGTCTTCTGGTGTGGCTTGTGGTATGTTGTTTTCCAGTTTCCATCTTTATTTCAATTTCCCTCTCAATCCTCTTGTAGTAGATTGGGCCCCCAAACTCGGTCCTGGAGGACCAGTGTCCTGCAGAGTTTATCTCCAATCCCAGTTAAACACACCTGAACTAGCTAATCAGAATCTTACTAGGTTAGCTGGTTCAGGTGTGTTTAATTGGGGTTGGAGCTAAACTCTGCTGGACAGTGGCCCTCCAGGACTCGGTGGTGGACCCCTAATTTGGGGGACCACTACTCTACTATATCTAATATTTACCTCAGGGAATGAAACAAACCCTCTGTCGGTATTGCAAGATGGTGGCACCCTTGCTCCAGAAGCTATAACAAAATCCTTTTTTCTTTAAACTGGTTAATTAATTGTGTTTGTATATATATATCTTTTTTTTTTTTAAGTGGAAATCAGTTTACTATATAATGTAAACTTGACTGGCTGCTTCATTTTCACTTTATTATTCAAAACTTTTGACCTGTAGTATTAATGTCTCCCAGCTTCAGCTTTACAATGAAAGGTATCAGATACTCACTGATGCAAACTGTTGAGGTTCAGTGGTCGCTCCGGATTTCCTTCTCGTACATAAGGAACAGGAGACACCTCTACCTCCGCACCTACTGCACGGTGGTCTTATAAAAACAGTCGGGACAGCTCCATCCTTCAGTCTCAGCCCTTTGAAACCCGCTGTCTTTGCAATGGTATAAGACTTCGCATCAAAGCAGTCCCTGCTAAAGTGCTCAGAGCATAAATGGGAGTACGTCTTGGCGACCCAAGTTTTGCGGGTCTTCTGGACCTGTTTCTCCCATTTGCGGAACTCCACGGGGTCTTTGGGAAATCTGAACATTGAGACATTCTGTCCGCTTAACTTCCCACAGCCATAAGCAACGCATTTGTTAGGCATTTGGATTATAGGTGATTATAAAGAGAAATTCGGGGAATGTTGTCTGCAGCTGGCTCCAAAGGTTGACTGCGAATTACATTTAAGAAACAATAAAAAAACGTAAACATTTCCAAAAGATAGCAGTATATCACATTGGTTTACATGCATTCATTCAATGTTGCAAGCATATAAACACAGAACATTAGAGAGTCCTGTATGAATGGCAAACTGTGAGAAACACAGACGAAGATTCAAAACAACGATATAAACGTTGTTATATGTAAAAGTAAACATTTCTTACCTGCTTTAACCTCTTAGAAAATCCAGTGTGCAGTCGGTGGTTTGCTCGTCGTGAACAGCGCAGTAGCGCCATCATCCGGACTGGAGAACCAAATATTATGTTCCAAAATGGCTGTTATACATGTCTGATTTTGTAAACTGGTTGTTTGTTATGCGATGTGATTAATACAATTCTTACCTACATAGCAAACCATTTATATTTATATACTATACATATTCGTTTCTTTATAATCATGAAATACTTCTTTGCACACATCGTATTAGTATGCGGTTCCATGGTGTAATGGTTAGCACTCTGGACTCTGAATCCAGCGATCCGAGTTCAAATCTCGGTGGAACCTGAATTTTCGTTTTCTATGAAAGACAAATCGAGTAAGTTTCTTTTTTGTTTACTGTTTTAAGATACATAGTCAAATAACCCAAACAGCAAAACTTGCTATAAACTCCAGTCAAGCCACCTTTATTTATATAGGCCTAGTGCTTTTTACCATACAGATTTTTCAAAGCAGCTTTACAGTGATTGGCTGTACAGCAGTTATAGAAGAAAATAGTGTCATTGTGTCCAGCGTAAGTAAGTGTCCCTGACTAAGCAAGCCAGAGGCGACCCAAACCCCATCAGATGACAGAATGGAGAAAACAAATGAACAGTGCATGATTATGATTCAGGCAGCATTACAGGTCAGACGTCAGATTGGATCTGAACATTCAAAATATTTAGTCCAGTTCCATCTGGTTGAAGATCGAATTCATCAAGCCGGTGTGGAGACGGGTTTGTTGAGGATCTGTGCCACAGGCTGTCATGTCCATAAGGGCTTCACAGGGGATAGTCTAATAGTTGACCCAATATCTGATGACACTTCAGGTTATAACTGTAAGCTGTAAATTCTCTAAACTCTTGTTTACTTCCTCATTTACCCTCTTATTAGCAAAATTATGTGAATTGATTATTAAAAAGACTTATAGCTATAGCCTACTTGAAATTATACTTATACAAAGTCACTATTACCGGGTTAGAAACTACTGCTGAAATCACCTGACTGTACCTGTACTGAGTCAGCAATGATGTAGGTTAACATTATACAATTCCTTCTATTTAATATATTACATATATTGCAGAGATCCTGTCAACAAAACAATCCCCTGTGAAGGCCTCGTCGACATGACAGTCATCAGCACAGATCCTCAGTAGCAGATCCTCAAAAACCGCAAGAACCAGACAAGTCCTCCGCACAGACCTATGACCAGTATACCCCCATACTGCCGTGAAGAATCTGATCTTCAAGGAAAAGGAATTGGATGAAATATTTGAATGCTACTGATCCACAATCTGATTTCTGGCTTGTGATGCTGCTTGAATCATAATCACACCGTGTTTGTTCATTGGCCAGAGGAGAACTGCCCCTGACTAAGACTGGTTTCTCCCAAGGTTTTTTTCTCTCCATTCTGTCACCTGATGGGTTCCTTGCCTTGTTGCCTCTGGCAGGTATGCTTAGTTGTGGACACTTAATATATAACAATATTATGGATCTGACTGTACTAATGCTGCTGTATACTGAACTGAGCAAGATGATGACATCACTGTTTTCTGCAGAACTGATTTATAGATGAAATTAACTAATTTAATATTTAATGATCTTTACAATGGAACTGAATCAACACTGAACTAACTTCAGCTGAACAATAACACTATTGTCTTTTTAGAGCTGTTGTACAGCCGAAATGAATCTGTTTGCATCATTGAATCATTTTCCTGTTGTCACTGTAAAGCTGCTTTGAAACAATCTGAATAGTATAAATAAAGGTGACTTGACTATGTTTAAGTCAGTATGAAAAGGAAGTTGCAAGCCTTTTCTTTTCTATTGTGACATACACCGGTCAGGCATAACATTATGACTAAATTGCATTGGTCCTCTTTTTCCTGCCAAAACAGCCCTGACCCGTTAGCAGCAGATCCTTTAAGTTCTGTAAGTTGTGAGGTGGGTCCTCCATGGTACATCCCACAGATGCTCGATTGGATTGAGATCTGTGGAATTTGGAGGCCAAGTCAACACCTCAAACCTCGTTGTTGTGCTCCTCAAACCGTTCCTGAGCCATTTTTGCTTTGTGGCAGGGCGCATTATCCTGCTGAAAGAGGCCACAGCCACCAGGGGTGTTCATGGTCTGCAACAATGCCCAGGTAGGTGGTACGTGTCAAAGTAACATCCACATGGATGGCAGGATCCAAGGTTTCCCAGCAGAACATTGCCCAAAGCATCACACTGCCTCTGCCGGCTTGCCTTCTTCCCATAGTGCATCCTGGTGCCATGTGTTGCCCACGTAAGCGACGTACACGCACCTGGCCATTCACATGATGTAAAAGAAAACGTGATTCATCAGACCAGGCCACCTTCTTCCATTGCTCTGTGGTCCAGTTCTGATGCTCACATGCCCACTTTAGGTGCTTTCTGCGGTGGACAGGGGTCAGCATAGGCACCCTGACTGGTCTGTGGCACCCCATACACTCCCCACGTGCATCAATGAGCCTTGGCCGCCCATGACCCTGTCGCCAGTTCACCACTGTTCCTTCTGTGGTGTTCTCTCAAGTGTTATTGGATAATGCATTGAGTTAGTGTTCAGTGATGCATAGAGTTTGATGTTATGCCTGACGAATGTATGGGTTTGTTCACTTGGGTCTGGAAAAGAGAGGCTAAGTAAAATAGAAACAATAAGTTGATGCAACTCTGTGTGATACTTACCAAACATAACATTTGGTGACGAGGATGGCTCATATCGTACAACCACCTCCTTGCTCTACCTGGTGAGCTTCCGATTCCCGATACAGTCCTTCAAGACCTTCATCTTGGCAGTGGGGCTGACTGACGTGAGCGCAGCATGTAAAAAGGCGCTGTTACCACATTGCTTGGGAGCCGAGGGTCAGCATGTGCTGGGAACGCTTGAGTTGGGCACCATAAGCGATTATGACACAGCTGTGGAAATATTAACCGCACACAGAGCGCCCTTTTGCGCCATTTTCTGCCCAGTGAGTCGGTGCAACAGTACGTAGCCAACTAGCGGGGGTTGGCCAGCACATGCATGTTTGGTGCGTTGCAGGACGAAATTATTTGCGACCAGTTAATTGAACATACCAACAAGCCCCCTCCCCCATGCCCTCATCGATATTACAGCCCAGCTGGAATGACACCTGTGTGGCACACGGCCTCTGCACAGTCATCCCCAAAACCCTGCATGCATGCATCTTGGAAATGGCTCATGAGGGCCAACTGGGTACTGCAGAGACCGGGTTTGGTGGCCAGGGATAGATAAAGACATCAAGGCCCTGGTGAAAGACTGTGCCGTCTGTTTTTTAAGCGGTAAGATGGGTCACCAAGCCCCCCCACCCTTACAAGCTTTTGCTTGGCCATCGCAGCCCTAGGACCACCTGCTGCTGGACATATGTGGTGAGATACAGGGAGTTCCTCATCACCAATGCTTCCTAGTGGTTGTCTATGACCTGCACTTAAAATGGCCCGAGCTTATTGCCACCAGCTGTGACCTCTCAGGTCATAATTAACTTTCTGGACTCTTCACATATCTAAAAAAAAAAGGGTATTCGCCACATCCGCACGGCATACTATCACAACCAAGCTAACGGTGGTGTCTAACGCTTCCACCAGTCACTGAAAAACAGTCTCAGAGCGCACTTGTTCCAAGGATGGACCTTCTCAAAGGCCATCCGTTACAAACTGCTGCACTACAGGGCCACCCAACATTCTACGACGGGGGTCTCTCCAGCTTCCCTCATGCTTGGCTGTGAGCTCCACCTTCCCCTCGACAGGCTCAGCCCCTCACTGCCTCAGGGACCACTACCGAGAGTTAGGGCCTCTGTTGCTCGCCAGCAGAGGCGGATGAAGCAGAAATTCGATCTCTCAGTGTTAAGGTCTCTGACATACAGGCCGCAGATTGGGTCAGGGTTTGCAGGCCCCACAGAGACAACAAACTCGCATCATATTGGTCTTCCCATCTCCGAGTTACCCATCAGCTGGGCCCAGTCACCTTGCTGCTGTGACGGTACGCAGTGGCATGCAAGCCACCTCCGCAAAGTGCCAATCCCGGCACATACAACGGGTGTTGCATCTTAAGCCACACCTCCAGCTTGGCAGGACACCCCAGGGTTTCAGCGGACACCTCAGATAGCTCCTGCACGGGGCTCCAGACATGCCTATCAACCAGCCAGCTGAGATTTGGGCCTGCCCATCGCAGGCAGCCCAGCCTCATCCTGATGTTTCTCCGCGGCCTGTTCGCACTCGTTCTCGGCCGGGGCACTTACAGGACTTTGTGTCATCATTTCATATTTGAAACCCCGTAGGAAGGCGGAAATGTGGTGTTCTCTTAAGTATTGTTGGATAATGAATTGAGTTAGTGTTCAGTGATGCAAAGTTTGATTGTGCTGAAGCGTTCTGTTATGCCTGACGAATGTATGGGTTTGTTTACTTGGGTCTGGAAAAGAGAGGCTAAGTAAAAAAAGAGACAATAAGTTGATGCAACTCTCTGTGTCTATGTGATCCTTACCAAACATAACACCTTCCTTGGACCACTTTTGATAGATACTGACCACTGCAGACCGGGAACACCCCACAAGAGCTGCAGTTTTGGAGATCACAATTTGGCCTTGTCAAACTCGCTCAAATCCTTATGCTTGCCAATTTTTCCTGATTTTTCAACTTTGAGGCAAAATGTTCACTTACTGCCTAATATATCCCACCAACTAACAGGTGCCGTGATGAAGAGATTATCAGTGTTATTCACTTCACCCGTCATAATGTTATGCCTGATCGGTGTATATCCTGTGAAACAACTTCTGGAACAAGAAAAAATGTAGGGTGGGAGGGGAAGTAATAATTCAAAAATAAATATTCAAATAATAATAACGATATGCACAGATAAATAATTTTTAGGCCTATTATAAATACTGCAACATTCCATTAAAAAAGAAGAATAGTCCATTTTGGTTTCATGGTGGCTTTATATTTTTGCCATCAATTTTTTTCTAAGGCAATATATGTATAGCACACTCACTACACCAGGGCAGAGGGCCCCACTCATATTATTTTGTCCCCATGAATTTTAGCACTGACCCTGGAAACTGGTGTATGACTCCCAGAAGTTGTATAGCACCAGGCAATCACATTAAAAACAATCACATGTGTGTGGAGTGAATGAAGGTAACCATAACTTTAGTACCTTCAGAATAAAAAGAGCAAGAGTAAAGACCAAGATGCATAAAGTGGGGTCATGAAAACAGCAAAAAAACAAAACAAAAAAACTTTGATTTTAACCATAGATTGCCAACCTCAGAGGCAATGTTATGTGTCCTTTGAGACTATGGATAACGGTCCTCCTGCAATAATTGTCAGAAAAGTTCCCAAATGGTGATTCGCCTATTTTTAGGCTTATGTATATTATAATATATTGATAAAAATGGTAATTGAACCTCAGAACCTCAAGATGGCGCCGAGGATGGCCGCTGCGTTGCGCGCTCCGATGAATCATTGTAGTTTTTTGTTTGTTCTGTTTACAGTTTTTGTGTTTTTTGTCTTGGATGTTGTCTGCCTTACTACGTACGACAGACAGACACTTTTGGACATTGGTTCGGCAATCGCACACCGAAAACCGGACTTTAAATTCTTCAACGACGACACGCTGTTTACAAACACGGCAGTGGAACCTTTTGTGTGGGTGGCCCGACCGCGGAAAAGCGGCCGGAGAAGGGGGAAGAGAGCCGGCGTGCTCATCAGAGTAAGACGCCGCGCAAACCGACCCCCGCTTCCCAGTTTTTTACTAGCAAATGTTCAGTCTCTGGACAATAAACTCTGCGAGCTGAGAGCACGGATCTCTTTCCAACGAGAGACGAGGGACTGCTGCATTATCTGCCTTTCAGAAACTTGGATGTCTGCTGAGATTCCAGATTCGGCCATCGAAACCGCGGGGTTCTCCGTGCACCGAATGGACAGAGAAAAAGATCTCTCAGGGAAAAGCAAAGGCGGGGGTGTATGTTTTATGATCAACAGATCCAGGTGTGATCAGAGGAACGTACATTCTATCAAGTCTTTCTGTTCTCCTGATCTGGAACTTCTCATGGTTCTGTGCCGACCATTCTGGCTACCGAGGGAATTCACAGCGGTCATCATCACAGCCGTGTATATTCCCCCACAAGCCGACACAGACCGGGCACTAAAGGAACTGTATAGGACAGTGAGTGAGCAGGAAACCGCGCATCCTGAGGCTGCGTTTATTGTGACCGGGGACTTTAACAAAGCCAACTTCAAACGCATTGCACCTAAATACCACCAACATGTTAGCTTCAACACGCGAGGGAACCGAGTTCTGGACCACTGCTACTCTCCCTTCAAGGATGGTTACAAGTCCCTCCCGCGCCCACCATTTGGCAAATCAGATCACGCTTCCATTCTACTTTTGCCCGCTTACAGGCAGAGGCTGAAACAGGAAGCACCCGCCCTCAGAACCATCCAGTGCTGGTCGGACCAATCGGACTCTATGCTACAGGACTGTTTTGATCACGCGGACTGGGAGATGTTCCGGTCGGCCTCTGATGACGACATCGAGGTCTACGCTGATAGCGTAACGTGTTTCATCAGGAAGTGCGTAGAAGACGTTGTTCCGACCAAAACAATTCGGCTGTACCCAAACCAGAAGCCGTGGCTAAATGAGGATGTTCGCGCAGCACTCAATGCGCGGACCTTCACTTTTAACTCCGGTAATGCGGAGGAGCATAAACAAGCAAGTTATGCCCTCCGGAAAACCATCAGAGCAGCAAAACGCCAGTACAGGGACAAGATTGAAGGACAGTTCAACACCACCGACTCCAGAAGCATGTGGCGGGGAATTAACACCATCACGGACTATAAAGGGAACACAAACTCCACCGTGAATACCGCTGCCTCTCTCCCGGACGAGCTCAACACCTTCTATGCTCGCGGATGTAACCCGATCCTTCCGGCGGGTGAACGTCCGTAAAGCCGCTGGTCCAGACGGCATTCCGGGTCGCGTCATCAGAGCGTGCGCGCACCAACTGGCTGGAGTTTTCACGGACATCTTTAACCTGTCCCTCTCCCTGTCTGTGGTCCCCACATGCTTCAAAACGTCCACCATTGTTCCTGTACCGAAGCAATCAAAAACACTCTGCTTAAACGACTGGCGTCCTGTTGCTCTGACCCCCATCATCAGCAAATGCTTTGAGAGACTAGTCAGAAACCACATCTGCTCTGTTCTCACCCCCTCACTGGACCCACTGCAGTTTGCATACCGCACAAACCGCTCCACTGATGATGCCATTTCATCTACAATTCACACTGCTCTCTCCCACCTGGAAAAGAGGAACACATATGTGAGAATGCTGTTTGTAGACTACAGCTCAGCATTCAACACCATTGTGCCCTCCATACTTGACGGGAAACTCCGGGCTCTAGGCTTAAACAGCTTGTTATGCAGCTGGATCCTGGACAAACAGACGCCAGGTGGTCAGAATGGGCAGTAACATCTCCTCATCACTGACTCTCAACACTGGAGCCCCTCAGGGCTGTGTTCTCAGCCCACTCCTGTACTCCTTGTACACACATGACTGTGTGGCAACCCACAGCTCCAATACCATCATCAAGTTTGCTGACGATACGATGGTGGTAGGTCTCATCACTGACAATGATGAAACGGCCTACAGTGAGGAGGTGCACACTCTGACACGGTGGTGTCAGGAGCACAACCTCTCCCTCAACGTCAGCAAGACCAAGGAGCTGGTGGTCGACTTCAGGAGGAATGAGAGAGAACACCGCCCCATCACCATCGCTGGAGCACCGGTGGAGAGAGTCAGCAGCTTCAAGTTCCTCGGTGTCCACATCACAGAGGAACTCTCATGGTCCGTCCACACTGAGGCCGTTGTGAAGAAGGCTCATCAGCGCCTTTTCTTCCTGCGACGGCTGAGGAGGTTTGGAATGAACCGCCACATTCTCACACGCTTCTACACCAGCACCATAGAGAGCCTGCTGACTGGCTGCATCACCACCTGGTACGGCAACAGTACCGCCCGCAGCCGCAAAGCCCTGCAAAGGGTAGTGTGCACGGCCAGCTGCATCATCGGAGGTGAGCTTCCCTCCCTCCAGGACATTTACGCCAGGCGGTGTGTGAAGAGAGCTCAGAGGATCATCAGAGACTCTAGCCACCCGAACCATGGGCTGCTCTCACTGCTGCCATCAGGCAGACGGTACCGCAGCATCAGAACACGCACCAGCCGACTCCAGAACAGCTTCTTCCCACAAGCAATTAGACTACTTAACTCCTGATCCATCAGGATCATAACACACACTGGAAAGAATATCACTCAGCACAACCCACTGTAGATACACACACATTATATACACATTTATTTATCATACAGCATCTATTGCACTTTGGATTTCAATTTGTGAATAATATTGTATACTATACATTGTATATTATTATTATTATTATAGCGTAATGTACCCAGCAGTGCCTCCAAAGATTCTATGTAATTGGTGTTATTATTGTTGTTGTTGTTATTGGTATAGATGCCTGATTTTGTATTGTGATTGTTTTTAGGACAAAATTGTTAATGTTTTGTAAACAATGTATGGAAGTGATACTGCTGATTGCCATGAGTATAGCCATTGTTGCTGATATGGCATTAAATCATAAATAAATAAATAAATAAATATAGCGTAATGTATATTGTTTAGTGTATATTGTTTAAAGTATATGTATATTGTAAGTATGTGTATATTGTTTAAAGCTGTGAGAAATACACTCACATTGTGTAAATTATTTATTGTTTATTGTAGTGTATACTGTGCTGTGAGTAATTGTGTGCGCATCAGATGTGTAATCTGTTGTTGCTTAAATGTTGTACATGTCATGTCATGACTACTATGTTTGCTCGGACTGCACCTAAGAATTTCACTGTAGAAAAGGTCAGATTCTTTGCACTGAAGGAAGAAGACAGGGTCGGCTTACTGAGACTCGTGGGTTTTATTATTCTTTTATACTTCAACTCAAAACAACATCAGCACGCTCTGCGCTTCAAATCACGCTCCGCCCTCGTCCCTCTAGCAGGTGCGCTCTCTGGGCTTTCTCTCAGGTTCCTTTTCCTCGTTTCCTCTGGTTCTCTCTCGTCCTTGCGACCGGTCACCCACGAGTCCCCAGTCTCTCTCTCAGGTGCTCTTCCTCTCCGTTGGCTTATAACCGTCTCTCCCCGCCCATCACTGGAACAAGACACAGGTGTATGTGATTTGCACTTGACCCACTTACGGCGAACTTGTCTCCCGATTCCCTCTCCCGTTACAGACCTCGCTAAACCACACCCTCCCCGCCACATACCGCCACCGCCCGACTCAGGCCGGGGAGCCGTCCGGCCTGCAGCCCCTACCCCCCGCCCCAGGAGGTAGTAGCGGAGGGTGAGAACGGCCCATCGGATGGCCAGACACTCTTTTTCGATGGTGCTGTACTTAGTCTCTCTCTTCGAGAGCTTCGAGGCCGGTCCTCCCCCTCCACCTCCTGGGACAGTACTGCTCCCAGCCCCCGGTCCGACGCGTCAGTCTGCAACAGAAAGGGGAGAGAAAAATCAGGAGAATGCAAGAGTGGCCCACCACATAGGGCAGTCTTTATCTGAGTGAGGGCCTGCTGGCACTGCTCCGTCCACTGGACCGGGTCTGGTGCTTCCTTTTTAGTGAGATCAGTCAGCGGGCTAGCGAGCTCCGAATAATTAGGCACAAACCTTCTATAATACCCCGCCAGCCCCAGGAACTGTCTCACCTCTTTTTTGGTCTTTGGTCGGGGACAGGTTGCAACTGCTGCCGTCTTATCAATTTGGGGACGCACCTGCCCATGACCTAAGTGGAAGCCTAGATACCTGACCTCCACACGCCCAATCGCACACCTCTTCGGGTTGGCCGTCAAGCCAGCCACTCTCAGCGCCCCCAAGACAGCCCTCACATGCTCCATATGCCGCGACCAATCATTACTATAAATGACTATGTCATCCAAGTAGGCGGCGGCATACGCAGCATGCGGCCGCAACACCCGGTCCATGAGACGCTGAAAAGTGGCGGGAGCCCCGAACAACCTGAAAGGAAGCGTGACGAATTGGTGCAACCCGAACGGCGTGGTGAAGGCTGTCTTTTCTTTGGATAAAGGTGATAAGGGGATCTGCCAGTATCCTTTCGTTAAATCCAATGTCGAATAAAATCGAGCGGTGCCGAGCCGATCAAGCAATTCGTCAATCCTCGGCATTGGATATGCGTCGAATTTCGACACAGCATTCACCCTGCGGTAATCAACACAGAAACGCACCGAGCCGTCCGTTTTAGGTACCAAAACTATCGGGCTGGCCCAATCGCTATGCGATTATTCTATTACGCCCATATCAAGCATCGCCTCTAATTCCTTCTGAACCACCTTTTTGTTATGCTCCGGAAGACGATACGGCCGGCTGCAAACGACCACGCCCGGCTCGGTCTCAATATGGTGCTGAATGAGATTCGTCCGCCCGGGAAGGGGAGAGAACACGTCCGCAAAATCTGCTTGCAACTTGGCCAGGTCAGTGAGCTGCGACGGCGAAAGGTGATCTCCCCCTGGGGCCAGAGTGACAGGGTTTAAGCTAGAACTCACTTCTGGCCCAAGATCTTCCTCCGCCCCAATTACCGTCATCAGCATCACTGACTCCACCTCACTCCATTTTTTAAGGAGGTTAAGGTGATAAAGTTGACGTGTCCCGCCCCTGTCCGTGTGCACTACCTCATAATTAAGATCCCCAACCCGCTGTGTAACCTCAAAGGGTCCTTGCCACTTCGCGAGTCATTTTGAGCTGGATGTGGGCAGCAATACAAGGACTTTATCTACCGGTGCAAATTCTCGCAGTCTAGTACCTCTGTTATACAGCCGGGCCCGCCTGTCCTGAGCCTGCAACAAATTCTCCATTGACAGCCGCCCCAAAGTGTGGAGTTTTGTTCTCAGGTCCATGACAAACTGAATTTCGTTTCGACCATCAGAAGGACCTTCCTCCCAAGTTTCCTTTAGGACGTCTAACACCCCGCGAGGTTGACGTCCATAAAGAAGCTCGAAGGGGGAAAACCCCGTGGAGGCTTGTGGGACCTCACGTACAGGGGTTTAAGCTTCTGGGAAGCCGAGCGATGAACTGCTCCAGCGCCACCAGGTCAATGATTTTGTTGACGTCGCTTCCCTCAGCCAATAGCCACTTGCGGCAGGAGTCCCGGAGCTGTTGGGCCATCACGAAGGGCCGTGCCACTTTCGCCCAGCTCCAACGACCGGAACCGTTGGTGGTGTTGCTCTGGGCTTCGGCCGACCCGCTGCAGGATGGCCCTCTTCAGGTCGTCGAAGACCAGGAGGTTCTGGACAGGGAGTTGGTGGGCTGCCGTCTGGGACTCCCCCGACAGCAGAGGAATCAGTCGCATTGACCATTGATCCCGAGCCCAACCTGCCGCCTCCGCTGACTTCTCGAATAGATCGAGGAACACCTCTGGATCGTCCTGCGGGCCCATCTTGTTCAGCGGCAGGTGGGTGTTTTGGCCCGGGATCGCTGGGACCTCTGTCCGAACCTCCCGGCCCGCCCAGCTCCGGAACCTCTCGCGGTCCTCTTGCTGTCCCTGCACAATCGCCTCGAAGCGGCGCTCCTGGTCGCTCCGCAGGTCGAGCAGGGCCTGGTGTTGTTCCTGGTGAAGGACCGCGAGGGATGAGATGATCTGCGCAAGCGGCGTGGAGGATGACGGAGTTTGCATGGCGGTGGCCGCTTCTTCCTTCCCGGGTTTCAGCACCAATGTAGAAAAGGTCAGATTCTTTGCACTGAAGGAAGAAGACAGGGTCGGCTTGCTGAGACTCGTGGGTTTTATTATTCTTTTATACTTCAACTCAAAACAACATCAGCACGCTCTGCGCTTCAAATCACGCTCCGCCCTCGTCCCTCTAGCAGGTGTGCTCTCTGGGCTTTCTCTCAGGTTCCTTTTCCTCGTTTCCTCTGGTTCTCTCTCGTCCTTGCGACCGCTCACCCACGAGTCCCCAGTCTCTCTCTCAGGTGCTCTTCCTCTCCGTTGGCTTATAACCGTCTCTCCCCGCCCATCACTGGAACAAGACACAGGTGTATGTGATTTGCACTTGACCCACTTACGGCGAACTTGTCTCCCGATTCCCTCTCCCGTTACAGACCTCGCTAAACCACACCCTCCCCGCCACATTCACCTACTGTTGCACTTGTGCATATGGTAGAGTGACAATAAAGTGATTTGATTGATTGATTTGAATTGCTCTGGACTGATTGAATTTGCTTAATTTTGCCAAATTAGCATTGCTTACAAAATGTCTTAAAACATTTTTCAATAGCAAATTACTTTCATAAAAATAAAGCATTGGAGAGCATTTTCACCACAAACCTCTCCGAAACACGTTCAATCCTTGGTTAAAGTTAAAGTATACACTCTTTAAAAAAAAGGTTCTATATGGCACCAAAAATGGTTCTTGGCTCGTAATCATAGGGGAACCTTTTTTAGTGCTATATAGCACCAATTTTGGTGCTTGAGTGGTTCTTCAGCAGTTCTTCAGAGGTTCTTCACCGGTTCTTTGACTAAGGTGCTATATATTACCTCTGAAGAACCGCTGAAGAACCAATGAAGCACCAAAATTGGTGCTATATAGCACTAAAAAAGGTTCCCCTATGATTACGAGCCAAGAACCATTTTTGGTGCCATATAGAACCTTTTTTTTTTTAGAGTGTAGAAAAATGCTATGAGGATAATATAGCCTGCTGCATTATTGCTAGCCAATGATAAATCAATAGCAATGTGACATTCAGTTCCTACAAAAGCTGATCTAGAAAGTCATTTTCTAATACATTACCCAGGGCTCGACCAATGGCACTGGACCAGCATAATTGCCGCTCGGGACAATCGGCACAACTGTCACTTGCCCGATCAGGCCAGTGCTGCATCACAAAAGTTTATCATTTACACATGGTTTTATGCTTTGCCAATGTAAATATTCAAATGTACAAGAAGATGCGAAAGAGAACTCAATTCAATAGTGTGAGAAGTTTTGCGCACACACCGAAGCACGTGCCGAGAAAGCTGCTTCTCAGACGGCGTGCAAATGCTGAATTGTGCTATTTTTCACGTCTTCTTGTGTTTGAACGGACACTTTCATACAAAATGACGTAAAAAAAAATGACGTAAAAGTATTCTAGTAAACATGGTCTGTTATATCTTAAGTGAACATAAACAATTGAGAAATAAAATGTTAACAACAAGAGACAATGAAAAAAATCACTCACTGTCTTGACTGAATAACTTTTGTAACTTTAATAAGGATTAATCTATATTTCATTTATAAAGTGAAGACCATGTACAGTGCTATTTTACTTTTGATTATTAATTTTCTCTAGATGAAAATTACTGTTAGACTTACCTGAAAAACCTAAAAAGTAGTGCTTATTTGTATGTTAGTTCTATATTTGTGTTATTGCTCGTAATAGCATTATTATTTGTTCTTATTTTATTACTGACAGTTTACTTGTATTCAACAATATTTGAAACGTATATGAGTTAGGCTTGTAGTTTTTGGTGTCAAAGCCTTATTTATTAAGGTCAAAAACAATGAAGACAATATCTAGGCCTATTTTATTTACTTTATTTATTTATAACTTGTGGTGGAGCCAGTGAAAATGTTGACAAGTAAAAATTTGAACCACTTGCCACTAGAAAAAAATCCTTAGCACTGAGCTGTTACTGGTAAAATAAATGTGATAACAATTAAAAATTGTAGTCTGTGTTAATAATTAATTTTAATAATCATATTTATATTAACTATTTAACACAATTTAGGTATCATATAGCTGTCATCCAGCAGGATACAACTACCTCAATTTAAAAAGCCGATAGGCCTATAATATAAAAATGTTTAATATTTCATTACCATTTACTTTTCTTTTTGCCATTTTCTTGTGTAATGACTAAAAATTAAATATATACTAGACTGATCATATAGAAGAATGTTGCTACACTGTAAAAAAAATATTGTTGGTTTAACTTAAAAAAGGAGGTAACCTGGATGCATTAAAATTTTGAGTTAATTGAAATAAAAAATTTGAGTTAATACAATACCGGAAGTTGGTTTAATAGATAGAAACTCAAAATATTATTGTATCTGAACCACATAAATTAAAAAAAATGTTGTGATAAATCATGAAAATAGCACAATTTCACTACATTATCACAAATAAAACACACAATTACGCAATATACTTACAAAATCTTTTAATAATATTTGAATAAAGGGTGATGTTGATTCTCAAATGTTCATTGTGTTAACTCAAATTTTTAATTTCAATGAACTCAAAATAAAGGCAACCAGGTAACTTACTTTTTAAATATTTTTTTACAGTGTAAAGAATAAGGTGAATTTATATATATATATATATATATATATATATATATATATATATATATATATATTCTTGAATCAGTAGTAAATCAAATCAATTCCCATTCCAATGGCAATTCTTAAATCTGTTCTTGCCTTTGATTTTTGGATATTGCCTAAGTTAAAACACTCATCAAAGTGGGATATTGTTGGTTATTTGTTCCTATTTTTAAATAAGTAGCTTACTTTCAAGCCATTGCATCTAATAACTAAATCCTGTTAATATCAACAATGTAAATGTAGTATAGCTGATAAGATTTCAGTGACTTTTGAAAATTTCCCATTAAAATGTGAAAGGTGATTTTCAAAAGAGATTTATTCTAATAAGATAAGTTGAAAATATTTTCAGGAAGTAAAATACAAATTGACATATGTGGAGGGGGGAGATAGATAAAGAAAGAAAAATAAAATTCACTTATTGACAATTTAACTTCCATTTGATACTGACAACCCCATCTGACTCCGTCTACAAAACACACCTCTGTTGCGAACAGAAATGGCAGACGAGCAAAATTATCTCAAATAGGCTACATCATCGCTCGATTCTGTAACTCTTGACGGGACTAGATGAGTTCTTGTAGAGCCGCTGCGAGTGTCTTTTTATCCTTTCTTGCCGAGCCGACTCCCCCTACCTCCTCCTCCGCTTGCAGAATTGTATAAAGAACAAAAATCGGACAGGGGAGGGGGGTTGATACGCTGAAGCTGAAATCGAGAGGCGAACCCAGGAAAGAGGAGTATTTTGTACACGGGACTTTCCCCCCCTTCGTCCCTAAAAAGGAGGGGGAAATGTCATATTTTTAAAAGCGATATTTTTAAAATCGAGGATTACGAATAGGCTTACGCGCCTATCTCGGAGGATATATATTTTAATTCGTTAAAAAATATGGCCGAGAACGTTCTGGACTCTGGCCCGCCTTCAGCCAAGAGGCCTAAACTGTCCTCCCCGGCACTATCTGTCTCAGCAAGCGATGGAAATGGTAAATATTTATTTTGTTTAATTTTTACGATACCTAGATATTTGAATCACTGATTGCTTGTTTTGATTATACCGTTGCAAACCCAAGTCTTTTAAGCGGGGAATGATTTTTTTCTCTGTTAGTTTTGTCACAGGCTAGCAAGCTCAGGGCTAGTTCGGGAAGCTAACGACGTCGTATCCGCACGAGACTAGCTTTAGCTCGTCAGTCCAGCTAGGTTAGCATTAGCGCTTCTTTCGTCGCTGTTGGGATTCACTCACAGCGGCAGACCTGCACACGCTGCTCCCTCAGCCAGGGTCTTTGCTTAGTGTCAACGGGTGTAACGTACATGTAAAACCGACGGGTGCAATGAAAAATATAATAGTTCTACAGTGGGGTTTGTTTTTTTTGTTTTCGGTGAAAAGCCAGTTTCGGTTTGGTTCCCACTTGCAAAGAGTTTGGATCAGTTCTCCAATTATATGTATAAAAGTTGTATACAAAAAATGTAACCATAATTAGAGTAATACCCATAGCTTCTAAAAGCTATGTCTTGACATTTTACCAAGGCTCCATTTACTATTAATCGACAGGAATTAGCCTGCTAAACTGTGAGTCAATCAACTTCAAAACTTTCTGACTGCACTCAAACACTGTTGTTTCATAAACTGCCCTTGTGCAATGAGCAAAACTCATTGTGTTTTCCTCAACATGTTCTTCTGTTCTCTTTCACGTTAGTAAATGTGTTTAATATTGGTTAGCTAGCTGGTCAGCTAATAACAGACTGATGCTGAAGGCCCGCACAACAACTCCCTGCCATTGTTAGCTAGATGCATATCAACTCATTCCTCATTATTTTATGGTCCCGAGGCCTTTTCACTTGTTTAGATGCATTTATGATCTCGTTTATGGAGCTTGAATTGACTTCATGTTTCTGTGATTTGGAGGAAACAAAATGTACTTGTGTTGTTTGAGTGAGTTCGTTTGCAGGCTCAAATAGCCCTTCGTGCGTCGGTCATTTTTTTCGGATCTTGATTTCCATTGTTCAGCCATAACAAAACTGACGAACCTGTCTCTTAAAAACAAACCACGAAACATTTTATGTTAGTCGATGCGAATTATTAGGATGTAGGTGTCCTGTTGTTTCTTATTAAATGTTAAAGCTTCGAGTTCTTATACTTGCACGTATCTTCAAAAGCTTACTACGTTCCTTTGTTGATGTCTCTCATGTTTTCAACCTTTTGTTCAAACTCGAGTTTGATCCGGTTCTGACACTTAATGGAGTTTATTAAGTTGCATAAATCAAATGCATCAGAGGATAACGTTTTTAATACATATTATGCTTAGCATCAAATTGTTTTGTCTGTTGGGTGAATGTGTGGTCCCCATCAAAGCTTCTGCACTTCATTTTAAGACCAGCACAATTTCATGAGCAAATTGATCATTTTCACCTGTTTTACCAATGGCTGATTTGTTAGATGAGACAATAACTCAATAAAGTGTACACGTATGTTGGGAATTACATGCTGTACTTGTTTAGTTTTTTCAACTTTTGAATGGATGCAAATGATGATTGCAGTACTTCCCAAAATAAAAATCTATGTAGTAACCACCTGAATACATTCAACGCATTCAACAACATGTACTCCCTGTAAAACCACAGCCAGTCATCCAAAATAGGGGTGCAACGATGTATCGGCCGATTAAAAGCAATTATTTTTACTGTCTGCCATTGGCCAAATGTTTGAAAACAGCCGATGATCAGGGATGATTATATCCTTTAAATAAAAAGGAGGCAGAATCTTGTGTTGAATTCAGGGCAAGTTGAAATGACAATAATGCATTAACAGGTAAAAAAAAAAAGCCATGTTAAAGCAGGCTCTATTTGACCCTAAGAAACACCTGTAGTTCAAGCCAGGGTTTCCAGGTCGGTTGTGCGATTAATCGTAAATTATTTTAAAAATTCAATTTTGGCTTCCACGATTATGAAAACAACATGATAATCGCCTTAAAACGATTATTGTCCCGCGGTCTATATTTAATTTATACAGCAGTGTTATTTTACATTTGAAAACTGTTCAATTTCTGTTGTAGTCTATTATTTATCTTCTATTGTTCTTCTATCTGTAGTTTATTATTTATCTACACTTTTGTTCTGTTGTATTTATTTGTCAGTTTTGTTTGTAATTAGTTTTTTCGTTCTTATTGTATTGCTGACTGTTTAGTTGTCTTCTGTAACTGTTTTGAGGACCTTTGCCCGGTTGCATAAAGCACCTTAAGTTTTTCCCTCAAGTATGATACTTAAGGGGCGAGTTCCCCTTACCTAAGAGAATAACTTAATGGTGTTGCATATAATCTCTTAAATGGTTCTCTTAGGTAAGGGAAACATTTAAGTGTTTCACGACAGCGATCCTGGATTCACGTTATAAAAGTCTTGTTGCCATAGATACGCAAAACACTAACACTAATGCTGTTCACACCAAACGTGAATAGAGCGTCAAATTTGCGTCTAGTTTGATGCTTGAACTTTGAATGCATTCACGCGTCCAAAGCGAGATGGACACACGTAAAAAGCAAGCGTTTGAAACGAAATTGACGCACGTCCTTTTGCGCTTTTCATAGTGGTTGTGTGTGGCCGCGAATTTGAAAAATACTGCTGGTATTGTGTCACGAGATGTAGTTTTAAGAGTTGTTCAGTCGAGAATGTAGTTGTTTAAAGCTCAAATCTGTGGTTTATTTGTAAAGATTGCACCTATTTAAAAATGTTGTGAGATCCCGACGATCACCGGGAGCTCGCGCTCATGTAACCTGCCTGGAATAGCCTTACCTCAGCTAGTCCTCCTGACTTTTGCCGCTGGTAAACGAGAAATGTTTAAATTCACAATCTATAGCTTCGGTTCTATTATATGAAACATACGAGTTAAAAGACATTAAAGCAGCACTAGGTAACTTTTCAACCTTCATAATATATTTTCAAGACTCTTGTGATTATACATCGACTTACAATAGGTTGAATGGCACGTCTGCCATAGCCTGACGGGGTCTGTATCGTTTTTAATCGTACTTTTAAACTTCGGGTTTCGGGTAGTAACCAGAGAAAAAAAAAGAACTACAAAATTCGACTGCTTTACGGCATATACGTCACTTCCACCACCACCTTAAAGGGTTAGTTCACCCAAAAATGAAAATTATGTCATTAATTACTCACCCTCATGTCGTTCGACACCCGTAAGACCTCCGTTCATCTTAGGAACACAAATGAAGATATTTTTGTTGAAAGCTGATGGCTGAGAAAGGCCTCAGCAAGCCCTCCATAGGGATTCAGTACATTTACACTCACAAGACCCATAAAAGGCACTAAAAACGTCATTACAAAGTCCATCTCACTACAGTGGCTCTACAATAATTTTACAAAGCGACGACAATAGTTTTTGTGCGCAAAAATAAATAAAAAATAACGACTTTATTCAACACGAACTTTGGCCTCTGCCGTGATCTCATGAAGCACCATGACGCATGCGCGAGAATATTACGCAGATCCGGCGTTCGAACACATAACCCAGAAGCGAGGAGGAGATGTGTTTACAAGCAGAGGAAGACGCGGCGTATCTAAGCTGTTGAATTCTACATTGATCGTGCTTTAGGTCTCGGCGTAGTGCTCAAAATGGGACTAAAGTGTGCATTTCATGGATTCCCGAACGCCGGCGCTACGTCATATTCTCGCGCATGCGTCATGTCAACAAATGCACGTGCGATGCATCCCCTGATGCAGGATGACAGAGTTTACGACAGTAGTAGAGGACAATGCTGTTTCCCAACTGTAGGGGGACCCCGAGAGCAAAACCTACCTAGTGCTGCTTTAATGACTTGTTATAATGTCAAATGACTTCTTTAATCATGTGAGTTTTTCTTCATCTCATTCAGAAATGTACGTAAGTGTTCAGTGTCACAGTGGTTGCGATGTGTGACGGTCAAATCGGTATTCTTGCAACAATTTTTCATCGCTAAGATGGTCCAAAGGGTTCTCCCTATCCCTAAAAAATTTTCTTGGCACATAATGATCTTCAGCTGGTTTCATAAATTCAGCCATATCGTCTTATTTTTGTCCGCGTTACTCTTAAGGTTACGATTTCCAAACCTTAAGTTATACTTAGGGAAATGACCGTTAAGGGGTTTTATGCAACACTTAACGCTTTTTAAGGGATTACTTAAGTGAAAAAACAGCATTTAAGGGGAATTCTAAGTTTTTGTGACGTTTCACTTAAAGAAACCCTTAAGTAACACTTAAGGTTTTTTTTTTCTGCAACACCCTTAGGTTTAAGGGAAACATAAGGGCGAACTTAAGGGAAAATTACACTTAAAGGGTTAGTTCACCCAAAAATGAAAATTCTGTCAGTAATTACTCACCCTCATGTTGTTCCAACCATGTAAGACCTTCGTTCATCTTCGGAACATAATTTAGTATATTTTTGATGAAATCTGAGAGCTGTCTCACTCCTCCATAGGCTTTCAGAGGGACTGGAACTTGATGGCCCAGAATAGTAAGTAAAAACGTCATTTAAGGAGTCCAAATGACTACAGTGGCTCTGTATTAAGTCTATCATGCGACGAAAATACTTTTTGAGCGGAAAAACAACAAAAATAACGACTTTATCCCACTATTATTGTTGTTCAATTGGGAGCGCCACGACGCATGCGCGAGAACTGATATTACGGCGTTCTTATTCTACTACTACTTGTTACTGGCTGCTCACTCTTTCGGAGTAGTACCGCCATCTACTGTACGAGATGATGTCCCGACATTGCCGGCAGCGCAACAAGGTCTGTTTACAAGCAGAGGAAGACGCGCGCTGTATGCAAAAGTGCGTTCGTCCAGCTCACAGGAACAGTGTTTGGGATCCATGCGTGCGTCAGGTCTTAAAGGGACAGCAGTTATTTGTTATTCAAACTACAAAAAGACAAGCGATCAAACTGATTAACTTGTGTAACTCTAATGGATTCATCTGTATTTCATTTTTTACAATGAAGATTATCCAATGTTTTTAAATTTGATCACTTTTTTTTTTAAAGGTCCCGTTCTTCGTGTGTTTTTGAAGCTTTGATTGTGTTTACAGTGTGCAATATAACATGTGTTCATGTTTCGCGTGTAAAAAACCCCAGTATTTTTAACACAATTTACTTATCTGTATACCGCTGTTTTCACTGTCCTAAAAACGGCTGATGACTTCCTTGTTCTATGAAGTCCCTCCTTCAGAAATACGTAACGAGTTCTGATTGTGCCAGCGGTTCCTGTGTTGTGATTCGACAGCAGCTTAGCGCAAGTTGTACGGAAAGGTCACGCCTCTTAACGGGAGATGTATGCGGCTATGCGCTCAATGATCTCTACAGCGTCCCTGGGAAAGCCAAACAAAGGTGATTTGACTCCGGGATGAAAATAACAGCGTCTCGACGACATGGCGACAAACACACTGAAACGCAGCACTTCCTTTTCTCCACGCAACCGTCCTCTTCTCCACGTGGGACAGCAACAAGACCACGCCCCCTTTTTTTCACGTATTCTTGTGGGCGGAGGTTAGTCTGTTCTACTGACGTCATTTATGAAGGAAGTACCAGGATGTAGTCCAAGCCAGCCGTTCGCTGTAGGCTTTGAAAGGGAACTTCTGTTAAATAAAATATCTCGCTTGGCATTGAACTTTGAGCTTTATAATTTTACAGGTATTATTTATGCTCTAACAGCAACATTACACACTAACTAAAGTTTGAACAATGGGATCACGTAGAACGGGACCTTTAAAATTCAGTTTCTTACCTGAATACTGTTAGAACTACCTGAAATAAAGCAGTCTATTTCATTTGTATCTTTATTCTATTGTATTTATTTGTGTTATTGTTAAATCAAGCTACATTGTGCTGTATGTAAGCTATTGCAACACAATTAGTTAGCACATATTTGTGAGATAATTGTAATGGTAATTGAACGTTTATATAAAGCTTTATCATATAAAGTGATCTCTTCAGAAGAAATTTTTAATTGCCTAGACAGACAAAAAAATTAATTATATTAAAAATATCTATTTGCAGCGTTTTTCTCTGTGGTATCGAAAATGGTATCAAATATTGATACTTTTTTAGGTATCGAAGTTATAAATTCCAGTATCGTGACAACACTGGTATAGAGATTATGTTAATTTCATAATGTCTTTAAACATAATAATATTGCTCACCATAAACTGATAGGCCTAATCATAGAATGTGTGCGATACTGGAGTTGTCGGAGACGCGGCGTGGTGCGACCGAATCCCAATTCTATTTTATACCCCTTCGCCTACCCCTACCCCTTCCCCTTTCCCTTTCCCCTTGAAATGGGAATGTTTTCACCCCTACGACTTGCCACTCTAAGAAATGGGGCACCATTAAACGTCGTCATACCCTGATCTTTTATTAGTTACATTTAACCAGTATGAACTGAAATGAAGTGTACATCTAACAAAAATCAGGCGCGAGCGAGTTTAACAGATTACTCTCTCCCAATGATGTATTTTGGACTTAAGAAACCTGGCTGGTACGGTACGGATATGGTTGTGTCTTCTACTGTGGTGCTGTGATAATGGAGCGCTTTGCAATGTAATACAAACGAGTCAGTTGTTGCCTTGTTAACGCAAGAGTTACAGACGATACAAGATGTAAATAGCGACTGCGTCATGAAGGATGACCAGATATTTCTTTTAACTGTATTATTAATTTGTTCACATCACTCAAATAGCCAGGCAACACATAAGTGATCCATCCCGAGTGGCAATTTTGAAGGGCTATCTGACCCTTCCCCTTAACCCCACCACTCCAAAATCAAGACACCCCCTACCCTTTCATGTGAATGCGTAAAGCGAAAGGCAAGGGATAAGGTGTAAGGTGTAGAAAGGGAATTGGGCCTTAGTCGACCAAGATTTTATTAGACGGTTAGTTGCAGAAAAAAAACTCCACAGGAAGGGGTGAAGTCACGCAGTCCTTAGTGACAGTTAATGGTGGGTTCTTGTGGTATCAACCTCAAACATGGCTTATCATTTGCAACATGTAAGTAGTAGCAACTTTACATGGACGTTCGCTCCAACTTTAACCTAGATAAATGAGCGCTATTATTAGGCGCATATCCAAGTGTTGATGGATCGAGTGTGCAAGGCAGCTAAAGTATAGCGCGCTTTACTGCATGGCGGCACCGGTGCGATCACTTTCATTTTTTTTCAACTTAAAATTATCTGTCATTTTAGTCATACAGATAAGAGTAGTTACATCATTCCAAACTGTAAAGGGTCTACTTTTATTTGTGTACACTCACAATAACAACAAAACGTTGTGCTTTTGTAAAATAAAGTAAACAAACTTTGCGCTTTCTGCCATCCATGTCACAAAAATAAACCGAAACTCAGTGTATACTGCTTCACAGACATGAGAAATATAGCTGCAAAAGCTTAATGTCCACTTTTAAACGAACCAATTAAAATGGAAAACTCTGATTATGAAATCTGTACAAAAGTTGCATTTCTCTCTAAAGACGCGTCCACTATACTGCAGAGATGGAGAGACGGCATCATCAACTTCATCTTTGCACCTGACACTGACTCAGAAAACACTAGTTTATTAATTAACAATTAAAATGTTTCCCTGCTATTTTTTCAGACACATTCATAATGCCAATGCTTTGCGACAGCTTTATGCGTGCAATTGGCTTTATGCACAGCTGCACTACTTCCTGAACTTCAGCCAGCTCCTTTGTTTCCTGTTGCCATTATTGGTCAAACTGATTAATCCAGGTGTGCCTGACCTCTGTAGTCACAACAACAATAATCAGACACGCCTGGATTAATCAGTTTGTCCAATAATGGCAGACAGGAAACAAAGGAGCTGGCTGAAGTTCAGGAAGTAGTGCAGCTGTGCATAAAGCCAATTGAGCGTGGAATAGGCATATCCTATATATATATATTCCTACTAGTCGACTAGAAAAATCTTTAGTCGGGGGCAGCCCTAGAAGTTTGTAAGAATGTTCATGAGTGCAATTCTTGAAAAATTCTTAAGTTTTCTGTAAGAAGAAAATGACACTAATTGCACTACCTGCAGATTACTGTAGTTATCATAAGCGTGCAGACCGCTGTAACTGGCTTGACGGGAGTTAATCGGGAGTTAATAAAGCTCAGCATTGTATTTCTTTTAATGTGCCGTGTCAAGTTGAAATTAAGTTATTTTAAAAGAGCCTGAAAAAATCCCTTTCCAGAACATTTTCATTCAACGTTCCCAGTTGGTGGAACGATCTTCCCAACACCATCCGAAACGCAGAATCATTGACATCATTCAAAAGTCACCTTAAAACTCAGCTCTTCCGTGAGCACTTAACCTCATAAAAAAAAAAAAATTCTTTCTTCTTTCTCTTTCTTCTTCCCTCCCCTAGCCTGTACTACACTGAGCAATGTACACGGTCTCAGGATCTCAGGCTCTTATTGCGCTTCTCGACGCTTCATGTTCCCCCAAGTTGTAAGTCGCTTTGGATAAAAGCGTCTGCTAAATGCATTAATGTAAATGTAATGTAAATGTCTCAAGATGCAGCGGCCTTTCCCATTTTGCACTACGTCTTTCTTGCGCTCGCGTCTAGAATAGCTCCTTCTAGCTAGAATGAACACACATCATGTATACACATTCACTCTTGTGTTTTCATGATCGATCGTGTAACTTCAGAGTACACATCCACATTCTTGGTACTAGTATTATGTATTAAATGTAGCTGGTGTTATGTTGTAATGCTTAATATTTCAAACAACCTAATAACTTCATTAAGCATCTTTTGAGGATTTAAGACCGCTTGGAGGTTATCCTAACTTTGAAAAGTTATTTATGGGAATTTTCAGGAATATGAATACTACTTCAATTTAGTTTTAAGAACAATCTTAAGTAAAAAGACTAGAACATTATTAATATCTTTTGGGAGTACAAAATATTCTTATTTTCTAAGTTGAGGGAAAAAAAAGAAAGAATGTTTTGTGAATCCGGCCCCAGGACCAACAATATTACATATTATTCTCCCATCATTAATCTCGCCTCTAAATTCTCATTTCCTTCTGTAGATTTTGGCTCGCTTTTTGACCTGGAGCACGACCTTCCAGACGAGCTGATCAGTTCCTCAGAGCTGAGTCTAGAAAATGGAGGGGACCTTGGCCAGTTGCATGCCAATTTGGGTAGTGGGGGCGGGGCCATTGGAGGAGTTGTTTCCAGTGGCCAGGATGCAGCAGCCAAGCACAGGCAGCTCTCAGAACTGCTCCGGCACGGACCCGCACCTGCAGCACCGCAGCAGGGTGCGATGGGCAGCCCAGCAGGAGCCTCAATGGGGCTTTTCGGGAATATGAAGGCTTCTCCGGGTACCCAGGGCATGGGCCCGCAAGGGCAGCAACATCTTTCCCCACAGCAGGCCGCCCTTATGCAACAGCAGCATATGGCAGGGATGGTGGGCAACATGAACAGGAATATGCTCGGACCTCAGAAAGGCAATGGACAGCAGCAGCCAGGAGGGTCCATGCCCCAGCAGCAAAACATGCTGGGAGCACAGATGATGAACGGATCGCCCAGAATAGGACATCACAACACGGGCATGGGCAGCAACAGTAACCTGTTAGCAGAGGCTCTTCAGCAGCAGCAGACGGTAGGAGGCCAGGGTGGACTGAGGGCACAGCAACCTGGAGCAATGAACAAGGTAATGACATCGACATTTGCCTGAAGTGTCACACACACCTTATAAAAATGCTTTTATTTTGGCCATGTTGGAACTATTCTGTTTATTTATTTGAGATGCTCAATATATCTGTATCAGTCGATAAATGTGGCTTGTAATGTTATTAGTATTGGGCTGATATATATATATATATATATATATATATATATATATATATATATATATATGTATGACTAGGGATGCCCGATATATCCGCCAACCATATAAGTATTGGCCAATATATGTTCATTTTTGTTATCGGTCCGATAAGAAATCAAATTTATACACATAAAATAAATGTATTACAACTTACAATTGCACAAAACAAAAGGCTCCGCATGCACAAGCGAACTTGACTGCCAGTCAAGGAGGTGTAACGCTGTTTGGTTAAGTTATTTAATGAGGTTGTAAAGTGCTTACCGGTGATTATCTTTAGCTTCAGCGCATGCAGCTCAAACAACAATGCACGACATTAATAACTGTGACTGGAAATGTCATATTAGGCTATATAACATTATAAATAGAACACTATTGTAATAAAACTTTGTGAATTATTTGGGTTTATTTTAGGGCTGTAACGATTCCTCTATTAATTTCGAGTACTCTATTTAAAAAAATCCTTGATTGCAATTTACCCGCGTTGAGTAAACAGCAAAATACCGGAAGTGACGCATTTCAGGGGCGTGAATCCATGAACCACATTATTAGACTGTTATTAGTTTTCTGTGTCTCATACTCCATCTCTGCATATGCTGTTTGTGTTGCTTATAACATGGGAACTCCGTTTGTTTGGTTGTAGTAAAGACCTTTGAATTGCTGTGTGTGTCTGAAATAGTTTTATCAAATGAAGTGTTGAAATGCTGCAAAGTAAAATTTCAGAGCACCTCTGGAGATGAAGGTCATATGGAGCATTCTCATATAGCAAGACAGCACGTGTTTATCACCACGAGTGTCACGTGCACTTGAGTATGTGTAGTAGACAAAACTGCACAGTTCATTCCCAGTTCATGCGCATGACATGCAGACTTCATATTCCAGTAGCAATCTTTTTGCGGTTTAATATTAACACGGATTAGTTCATATCACAATTTGATTGAGTCATTCAAATTTTGCTAAATTGTTTGACCTTCTGCTTCACACAGTAAATTAAAATTTTTTATGAGTGGATTCCACAACTCCATCAGCATTTTCTCAATCATAGGGCCTTACTTTCATCCATAGTTTTTTTTGTTTTGTTTTGGAAAAGCGTTGTCATCTCCCTCTGTCTTTTTGTTGCAGATGGGGATGAATTCAGGTTCAGGCCCCTATGGAGGCCCATATCAGCCTGCCAGTCAGGGTCTGGGTGTTGCAGGGCTGGCCCCTCAGCTCCAGAACAAAGTAGGTCTGTCCAACAGTCCAGCCCAGTTTAACGTCGACAAGAAGCCTCAGCCTATGCAGGGCATACCTGGCATGGTTTGTATTCATTCAGACTTTAATATGCAGACATTAGACTTTTTCATTTTAAAGCTGCCACAAGATACAACATATCTTAATGTCTGTTAATTTGGTATTTCAACAGCAGGCTTCTCAGCTTTCCCCAGCGGGCGCTGCCGGAGGCACAGGAGTAGGCGGTATGGTGCCTAACGCCCAAGGAACTCTCGGCCCTGGATCAAGTGCATCAGCCGTGTCTGCAGCAGCGGTGGGAGGTGTTCCTCCAGCGGCCGATCCTGAAAAGCGTAAACTCATACAGCAGCAGCTGGTGCTTTTGCTCCATGCCCACAAGTGCCAGCGGAGGGAGCAGGCCAACGGGGAAGTACGGCAGTGTAACCTGCCGCACTGTCGCACCATGAAGAACGTCCTCAACCACATGACACACTGCCAGGCTGGCAAATCTTGCCAAGGTGAGTGTATAAACTGCACAGAACTGAAACGGCGTGGCATTTTTGTTTCTATTGTTCTGCCTGTTTAAACAACATGGCACTATTACTAATATTGGGTTTATGTTTTATTGGGTTTTCTTTAGTGGCGCACTGTGCCTCTTCCAGACAGATAATCTCTCACTGGAAGAACTGCACGCGGCATGACTGCCCTGTATGTCTGCCTTTGAAAAATGCAGGAGACAAGAGAAATCAACAGAGTGAGTGTGTGTATAAATGCAAAACATGCTTGTACCCTTGTGATATTATTGCTGTTAGTATCTTTTAATTATCTTTAATGTAGCAGAATTGGACAACATTTTTATTGCTATTTTCTGATTCCAGCTCTGTGGTAACTGTCTCTTATTTTGGTTAATTTCTGCTTTTTTTCCTATACATGGCTTCAGCTTTGCTAGGTACTGCAGGTGTGGGGTTAAGTTCTTCTTTGGGTAATGTAACTGGTGGTCCGCCCAGTGCCCCCAATCTCAATACCCAAGGGCAGATAGACCCCAGCTCCATCGAGAGGGCTTACGCAGCCCTTGGTCTCACATACCAGGGAAACCAGGCTCCCTCTCAGCCTGTCCAACAAACACAACGGGCAATGAACGCCTTGGGTAATGACAGAGGCTTCAGATTTTTTTATCTGAGTTTGGAGTCTTTTTTTTATATTTTATTTTTGCTAACACTTTACAATACGGTTTCATTAGTTAACTTCTTGTTGCACTTCTACAACATTTATTAATCTTTGTTAATGTTTAATTTAACATTTACTAATAAATTATTAAAATCAAAAGTTGTATGTAACTTTAGTTAATGCACTGTGAATTAACATGAATAAACAATGAACAGCTGTATTTTTATTAACTAACGTTAACAAAGATTAACTTGTACAGTAACAAATGTTTTGCTCATGGTTAGTTCATGTTAGTTAATACATTAACTAATAGAGGTGTAACGATACACTCGTGTCATGATTCGATACAAATCGCGATACTGAACTTGTAGTGGTGTCTCTTCTCGTGACCTTTCTAATTCAAAACTCTTTATTTTGGCTTAAAATATTGTGATTTTAATCCAAAATAAAGAAGAGTTTTGAATTATTATTATAATTAATATAGATAATATAAATATTCCCCCATATTCCCATATTATACATTATATATAGTCATTTAATGTAGTAATGTCACTGTAAACTTTATTTTTCCCCTCACACAGTACTCAATGCCATCTAAAATGCTTTGAATAATCATACTACTATAACAAAATGTGATCTGGTGATTTAAATTATGTTTACACTTTCACTTTGAGGAGTGCCGTTCCTGCAACACGTGCGCTTCAGATGATCAATGCAATCTATCACAGTTCTAATCCCAAGGAAGAGTGTCAAAATGACTATTCCCCAACTGTACTAAATGTTTAGCTCATCCAAAAAGTTTAATTCTGCATTTACTCACTCTCATGATGTTTTTGCACGTCACATAAGCATTTGAACGTCCGTGTTTAGTACAGTATGTGCATTATTGTAAATCTGTTCATCATATAAAGCCATCATATCTCTTCAGAAGACTTGGATTTGGATTAGACCACTCGATTAGTTATTTTTACGATGCCTTTATGACAGTTATTTTTAATTTAAATTTGAGCAAATAATGCCTTGGTGAACATGAGACCTCTTTCTAAAATATTATTTAAAACAATTTATTAGACTTGTAGTGGTGTCTCTTCTCATGACCTTTCTTGTTACAGGAGCGAATCCCATGGGAGTAAATGGGGCTGTGAGTGGTCAGTCTCAGAATCAGCAATCTAACCTTCTCCAGGATACAATGCTGCATCTGAACATGAACTCACAGAGGTAAACAAACCCTTCGGTACATCTCACCTAACCAGTCACCATTCTATCCTCCACATTCAGAGGGTCTTAAAATCTCACAGTTACACTAATCCGGTGCAGCTGGCGTCTGTCAATTTTGATAAGTTTAAATGCAAACATAGAGTGGTCCTCATTTGTTTCCATCACTTACCTTTCACCAGTCTGATGAATGACAATGCTGGCGGTGTGGGGTCAATGCCTGTGGCCAACCCAGCTGCCAGTGCTGGCATGAGGAAGAGTTGGCACGAGGACATCACCCAGGATCTACGCAACCACCTGGTCCACAAACTGTAAGTTGTACACTTGCTTGTGAAAATTATGAAAGAAGCTAGAGTAAAAATGATATTTTTTTTATTAGTGACATTTTATAGTGGTAGATCTTTAAAACCAGTACTTAATTGGTTATTTAATAACTTTAACCGTTGACCAAGGCTTTTGATATTAAGTTAATATTAATTTCTGTGTCCCTTGGTGTTGTCCTCTTTCATCAGAGTCCAAGCCATATTTCCGACTCCAGACCCAGCTGCACTGAAGGACCGGCGGATGGAGAATCTAGTGGCCTATGCACGTAAAGTCGAAGGGGATATGTATGAGTCTGCTAATAGCAGAGTGAGTATATTGTCTTGTCTGTTAATGATTTGTGTTTTATCATAATCACTTGTTTATTAGTCACTATTATACATTACACTTTTAAGGCGGAGTATTATCACCTGCTGGCGGAGAAGATCTATAAGATCCAGAAGGAACTGGAAGAGAAGCGAAGGACACGGTTGCAGAAGCAGGGCATGATGCCCACTCAGCAAGGGCCCACTGGGATTGGTCAGCCAGGGCCACCCACAGGACTGCCTACTAGTGAGTACTCATCCATGAATGTTGCCCCTCTCTGTCACGGTTGTGGCTAAGTGGAGCTATAACCATAGATATTCACAAGTTATGGGTGGACGTATCGCAGCTCGTTTTCACAAGTAGCAGTCAACCGTGCCAGTGCAGATAACAAGAAAATTTTTTAGAATCACATTCATATAACCAAATTTAGTAATTAAAAGCCAATGTAAGCAATTGTTATTTAGATCAAATTCGAACAAAACAATAAAATGCCATGTTTCCACTGTCGGGCTAAAAGTGAGCATGCTAGTGCGTGTCAGGGCCAGTCATGTTTCCACTGTCACTTCTGGGCCTTGATCAGGCCTTCTGTTTGTGATCCAATGTGGATTCTGAGCACCGTATAAGGCAGAAATATTTATATGCGGTGCAAAAGACTATACGCTCTAGCAATTACTATAGTAAACATGGTAAATATGACTGCTTAAAGAAATCATATTGGCTATCAAAATCGTTGTATTTCATCTGTCAGTATGTCTCGTCTCTTTATACCGGACTCTCTGATGTAATATTTAGTTCTGCATATCATAAAATAAAGTAACTCCGGTTTTTCAGGAGCTTCCTCTCTGACTGAAAATATAGCTTAACTGTATTGGGACTGTCACTGGAGAGAGTGCTAAAGCTCCTCAGGTCATATTTTTGGTGGAAAATTTGTAGAAATTATCATTTTTTTCTAGGGGTCAACTGATATGTGTTTTTCAGGGGCGATGCCGATACCAATTATTACAGATCAAGTAGACCGATAACCAATATATATGTCTGGTGTAATTTTTTTTATTAATATCATAATTAAGAATAACAAGAGCTCTGACAAAAACTTTAAATGCTTTTAAACATAAATTTAAAGGAACATGCCGACTTTTTGGGACTTTAGCTTATTCACCGTGTCCCCCAGAGTTAGATAAGTCCATACATACCATTCTCATCTCCTTGCGTGCCATAACTCTTTCTGACGTGCCCACCGCTAGCCTAGCTTAGCACAAAGACTGGAGGTAAACGGCTCCAGCTAGCCTACTGCTCAATAAGTGACACAATAACGCCAACATTTTCCTATTTACATGTTGTGATGTGTACTAAGGCCACCGAAAAATTTAAAGTTGCGATTTTCTAGACCGATATGGCTAGGAACTATTCTCTCATTCCTGCGGAACAATCAAGGAACTTTGCTGCCGTACCATGGGTGCAGCAGCGCAATGATATTACACAGCACCAGAAAATAGTCCCCAGTGCGCTATCTGTGCAAGCAGGTTGTCACGTTGGTTATGTTGATGAAAGTAAGCCTATTTTCAGGCGCTGCGTAATATCATTGCACCGCTACACCCATAATGTTGGTGTTATTTTGTCATTTATTGAGCAGTAGTCTAGCTGGAGCCGTTTACCTCCAGTCTTTGTGCTAATCTAGGCTAGCGGTGGACAGAATGAGAATGGAGATGAGAATGGTATGTATGGACTTATCTAACTCTGAGGGACACGGTAAATAAGCTAAAGTCCCAGAAAAAATTCTGAGAACTGTTAATAATCATATTAAGAATAATATTTCTGTCATCATTTACTCTCTCCAGTTGTTTTAAACCAGAATGAGTTTCTTTATTCTGTTGAAAATAAAACAAATGTGGGTAACCAATAGGGCTGGACCAGAATATTTGAATATTCGTTCGGTGGGTTGGTATTACGATATATATAATATATATTTTGTGTTATATGTTATATATGTATATGAATATGTTGTTTTTTTTTTTTTTTTTTTTTTTACATATGTATTTGCTGCTTTTTTGGTTAAGTGTTCCCTGCAAAGCTGCAACTGGGTATTCTCTGTCTAGAGCACACAACTGCAATGTCATATGGAAGAAGCGCATGCCTTAGCTTGTATTTTGGGTTAAGCTCTATTCGTTTGACATTGTGGAAAATAGAATAATAGAATCAAAATGTATTAGCCTTTTTACCCGTTAGAATTTTCCCTCACCGTCACATTACAGTGCGTGTGCACTGTGTGGACGTGAATGAATTACAGTGCGGCCGTGCTCATTTTATACTTTCGGTTTAGAATTAGCACCATTCAGGGGCAGTTTGCTTGAATGGTGGGTTCATTTGCCTATTTTTCTTAATAAAAACACAACAACAAAACAGTACAATGACAAAATCACTTAAATAGGCACTTTTACATTTGGCTTTGAAACGTTTTGAATGAGATCTCACTCCTGCTGCTGATGTGCTGCGACTCTCGTTCGGTTCACGCTGCAATGCCAGTTTTTAATTGTAGGCTAGTTAATCTGTTCTCTAACTGAACTAAATAATTTTTATTAATAAAATATCAAAATGACGGTGGGGGCGGTGTCACAGTGGGCAAGTGATGTTATGCCTGAACACCGGTAACACAGATTATCGCAGCAAGCCTATTACCCGTTATTATCAATTTAAATGAATCTACTGTGAAATATAGGAGCTTGATACTGGGACGTAACAGACCAGTGTCTGTTCTCGGAGCACATATGCCCTGCCTGCGTGAGGCGCACCACTTCTCGAGATTCCTGGCTTTATTAGAGAGAAGAATGTTCAGTCCCTTCCCTCTGAAGCTTTGAATATTCGGTGTTGATTTCTACCGAAGCTTCGAAACTCAAAATGGTATTCGGATCAGCCGTAGTAACCAAACAGACCTTCCATAGTATATATTTTTTCCTACTATGGAAGTCAATAGGGACCAGCAACTGTTTGGTTACCCACATTCTTCAAAATATCTTCTTTAGTGTTCAGCAGAAGAAAGAAATGAATACAGGTTTGGAGCAACATTAGAGAGGTGAACTATCCTTTTAAGGACAAACAGCAGCATGTTTACTGTCACTTTAAGACCTGCATGAATACAGAGACTTATCTGAAATTCTTTCAAATGTTTACTTTCACTTTAGACATAACCGACTGTGTTTATGTAAACCTTGTGTGTATTTGACAGTATTAGCGCAATAAGACTCGAAATATATAACTACCGGTAGTAATCAGGTACTGTTTGACAGGCTTTTAGCGCCTGTGCGCTTCGGGTGAATGCACTCAAAAAAGCGCATGTTAGTCAGAACAGCGCATCAAATGAAATAAAATGTTTAACCGGCAAGGCTGTAAAGCACATGCAAATAATTAACTTTTGTGAATTGCAGTGTATGTTGTTAGTGTTACTCTACCGCTGCTTTAACATGGGATGTGAATGTACATCACGTTGTACAGTATGTTGAGATAGTGGCGCCAGAACTGCAACTGATAGAATGCACTGTAGCACGATACTACAATATTTCTACAAAAGCAGATCGTGGAGACCTTTTAATCATTTTGCAACTTCAGTGTAGTGATTTATTGCAACTTCAGCAACATCTGCTGCTGCCTTACCTTTGAGAGACAACTGATGCATCATGTTTACTGAAGCAGCTCCAGTTAGCAAGTGCTTTCGGTGTGAGTACAAAACTTTCAGTTCCTTCAGCCTACCGCGTTGATTGGCTGAATTTGTGACTCCCAACAAATCAGATGGGCGGTGGGCAGGCATTGGTCTATGCCACAGACTGACACACTGCTGCATCAGAGCCAAATTGTGCATTTTGAAATTCAATAGTTTTATCTGCAAATCGGTTTTGAAAATGAAAGATAACCATAAAAATGCTTAATATTGGTCGTCAACTAATCCTTTCTAAATATGATGTAAACATACTGTCCTGTGACTACAAATAAACGAAGACGGACACGACTGAACAAGTAGGCCTACGTTTGTCGTCTTTCTTTAGTGAAATAATGGGAAATACCGCTTTATTTCTGTTGAACTAATGTGCAATCTTGACAAATTAATTCACGATGATCACCAGTGTATCGCTTATCATTGTAAAACTGTGGTGAAACATTGATGCTTGGGTTTTAAATATTTAAGTAAACAACAAAAATGGCAACAAATGGCTGCTTTTATCATGTGATTTCTTTCTGATTAGTTTTCTGATAAAACTTCCATTTGTTGGTGAAATGATGGGTTTGTGTGACGTTGTTCTAGAGATGCGGGTGAGTTTTAGTGAAGTTCTGCAGAGCTTCTAGCCCAACGGTGTAAACGCAGTGTGGTTTTGGGCTCTGTGCTACAGGTCCGAGGCTATTAGCCCAGCCCGGCCTGTTAAAAGCCCTGGCTCGCACTGGCCCGACAGTGGAAAAGTGTGTCTTCCTCTGGGTTCAACGGCCAGGGGTTTTTACACCGCCGCATACCTTTTTCCAAAGCTGACCAACTGGGGCTTGAGGAGTGGTCATGAACAAAATACGGAGTTTACCTCAAGAGAGGGTCAACACCGCTGTTCATTTCCCATGTTATTATATCAGGCTACCAGCTAACGACAACATTTAAGGCATTTTAAACCATTTTCAGCTCAACTCACTTTCAGACACCAGCAAATGTTTGAGATAACTTCCTTGCGACCCGATGGGGGCTCTAATCACCATATGAGGCAGAATATATTTCTATGCGATGCTAAAGGCTACTTATGCTAACCATTGCGATAAAAAATACACATATGTTTATGGAAAATAGCAGAGACTGCTTGAAGAGCGTAGTCAAATCATATGTGACTATAATCGTGTGTTTATTTGGTTTCATGTTTTATCTGTCTCTTCCTTGTGCCTTTGTTGATACCGGATCTGACTGTACTGACGCTGTTGTATGAGAACTGAACTGAGCGGGACGATGACATCATTTTTTGCAGAACTGCTTTATAGATGAAATGAACTAATTTAATAATTGATGATCTTTACAACGGAACTGAATCTACACTGAACAACAGCCGAAGTGCAACATTTTCCTGTTATCACTGTAAAGCTTCTTTTAATCAATCTGTATTGTATAAAGCGCTATATAAATAAAGATGACTTGACTTGACTAATGCATCCGCATATATGTCATAAAAAAACATGCACTCCAGTTAACTCGTATAACTCGTAACTCTTTGTTTTTTTCTTGTGAGCTCCCTCTGTTGATCTGACTGAAAGGATAACAGTATAGTGAGATAGGAGAAAATGAGAGATCGTTCAAACCTCCTCCTCATCTTTCTAAAGAAATGTGACGTAAACGTATGGTATTTTCTCAATATTGTTCTAAATGTGTAAGCCTTCGAGCTTAAAGGCATTACTGGAGTTCTTGTGTGCAATCTTGTGATTGCAAATAAATAACAAGAATGCACACAAGATCTCCAGCAGGTGCAACAGAATAGGTGTGTTCTCTTTTTATGTGAGATGGTTAATACAAGTTTGATTCCGCATGATTGATGTGCTCTCCTGACACAAATGAATACATTTACTGTCACTGTAAAAAAAATATTGTAAAACATTTGTCAAATGTTGATGCTGGAATCTTAAGTCTTTAATTAAAGGCCAAATTGCTAATTTTGCGATCTAGCTAGCTTTCAGTCAGCTGCTGAAATGGTGGGACATCATTGTGTGATGTTGTTCTGTGGAGGTGTGTTAAGGGCGGGTTGTAGGGTAGTGCTGCACGGCTACTGGCCCGACAGTGGAAACGCAACTTGATTTTGGTCTCGGAGCTTGAATTTCGAGGCTATTGGCCTCGCCCGGCTTGTTGTTAGCCCTGGCTCACACTAGCCTGACAATGTGGCTAATGTCGAAATTTAATTAGATCTGTGCTTTTTCATGAACTGTGCAGGCTTTATAATGCAGCAGGCTACTATTCCCCCGTTCTTAATATCTATAATGTTATGTAATGTAATTGCTTTCTCCTTGCAATAAAATAAACTAAAGAAAATGTGAATTATATAGACGTTATATTAGTAGGCTTTGTCAATGTTGTGACCACATTATTTAATGTCACAAATAAAAACATTTTAAATGTACATTTTAAATTAAACAATTTCCAGTGATTATTCATTATCTGTCATTTTTATTAGTAGTATGTTTATTTGTATTATTTTTAATTGATACTTAATGACAACTTAAATAGAAACATTGTATATATTTGCTCTTAACTGATGTTGGCAGACAGTGTTTATGCTTTACCATTCTTAGTGATGGTTAGAAATAAGAGACTATATTATTATTATTATTATTATGGTCAAAATAATGCCAAATTGCAACATTTACAATACATTTGCTACATTCCTTTAGAGCCTCTGTTGTGCTGTACCAGAGCTGACATAGTCTTCTGAAGGAGCTCAATATATCTGTTGCAAGCAGTTTTTGTCAGTTGATCACACAAGAAAGTCACAATGGCCTACAGAAGCTTGTCTTTAAACCGCTAAATTATTGTTTTGTGTGAGTCGCTCACGAAATTGAGAAGATTATCAGCGATAACCATAGCAATGGATGAAAAGCATCAAATTTCAAAATAGATTTGTGCATTAAACAAATTAGTGTTAGATCTAATCTCTGTCAACTTGAAACAAAAAATGTTTAGATACATGTGAAATGTGAGAATTTTGCATTCCTTATGTGAATGATAGATAATTTATATGTTAAATCTGTATATTTGTTTTTATAATTAATGTTTTAATAACTTTTAATCTCCGTTAAGAAGTAGCTGAAGTAGTTTTATTTTAGTTTTAATGATTAACCACCAAATAAACTAAATCTGAAATTCTGTTAAAAACTGAAAATAATATAAAAATAAAAATAATTTAAAGAACCAATACTATAATAAGGTTGATATTTTTAAAGGTTCTTTAAATTTTAGGCAACTACATTTAGTTTAGTGTTTCTATTCCCTGTGTGATTTTGATGAAAAATTATTTTAATGATGAAAAAGAATTTTTTTTAATGCGTTGCTAAAATTTGTTACAAAATTGAAATTAAAAATGTTACAAAACAAAATGAATATTAACTAATTAAAAATATTTTAAAAAAAAATCTTTGTCTCCCTCGCTGACGAGCCTTTTGATATGTCCTACCCAAACTTCCGTTTCTAATAGGAAATATGTCAACAGAACAAGAAACTGCGATTTCATAGACTTTACTTGTTTATTTCCTGTTTTGCTCCTCTATCTGTAGATGGCCCTCTCTCGGATCCTTCGATGGTGCGGCCTACTGGTCCAAACCAGATGATGAGCAGGATGCAGAATACTGCTGGTTTGTATACATTTTAAAATACATTAAAATAAAAAATAAAAACAATTGTTTTAAATTGTAATATTTTACAGTATTACTGTATTTCTTATCAAATAAATTCAGCCTTGGTGAGCATACAATACTTCTTTCAAAAACATTTTTAAAAATCTTACTGCCTCCCAAATTGTGAATGTTAGTGTATGTATTAAATCTCTCTTCTGCTCTGTGCTTTTCAGGCATGAATCCGTTTGGGAACCATATGGGAATGCAGTCCATGAGTCAGAGATCTACACCACCTCTTCCACTCAACACGACTCTTAACCAGGTCATTACTGTGACTAGAAGTGATAACTTTTGTTATTTATTACTGCATAGTAGTTATGTGGGAGATTGTTTTAAAGGTGTGCAAAATATGTCTTCTAAATGCTCAATGTTTTGACTGTTTCAGGGAAGTATGGGCACTGGGAGGATGCCACAACCGAATGTTGCACAGATACAAAATCAGTACATGCAACCTGGACAGTTTCAAGGTTCAAGTCCTGTTCTTGGTGCTGGATCTGTTGACATGGCACACCCAGGAAATGATGGCGCTATTACTCAAGTAAGAGAGTATAGATTTTTATTAGTTGTATTACTTTGAATTCATCCTATCTGTAATTGTAATCATGTTCTTAATGTACCATCAAATTATGAATTCTTATTGCATTGAGCAAACTTCCATTACTACTACTACACACGTATACCTATCTGTCGTTTATTTTTTGTGTACATGTGGTCCTTGTTTTTGTCATTTAAACATTCTAGAGCTGTAATGCATCATATATGATGTTTGTCATGAATGCATTCTTAATGTTTGCTCTTTTTAATTTGTCAGCAGGGGCAAATGCCTACTTTATCTTTACCAGTCGGCAGTCCTTTAGCCCAGCCTGGGTCTGCTGGAGGGGCAGGCAGCGGGTCCTCGGTGGGCTCTCTGGGTCCCAACAGCATAAGTGGGGTTCCTTCAGCGTCCACCCCAACACAGTCCATCAACCTCCCCCACTGCACACCCGTCCACCAGAATTCTCCTTCCCCAACACACAGTCGCACACCCACGCCCACGCCGGGCTCCCAGACACCACAGCCCCATACACCTAGTCTACCCCAGTTAGCCACGACCGGCAGTCAGCAGCAGTTAACTCCGTCCACCAGTTCTGACAATGCCATGCAACCTCAGCAGCAGCCATTAGGAGGAACTCCTCCACCTGTTTCTCAAAGTGGCCACTCCACGCCAAATGCCAGCCAGCATCCCCACACTCCAGTGAGTACTATTGCTCTGTATACAACAAAAATCCTGAGGCCTCATTTATAAATACACACGTAGAATGGTCCTAAATGTGAAAGCGCAACTCTTTCTGAGATGTTCCTATGAACGATTTATAACGCATCCATACACTCCAAAAATATTCCACAATCCTGCTTTATAAATTGCAGTTAATATTCAGTTCAAGAGCAATGTGAACAAGTGCATCAACTCCTCCACCTATATGTATACACACATATGTTGTTAATTTGCGCATAGAATAATAATGCATTTTGTTATTGTCTATTCATCGTTACATTTTAATAAACATTGTTGGATTATTTTAATTACTGGTATGAGTGCAAAAAGTCTGTACACATGCTCTTCGGTCGGTGTACGCATATTAACGTTTTCACATCAGTTTTTGCCTTTATAAACCCTAATTTGTTCTTCACTTTCACGGAGGATGAGATCCATGGAATTTAGGATTAAATCCAATTACATGTACATTATAAATGATTCATACATTTTCTTATTAATGCTGATATTATTTATTTAGACTGAATTGTGTTTTCACTTGTGGTCTTAGATTTTGGATGCTTCTATACACTTCATTTTTGACCTTTTTGTCTTTTCTCTTAAGTTGTCTCATAAGGGTTCTCTGCCAGTAGACGGCCAGGCTGCTACCCCTGCCTCTGTCAGCAGTGCAGATGGATCATTTCAGCAGGGCCCTTCAGACTCCACAGCCTCCTTTGAGCACAAGGTGGAGATCAAGCAGAAAGAGGAGGAGGATGAGGATGAAGAAGCCATGGTGGGAGGAAGAACTGGAAAGCAGGAAGACATTAAAACTGAGGAAAAGCCTGAGGTAAGTTGCAGAAGTTATATTTTCAGTAAATCCAACACTGGTCTGAATGGTGTTATCGGACAGTCCGACTATAACGGGGATTATTAGTAACAGGGCAAAAAAAAAGTTATGACAAAATTAGGGCCGTCAATCGATTATACATTTTAATCTAATTAATTACATACTCTGTGATTTAATTAATCTAAATTAATCGCATGCATAATTTTTGCTGTGAAAGTATTTTAAATATTTAAATTCAAATGAATCAATGAATAATCAGCATTAGTGACATTAAAGTTCAAAAACTCTTTTATTATTTTCACTGTTCAAATATTGGCCATAAGAATAAACAATATGACCTAATATGCTGAGGAAAAATTCAAAAGTGCTTCAGGAAGTAGATTTTTTGACTGTACATACAAGCAGGGCTTGACATTAACTTTTTTTGCTCACCAGCCACTGTGGCACTGGCTAGTGGTTTTCCAAAGTTACTAGCCACTCAGCATTTTCACTGGCAACAATTTTACTGCTTGGAAATTACATTTTATATGATTAAAGTTGACTTTGGCATGCTTAAATTACTTGATTTTGAGTCAGTTTACTTGATTTAGAAGATTTAAAACCCTTTCAAACTTTCAATGCAGAGTGACCACCCAAATCAAGACTACATTGTATATCAGCTGGTATGTGCAGATGGGCAAGGGGTGGGCGATATGGCTAATATGAGAAATTTTATATAGGCTAAATAAAAGAACAAAGAAGCAAATTACAAAAAACAATAGTACATTTCTTAAAAAAAGATAGATACAGTAGGTTTATTTAATACGTATAGCCTTTATTTTCAACGCGATCACCTTGTGCCCAAACCATTTCGAAACTAAGGAGCCATTTGTCCTCCGATTACAAACAAGCTCCTCAGCGCCGCGTTTGCGGGACTCATGTTTCGCGCTGTAGGGGATTTTAAAAAATTGACGTGAGTGGAAGGCAGGCGGCGGCGCCTGGACAGTGTGTGTGTGCGTGTGTGTGTGTGTGAGAGAGCGGGAGGCAGAGATGCGACAGAGTTGCGAAATTGCAGGCGCGGCTCGCGAGTTGCGGCTGTTATTTCAAATAGCGCAGCATATTTTTTTTACTAATCGGTTAACTGGTTTCAACCGGCTAATGAGGCTTGGTGGTCGGTCAAGAAAATGTTTAGTTTTCGCCATCCCTATAAGTAACGCTGTGGAAGGAATGGAGTTTGTGACAGACTCTTGCGAGTTTCGCAGGGAATAAAGTGCGAGCTGTTTAATGTCAATCGCCTCTGTGTTTGCATCAACTCCAGTTACGTTAAGTGAGCTATCCCTATTTTCATTTGGACACAGCGCGTTACAACCTTACAATGTAATATTCTGACACGTATCCAGTTATGGTTATTGCCCACCTGTTTACGTTCACTTAAGCCTGATAACTAATAACTGATTGTGTTCATGCAAGATACTCCACACGATGGACATTTTGACATCTGTATGCGCGTGTATTTTACTATTCAGGCGCGATGAGAACTGATCACGCGTGTGACAGAGAGAGAGAGCACACGCGAGAGAGCGCTTCTGTTGTGTGTCATTCAGTACGATTCTGCCTATCCTGCCTTCACTAACTGCAAGTCAATCAATAAAGAATTGTAATTGAATTATAATTTTGTGATACAACGGTCTTGCAGAACATCGCAGATGACTTTATTTTTATCAACACTTCCATCAGGCCGTTTTTATACGTAAATGTTCCAATCAATGATCCAGGCAGCTCGTTCTCGTCTCCTTCCTTCATTTTACAGCTCAGGGTCAAAGTCCAATACAAAATGGATTAATCTGCGTTATTTTGACAACCCTAGTCAAAATGGCTGTCTTGGTGAGTATTCACGTGAACACCTGAATTAACTGAATATAAACAAATGAGAAAAATAAATTTTCTCAAAAGTGCAACATACATGTGTAACGTTTGGATAAAAGTGTCTGCTAAATGATTAAATGTAAAATGTAATGTAATATTGGATCCGTGCATTCAGTCTTAAAGCAACAGCAGCCTAATATTCATTGTCTGTCATTAATGTTAATCAAACAACAAAAAAGACAAACTTTTGTAGCTTGACTAAACGTTGACTAAACAACTTTTGTAGCTTTAACAAGGATTAATCTAAATTTATATAGTGAGGACTATGCAGTTATTTTTTTAGGGCTGTTAACAACCAAAGAAAATCTTGGTCGACTGAGGTCCTGAAATCTTCGACTAAAAATGACGTTAGGAAAAAAACCCGTCAAATTAATTAGCTGCGCACTGTGCGCAGTACTTGGTGGCCTTGTTGTCTGTCTAAATGTATTATAAATAAACATAAAAAAACTGGTAGGCTATTTGCAGTTTGTTAAATCTTTTTTGACATTTTTATTTTGGACTGAAATTAGTCTATATCATAGCCTACGAGAATAGTAACTGTTACTATGTTGTCAACTTGTGATATCATCACAAGAACTTTTGAGGAATATGCAACATAATTTAGACAATTGTTTTTGTCATATGTATTATAATAACTGACAGACACTATCATTTCAGCCGCTCTGTGCAGCTCAAACAGGAGCTCAGCTCAGCTTCGTGGCTGAGACACGAATAGACTATTAACTTAAAGCTTTTACTCTTAAACACAAAATGCATGTCCACTTTAATAAAAAAGGTATATTTATTAAACAAGACAGATCAAGAGAAGAAACAAAATAAAGTGCATAACTGAAAAATAAAGCATAGGCTCAAAACTAATATAAACAGTGGGGATAGCGCATCGTGCAATAGGCTAATTAAGTGCCCAAATCCAATAAATAATACTAGAAATAAATTAGCAGTTTGCACAATAATAAAAGGGACGGGGCAACTCGAAACAGACAGAGCAACCTAACGCAGCCAAGTTAGCTTACCGTCTTTAGGTGATGTGACATGTTTGTCGTCGAGCTGTGATATGCAAACTGTTGCTTACAAAATTTGCATTCAACTTTTTTCCCCCCATTTTCTATTTTTTTTAAAAATGCTGCCACACTGCCGATGTCTTTGTTGACATGGTAGAAGAGGACTGACTAGGGAAACGCTTTCACAATTAAATAAATAATAGGCCTATACAGCAAAGTAGCGTTCTTCAATCTGTCTCTCTTCTCCAGTGGGTTGGGCTAATCCAAAAGAAGTGAAAACAAGGGGGGTGTTCTGAAGACAGACTGTTACCTGTGAAACAGGGGTGCTCTGAAAACACCCCCATTAGCAATTGGTGCTTTCCACCTGAGGAAATGAACGCGGCAAAACTGATGAAATGAATGCGATAAAACTGATTAAATGAACGCTGCAAAACTAATGAAATGAACAATGCAAAAATCGACCAATCAGAATTTTGTTCGAGCCAGAACGTATCGACTAATAATTGGCTGGGAGATTACAGCCCTATTTTTTTTTTGTACATTTGATTACTTTATTCAATTTCTGTATCTAACTACTGTTAGATCTACCTGAACATTTTCATTTTTTTTAATCTGTTTTCTATTGTGTTTATTTGTACTGTTGCTTGTAGTTTGATTATTTGTTCTTATTTATTACATACTGTTTACTTATCTTTACTTTTTGTATTAGATTTATATAGAATTTTTTCATTTGCATTGTTCTTGCCTTCTATGTAAACGGTCTGGTGAGTAAAATAAATAATGAATTAGCCAACGGTGACTCGACCTTTAGTGTGTCCCTAGAGGGTTGTTCAATAATGTTTAAACTTCATATTGGTTACCCTAGTAGTATTTGCTGGGTATCAAAATTGGAATCAAGTGAGAATTGTGAAATGTCACCACTATCTAAAAGTTTGGTGGCTTATTTATTAGAAAACAATGTTACATGGGTCAAAACAACAACTTTTTATTTAATTTTTATTTAATTTTATTTATTTATATTTCTTTTGGTGGGGCAAGTAAAAATGTTAACCACTGGCCCAATCAGGCCAGTAGAAAAAAATCCTTGAACCCTGTAGTAATGATCTTAAAATCTTTTATGAGAATGGACTCTTTTTTTTCTTTTATCAGATAAAGAAAGAAGAGCCGATGAGTGTGCCAATGGAGACATCTTCCACTGCAGAAGACAAAAAGCCAGAGATAAAGACTGAGCCTAAAGAAGAGGAAGAAGGTTCAGGGTCTACAGTTACCCACAGTTCACCTTCTGGAGTCCATAACAAAAAGAAAAGTATGATCCGACCCCACTTGGGTATTTTAACTGCTAGGGTTTGCTTCAATACAAAACCAATTGGTGGTACCTTGGTAATGATACTATAACATAAAAATATAATGGACAACAATTAAACAGCCATGCAACATATTTAATGAATCTCACACACCAACATATATGTTTTACTGTCTATTTGACTACAGATGACTTTGTAATTTGATGTTTGTGCTTATATTGCTGCCATCAGTAATGACTGAAATGTCAAATAGGGCAATTTTTTTTTTTTTTTTTTTTTTTTTAAGCCATTTAATTTTTTTTAATGTGCCACAGGTTAGGTACCTCTGGTTTGGAATTAATATCTTAAATATTCACTATTGTGTGTTTTTGTCAAAGAATTTTACGAATTGATGTAATTCTGTGTATCCTTCTTGCTTTTTCATCAGTTTTTAAACCAGAGGAGCTGAGGCAGGCTCTGATGCCCACACTGGAGTCTCTTTACCGCCAGGACCCCGAGTCTCTGCCCTTCCGCCAGCCTGTGGACCCTTCACTGCTGGGAATACCAGTATGTGTGCTTTCTGGTGCACAGCCACCTTAACATAATGCTGTTTTTGGTTTAACATGCATAACCATACTATTAATATACACTACCATTCCAAAGATTTTGCAAATATTTTCAAAGATCTCTCATGCTCACCAAGGCTGTGTTCATTTGATCAAAAATACAGTCAAAACGGTAATATTGTGAAATAATATTATATACATTTTAATGAACAGTTTTCTATTTTTAACATATTTTAAAATGTTATTTATTCTGATGATGTCAAAGCTGAATTTTCAGCATCATTACTCGTGTATAAAATTGGGAATGTTCATTATTTGTGGGATATCAGATACATTTTTTAAATATTAAGTTCGTACATTATGTAAATGTATGAATCTACTAAACTGATTTAACATTTTCACTTTTGGCAAATCGCAGGACTATTTTGACATTGTGAAGAATCCTATGGACTTGTCTACTATAAAACGGAAGCTCGACACAGGCCAGTTCCAAGAGCCATGGCAGTACGTGGATGACATCTGGCTCATGTTTAACAACGCCTGGCTGTACAACCGCAAGACGTCACGAGTCTACAAGTACTGCTCCAAGCTGGCGGAAGTGTTTGAGCAGGAGATCGACCCGGTTATGCAGAGCCTTGGCTACTGTTGTGGGAGAAAGGTAAAACGGAGTGTTTGCACACATTAAATTGCCCTTCTAAGGTGATGCCCGTTTTATAAATCAATACTTTTCTCTTTGTTTGTAGACCAAATGAATAAGGGCTTGTGTCTGATGCAGTAATGAGCTTTATAGCGTAGGCATTGAGCTATCCAAATTAAATTGATAATTTAAAGAGTTAGACATTATATGGGATTTTTTGTCATAGCACAAATCAAGTACATATTGATCTGAAAGACACCTGAAGTTGATCTGTTTTTACAAATAGATGAATTTGTCAGTGTTTTCTGCATTTTCACCATCATAACATTGGCTGATGTTTTATGTTTTCTCTCACAGTTTGAGTTTTCTCCTCAAACTCTGTGCTGCTATGGGAAGCAGCTATGCACTATACCACGAGATGCTGCTTACTTTAGTTATCAGAACAGGTAAGGAACTTACGACTGAGGCCAACATCAAGGACACGCAAGCGCATATATATATACCCATGTTATGATTATTTATTACATATGCATCCACTGTACCTGGCCACGTAAAGTGAATTGACTCGCACTACATAAGAGTGTCTTCTTATTCCACCTTTTCCACCAATCAGTCCTTAGCCTTCGTAAAACCCTATGTGTGTGAAAAGACCAGGCATTTTAAAGTGTGCTCCTTTTCTACTACATAGTCATTAACATTTTTTTATGGGATCATATACTGTATATACTAGATCAGTGCTGTGTGTTATTTTTTGTTTTGATTTTTTTTTTACACCAGTATAAAAAAATATAGATGTTACCATCTCTGAAAACAACCGCAAGTAGCGCAGTTCATAACTTAAACAGGCATGTGACTGACAAAGGACATTCATGTTCCATACAGGGCACACAAAATACAAAACTTAACTAGAAAGGTTTTATACCGTTAAATATTACTTTAAAAAAAAAAAAAACTTATTTTAACCTCCTAAAGTCCACTTATATATTTAGTTTCTTGAATCAAAAATAGTAATTTTTACATGCCTATTTTCACCCTTTCTGTGATCCTTTAAATATCCTTTATGCTTGTATACCTAAATGTGGTTAGTCATATGTTAGCGTGTCTTCATAATACATAGGCAATTTGTATGTAAAAGAGTTGTATATTTCATGATATGACCACTTTGTCATGAATTAATCGTTCATTAACAAATACAACATGTACGACTTGACACTGATCAGTATAACAGATATAACATCTCTTTTGAAAGAGCACCTTTAAAATGCCTGTTTGCTTGACTTTGTGGCTACAGTCTTTTTGTTCATGTTTAATGTGCTCATGTGTCCATAAGTCTCAACACCCTTCGCAACTTATTCTGCTCCAGTTTTGCTATAATGGTTTTTCTCATTATACATGTAAATGCTAATCTGTGCTTTGCTTTGGCTTTCTGCTTGTCTGTTGTCTCCCTCCTTATCCATTCATTTCTGTCTTGTCTAATGTTTTTCTTTGTCAACCTGTTTCTTTTCCCCTGTACTTTGCTGTTTGTTGTGTCTGCTATCGCCTGCTTTCATCTGACCAATCATCTGCACCTAAACCCCTCCCTGCTCAAAACCCTTGCTCTAAAATCCTGCATCATGATTGGCTCCTCTGGCGACGACCCTGTCCTGCGCTCCCCCTTTGGCCTGCCTGCCCTGCCCTGCCTTGTCCTGCACTGATTGGTGGCTACGTATCTCCTCGTTGCCTCTCTGTGATTGGCTGTGGTGTTGGCGCGTGGTGTAGTTCACCAAAATATGGGCTTCTTGCTGACAGGTACCACTTCTGCGAGAAGTGTTTCAATGAGATCCAGGGTGAGACTGTGTCCTTGGGAGATGACCCATCCCAACCTCAAACGTAAGAGTCTCCTCTTTCACACTATTTTTAAACAGTGTTTTATTACAGCATGATCTTTTTTTATTCTTTTTTTTCAGCTGTACAACAAGAAAGCAAGTTTGTCTAGTATTTGCAGTATCAAGACCCCCCCCCCCCCCATATTACATAAACCGATGGATGTGTTGTGATTGTATAGAGATCCGAGTGCCCTTGTCTGTTATAAAAGAACAACACTTATATATAACATATGAGATTTCCGTTGTTTGAATTTTCTGTTATTTACCAAATGTTTAATGAAGTAAAGGATAATAAAGCAGTACATTTTAGTAAGGTTAAAAAAAATCCTGTCAGTTCTGTCAGTGACAGATAATTACATTTTTATAGCAACTTCTTCTTATATCTGCTTTTCAACTACACAAGTAATAAGGACGGAAAAGCATTTAATCCATTTAATGTGGCCAGAATCTGTCCCTCACCACCTTAGAAATCGTTTTGTATCTATCCAAACATAAAATTAAAGTGTAAATGCACCCAGAATGCATTATGTAGTAAAGTGCCATTCGATTGCCATCTGAACACCGAAAATGTTTGTTAATTGCCATGTAAAGGGGGCCTAAGATTTAGAATGTAAAATCCAGTCAACAACAATAAATCTCAAACTTGGCTTTGCCATTTTGAGATTTTGAAGCAGGATTTCTGGAGACCATAAATGCACCCTTTGAGTCTTTTGATATTGCATAGTCTTTTCTTTTTTTAATAGTGCTATAATTTGCATATATTTCTAGATCGATCAACAAGGATCAGTTTGAAAAGAAGAAAAATGACACACTCGACCCTGAGCTGTAAGTCCATTTATCCTTTAGTTTCAGTTTTGTGCTCTCAGCAAAATTATCAGGATTAATACCCCCCCACCCACACGCTTTCTCTGCAGATTTGTGGAATGTATGGATTGTGGTCGGAAGATGCATCAGATTTGTGTTTTGCACCATGACACTATATGGCCGTCAGGGTGAGTTTTCTGCACTGAAATTGAACACAACTGACTGTGGTTTTTGAAAGGTGTTTCTAACGTGCCCTACCTTTTTCTCTTTTCCCTCGTTTAGCTTTGTGTGTGATGGTTGTCTGAAGAAGTCTAACAAGACCCGTAAAGAGAATAAATATGCTGCTAAACGTATGTGGTTCCATTTCACTGTTTTATTAAAATTTACAAACTGTCAAATCTTCTCAATGTATTTTCTGCTAACTGATAATGCAACTTTTTTTTCCCCCCAGGACTTCCACATACCAAACTAGGCATTTACTTGGAAAACCGGGTTAATGACTTTCTGAAGCGACATAATCACCCAGAGGCTGGTGAAGTCACTATTCGTGTTGTTCATGTCTCGGACAAAGTGGTGGAAGTCAAACCAGGCATGAAATCTAGGTAATCAAGAACAGATGCTCAGGTTTAATACAACACATTTATCTGTTGGACATTTCAAGAATAGTTACTTGAATATAAATTAAAAAATGTGTATTATTGCCGTGAAGCTTCATTTGTTTACTCTGATTTATAATGTAATATTCCTCCCATGCAGACTTTTATCAATGCTTGTTTTTCTGCTTGGATTCATTTTCACAGGTTTGTGGATAGTGGAGAGATGTCGGAGTCTTTCCCATACAGAACGAAAGCTTTATTTGCATTTGAGGAAGTTGATGGTGTTGATGTCTGCTTTTTTGGTATGCACGTGCAAGAGTATGGCTCAGATTGTCCACCCCCTAATCAAAGGTCAGGCATATGTAATTGCTGTTTTTATTATTTTATGGGCCTGTTTTTATTTTCTGCTAAACTTTTTTTTCTTTTTCTTTTTTCCCTCAAGACGAGTTTACATATCCTACCTGGACAGTGTCCACTTTTTTCAGCCACGTTCTCTGAGAACAGGCGTGTACCATGAGATTCTAATAGGATATCTGGAGTATGCCAGAAAACAAGGGTAAGATGATACTCCCCCATCCTACTGTTTCAGCAATATTTTATTTTAACAAATGTTCACATTTTTGCATTGTGAATTTTTCTGGGATTTTGTTTTTCTTAGGTTTACCACAGGACACATCTGGGCTTGCCCTCCTAGTGAAGGAGATGATTACATCTTCCACTGTCACCCTGCAGACCAGAAGATACCCAAGCCCAAGAGACTGCAGGAGTGGTATAAAAAGATGCTGGATAAAGCCGTAGCAGAGCGCATCGTGCATGACTATAAGGTAGAATTGAAACATTTTGTTCAGTATACAGGATATCTGGAAATGTGATGAAGTCTTGCGTTTGTGTGTAATAAATAAATACAATTTTTATTTTTATAGGACATCTTCAAACAGGCAACAGAGGATCGCCTCACCAGCGCCAAAGAACTGCCCTATTTTGAGGGTGATTTCTGGCCCAATGTGCTTGAAGAGAGTATCAAAGAACTGGAGCAAGAAGAGGAGGAAAGGAAGAGGGAGGAGAACAGCACGTCCAATGAGAGTGTTGATGTTAGTCTTTAAGCTTGTACTCATCTCAGGTTTTGTTCCCTTCTAAAAGTTATTTTTCACACAGCCCTGAATGCTTCTCTTTATTTCTCCAGACAACAAAAGGTGACAGCAAAAATGCCAAAAAAAAGAACAACAAGAAGACGAGCAAGAACAAGAGCAGTTTAAGCCGAGCCAACAAAAAGAAGCCGGGGATGCCAAATGTGTCCAATGACCTTTCACAGAAACTCTATGCCACAATGGAAAAGCACAAAGAGGTATGAGAAAGACTAAAGCCTGATTTCAGCTTTCCCCCCCCTTCACTATGGTTTAATTTAATCAAGGTACATTGTCAAACATTTAGGGTTTGTCACGTTTGGTGGCACCCTGATCAGCATCTTTTGTACAATGTTCATATATGCCTTCACATATTTTGTTCGTCCAACATTTAATTTTTTCTCCAAGGTGTTCTTTGTTATCCGGCTGAGTGCAGCACTCAATTCCAATGCTCTGCTGCCTATTTCTGATTCGGATCCTTTGATGGCCTGTGATTTGATGGATGGTCGTGATGCCTTTCTAACACTTGCACGGGATAAACACCTGGAGTTTTCTTCAATGCGGCGCTCCAAATGGAGCACTATGTGCATGCTGGTTGAACTGCACAACCAGAGCCAGGACCGCTTTGTCTATACCTGCAATGAGTGCAAGCACCATGTTGAAACTCGCTTCCATTGCACTGTGTGCGAGGTAAGGACAATAGAATGAGAGGAGTGGGGAGATTTATGATATGTGATCTTATGCCATTTTTATTAGTTGTCTGTAAAGCTTATATGGCATGAGAATATAGCCAGTTCTTCTCAGGACAGACCCACATTTTTTGTATTTTTGTAAAACTGTATGTCTGGCCACTGTAGTTATATAAATAATCAGTCGTACTTGATGCTGCTAAATTGTGCCCTTTTGTACAGTACACAATGATAATTTTGCTGTTTAATGATTATTCTAACCTCTCCTTCACAGGACTATGATCTCTGCATCACTTGCTACAATACAAAAGGTCACGAGCACAAGATGGAAAAACTGGGCTTGGGGTTGGACGACGAAAGCAACAGTCAGGCTGCTTCATCAACGCAGAATCCTGGAGACTCACGGCGTCTCAGTATTCAGCGGTGCATCCAGTCTCTGGTGCATGCTTGCCAGTGCCGCAATGCCAACTGCTCACTTCCATCTTGCCAGAAAATGAAACGTGTAGTTCAACATACCAAAGGCTGCAAACGCAAAACGAATGGTGGTTGTCCTATTTGCAAGCAGCTCATCGCACTCTGTTGTTACCATGCAAAACACTGCCAAGAGAACAAGTGTCCTGTGCCTTTCTGCCTCAACATCAAGCAGAAACTGCGACAACAACAGCTCCAGCACAGGCTACAGCAGGCCCAGATGGTGCGTAGAAGAATGGCCAGCATGCAAAGGACAGGCCAGCAGCTTCCAGGAGGCAATGGTGGGCTGCCATCTCCTGGGAACAGTAGTACTACTGGTCCGAGCACACCAACACCAAGCAGTCAGCCTCCTACCCCACAGCCACCCACTCAGCATTGCCAGCCTCCAGCAACTCAACCTGGGGTTGGAGGTGTTCCATCAAAGCAGCAACAGCAGTTGGCAGGGATGGCCCATCAGTACCAGCAAATGTCTGGAAGCGGTGTTATGATGAACTCCCCGCAACAGCCCATGATCCCACAGCAGCAGCAGCAGCCAACATCAGTTCAGCATCTTCAGCATGCCAACAACCTTCCTCCATATGTGCAAAGACCTCCAGGTTCCTCTCCACTTTCTCAGTCAATGGGAAAGCCAGGCATGGTGCCAGGTGGCTTCCCTCAACAGCAACAGTCGAGCCTAGGGCAGTCTGTGATGCCTCAACATCAGCAACCTGGCCCTCCACCTGCTGCAGTAGAAATTGCCATGAAAATTCAACGAGTCGCAGAGAGTCAACGGCAAATGGCTCAGCAAAAGATCCTACAGAGAAACCAGGCTCCTGGCATGATGCCTCCACATGGCCTGCATCAGGGTCCCCAGACACAAAGCCAAATGGGCATGAACCTTCCTGGAGTTGCAATGGTTGGACCTCAGGGAATTCCATCCCAGACACAAGCTGCAGTGCCACGAACTCACATGGATCAGCAGCAGGGAATGATTTCAGCAGGCATGCAGCAGCAGCAGACAGGAGTTCCGACTCAGCTCCCTCAAGTCCAGTTGCAGCAGGCCCAGCAAGGAGCACCCCAACTTCAGGGGATACCACAGCAGCCGTGGACTGGTCCTGGCATGCCTCCTCAACAGAGACCTGGGGCAATAAACCAAATGGGTCTGCAAGGAATGGTTGCACCTCAACAACAGCAGCAGCAGACAGTTCAACAGCAGCAGCAAGGGCATTCAGGTGTAATGGGTATGATGAGTGGCCAAGGAGGGCCTGCACTTGCAGGTGCTGGCCCTGGAAATCACTCTCAAGCTGCCTTAATGGAACTCGTAAGAACCTTAAGGTTACCAAACTCTCCCCATCAACAACAGCAAGTCCTGAATATACTACGTTCAAGCCCTCAGCTAATGGCAACCTTTATAAGGCAACGAGTTCCTAGGTATCTTGGTCGAGGAGGGCCTGGAGTAGGAGGTGCGGGTGTACCAGGAGGACCTGGTGGAGGTCCAGGGATCATCGATGGCCAACAAATTAATGCAAATCCTGGGGCAGCTCAAGGAAGTATGCATATGGCACAAGGAAATGGCATGCCAATGAATCAGCTTCAGCAGCAGCAACTTCAACAACGGTCTATGATGAGTGGAAATTTGCAGCAACAACAGCAAATGGCAGCGTTGCAGCAGCAGCAACAACAACAACAACAACAACAACAACAACAACAACAGCAGCAGCAGCAGCAACAACAACAACAACAACAACAACAAGGTGTTATGCCCAATCAGGGTTCCAACATGTCTAACATCTCCCCCCAGTTCAGAGAAATTATGAGGCGGCATTTGCAGCAGCAGCAGCAGCAACAACAACAACAACAGCAGCAACAACAACAACAACAACAACATATGGGAAATCATGCACAGTTTCAGCATCCTCAACCACCCCAACAGCAGGGTTATCTTGGCCAGGCTGGAATGCCCACACAGCAGCCTGGCCAACCTCAACCTGGCAGTCTCCAACAGCAGCAGGGGGGTACCCAGCCTGGGACCCAGCAAAACTACTCTGTGTCCCATCAGCAGGTAGCAGCAGCTCTGCAACAAAGACTGCAGCATCAGCAACTCCAGATGCAGCAGCAGCAGCAGCAGCAGCAGAGTGCTATGGCAGGACTCCAAGGTGCTGATGGAGGTCCTGGAGGCGGTGGTCCCCTCCAGCAGCAGCAGATGCAATCGGCTGCCATTGGTTCGCAACCTACAGCCATGCTTCAGCAAGCTTTGCAGCAACGGCTCCTCCAGCAGCAACAGTCACACCTAGGAGGAGGATCTCCTGCTCAACACAATCCCATGAGCCCTCAGCAGCCCCAGCAACAGATGTCCCAGTCTCCCCATTTGCAGGGCCAGCAGTTGCCTAATTCCCTAAGCAACCAAGTCCGCTCACCCCAGCCGTCGCCTCGGCCCCAGTCACAGCCGCCGAACTCTAGTCCATCTCCTCGCTTGCAGCCCCAGCCATCACCTCATCACATTTCGCCCCAGACCCAGTCGGGGTCGCCTCACCCAGGTCACCTTCCTCAGCATCACAGTGGTATGTCTGCCGTGCACCCTCCACAGCAACAACCGCAGACATCCCAACAGCAGCAACAGGCTAATGCGATGGACCAGAGCCCATTTGGAGCAGACCAGAGTGCCATGCTTTCGCAGCTAGGTGGGATGGGAGCCTTGCATGGGCAAGGGACAAATGACATGCTGACAAATAACCAAGATATGGGGTCGAACATGAATCACTCGTTAGATTTGATGTAATGTTGCAGTGCTCAAAGAACTGTCCTGGTTGCCAGAGTTTGGTAGCAGATCTAGGATTTACAAAGGCTGTCATCGATAGTATTATTATTATTACTATTATTATTATTATTTAATATTTTTCTTATGTAATTGAAAAGAACTGAACTTCCTATGGGAGATACTACATGTGCAAGTCAACAAATTAAGTTAAATGAATGGTAAGTTATTGCTGTTAATATATAAAAATATATAAATATATTTTTTGCCAATTCTGTTCAAAGGGTTTTGGGTTAAGGGATGGGAAATATTTCCTCTTGGTATATGACCAGAAATATTTTTGGGGTGAAGAAGTCTGCCTTTTTTTATAGATATTTTTTAAGATTTTAAAAGTGGCATGAAATTAAAAAGCAAAATGCGTAAACAAAATTGACTATTTTGTTTTCTTTTTCCTCTAAATAGTCAATGTCATCAGTTTTGGAGAGAATTAAGACTTATTCTCACAAATGTAATGATTGTGATGGCAATGGTAATAACTGTTATTTATTACTCAGCTCTTTTGGTTGGCTAATAGATATTTTCTTGTTCTTTTGTTCTGGACAGTTTATGGCATATGCTATTTGAACCTCCTACAATCTTGAAGAGTATATTTTTGTTAGTGATAGAAACTGACTATAAATGGATGAATTTATATTCTTATTTTTTATGTTTATTTTTTTTCTTTCCGTTGCTTTTTTGAGGGGTGGTTGGGGCTTAAATGAAGTTTTGATAGTGTTTGGGGAAACAATAATGTGTTTTCTGATGGCTTGTTGCATGGGAAATATCTGTCCTATGCATGTCGCCGTTTTCCCACCCTCATACATCCTGTCCCATGAATGTTTTCACTATTCCCTCCTTCTCAGTAATGGAACCTGTTGACACTACAGGTGTGCGTAGGACAGTGCAGTGATCTCTCCTGAGAAGACTCAAATCAGATAAGGGATTATGGATTTTGCAAATAATCACCTTGAACTTCCCTCTTCCATCTCTGACTCCAAGTTCTCTCTTCTCCCCGTCTCTCCAGTAAGGAATTGTTGTTCTGACTCTTTGCGCGCATCTCTAGTGTTCTGAACTTTGAGATTTAAGTGATCTCCTTAATGTATAAAGAAAATTCTGAACTGAAAATAAATTACTGAAAATGAAATGTCTTTGTAGGAAAAAAAAAAAAGTGAGTGTGAGTGTGTGTGAGTGTGTGAATGGAGGTAAATGGACAGATGTTTCTTCTTGATTTAAGATGCTTTGAGCTGAAGAACTATGGGCAGCTTAGACTTAACCTGTGAGATTTTTATACATAAATGGAGCTCAAGTCAGACAAGCACCAATGCGCCTTTGTATGTGTACTTCATTACAAGGATTTCATTAGTGTGTACTAAACCAACACTGTCTGTCATCTCCATCTTGTGCACAAATACAGTGAGGAAGAGACCTCAAATAGTTTCAGATATGGAAGTGGATGGTGTTTTTGATGGATTATGACAATAACCTATAAATGAATTGTTTTCTCTTGGTTAAAGGGGTGCTGGATGACTACACAACAGAGGCAATATGGCTTTAGACTTATTTTATAACAACGAGGAGAACAATATTTGTTTTATATATATATATAGATAGATATATAGATATATTTAATTTTATTTTTGAGAGTAAAAAAAACTTGAAGCTAATTCAAGAGTTGATATTGAATTACACTTTTTCAAAGATATTGATGATGCAACATGACACTGCTGTTATACCATATACGTCCCACTTTGGGAATAATGAGAAATATGGCATTTTGAGGAAATGTCTTATGAGTGTGTATAGACGTATACAAATTATGATTCACTGTACAAACCATGGAAATTTGCTTTGATATGTAAGTTTTCTTTTCCTTCTTTTTTTCTAAAACCGACTGGAAAACCAACCATACAGTTTTATGGTTCCTAGTTTTGACCACTTTTCTCTTGCTAACACTTTGGTGCTTGCTGAGAGGAGCAAAAATTGTTGCTCTGATTTCAGTAGTTTTACTGTTTGTTTGGTTGGTTGGTTGGTTGGCTGTTCTTTTTTTAAAGTTATTATGGTGGTCGGACGTTTTGCCAATTATTTAATTGTACATTAAAATATGTTTGCACCATTCAAAAATAATTGGTTTTTGGTGTGGTGTAATTCTTCCATTGTAGATGTGGAGCCAAAACGATGTCAACCCAAGATGGCTTGGAACGGTTAATCAAGCCGCAGTACCACGCATTGCTAATTGAATATTAAAAAAAAACATTTGAAATTGATGATATTGTTACACCAAAGTTTTATTTATGACATCATAATACCAAGTTTTCCATTTTAAAGTGCAAATACCTTAGCAAAAGCAACCACTGACATTTGGCACAGACAGTTTATCAAATATATACAGGTCACACGAGATACTAAACAGTTGAGCTTCCAGAGATGGACATTCCTAGAGGCTAAAGATACATTCTAGAGGCTAAATATACCTCAATATATAAAAATTGTCTTCAAGTCTCAGTTAACATTTTAGACTAAAATAACACCAAATATTAACAGCAGTTAACTAACATTGTAGACTACTGTGCTCAAGATGGTGCAGTCCTACTTGGCAAGCATATGCACAAGAGGACCAAGGAACGTGTACAAATTTGCACAAATACTGTGATAGATATGAGATATTGGCAAGCAATAGTGTTGGAAAAAAATAAAATGCAACTTTATTTCACACACACAATTACACTAAAAGTAGAACATTGTGCAATGACGAAACTTTCACACCACAGTATTTTGTTTAAGTCTCAAAGATGGCGCACAGTGTTGAAATGCTTTTACAAAGTTGTATTTCACATATTTTAAGTATGTGCAGGCCACTAATCCGTATTTACTGCATACGAGGTGTGCAATTGAAATTGAAGGTCAAGATTAGAATATGTTTACCAAGTATATCATGTACACATATGTGTGCATATGTGACAGAATATTTAACTGTGCTAATTACTCTGTACTAGCATGATCATTTTACGCAAGAACGTGACCAGACCAAATTAAGCAACAACAAAAAAAAAAAACTACAAAACATGTTAAAATCGGTATCAGAGAAACTAGCTTGATATGTTTCATGGCCAATACAACTTCAAAATCTCATAATACTTAAGAATTGTAACCAATTTTATCATTGTTACTGTGATTGACTACCATCACAATCCCGAAACATTTTGAACGGTTTTAACTTGATTAGAACTAATAGTGCAAATAAATGTAGTCTGAAACAGTGGCGGAAGTTGTGCAAACGCATAAAGCAAAAAAGATGTACCAATTCTCTTTCCCCTTTCCTCACACCATCCTCAGTCTCTGTAATGTCAGACCTCCAGCTCCCAGCTCCTGAAGAACCCTCTCGCTACGAAGGCCTCTCTAAAAGTCACAGTCAGCGAGTTGATGGTGATGTCTGTCACAGTTACCTCCTCTGGGCCCATAACCGGATTCCAGTCCTCAGATAAAGGAGATATTGTCATTGCCTCTGATTCAGTGGTTGGACTCCAGGCTCCCCTCCTGACACGCTCTGAGACAGAGTAGAATTTGTACATATTATTACGTCTTCATGTGATATAAATGTTAAAGTATCATGATTAAGAACAACCTAGCATCGTAAGAGATCATTTTAAAAGGTTATTTTGTCATCCAGCATCAGAGTCCGATTGCCTCTTCCCCTCCGCTATGTAAGGAACACTGCAACACTTCATTTTTGGGTTAGTAAAGTGCATCATCTGGCTATTTGGAGGGGAAATGTAATTGTTTTCATTATTTCAATGTGAATACAAAACTCGCTATTAAAGTTAAAAAAGGGCACAGAATAGTGCACAAGTATGCAAATTTGCATACTAAATGTCGTTTTTAGCAAATCTGTAAATCGATATTCATAATTGGTACTGTATATTATAATGTACAGATTTGTTTATACATCGTAAAAATCTGGTGCACTTTGAGAGTTCAAAATGAAGAGCTCCAACACATTTTCAGTCCAAATTGAACAGAGTAAAATGTCTTTTAATAATAATAATGATCAACATACTTTAATATTATTATTATTAGTTGTAGTATCCCTATGACCGTAATATATTACTATTGTGATTCAACTGCACTGTAAAATAAATGTAAATTAATATTTTATAATAAGTATATTATTTTACTTTACAATAGGAAAATCCCAGTACTTTTATTTTAATTCACTTGAAGTTTAATTCACGAAAACCTGCAGTTTCAGTGAAAAAATGTCAAATGTTATAAATCTGGTGAAATAATGTAATTGTCTGTCAGACTGTCCACACAAATATTGGAAATTATGCAAATGTGAAAATAAATGTGTAATTAGTGCCCGCTGTCTTCCAAACTCGCAGCACACGCAGAGATGGAGTTCCATGTTCCACATTCACTGTGTACTGATATATATCAAAAATGTATTATTAGTAGTAATACGCATTGCTATGGACTTCATTTGGATAACTTTAATGGCGGTTTTCTCAATATTTCGATTTTTTTTTTTGCACCCTCAGTTTCCAGATTTTCAAATTGTTGTATCTCGGCCAAATATTGTCCTATCCTAACAAACCATCAACCAACCTTATTTATTCAGCTTTCAGATGATGTATGAATCTCAATTTCAAAAAATGGTCCAGGGTCACATATTGTAATTCTCTATAATTCACTTGTAGCATTTAAAATAGGTTTTATTTTATTTGGAACTTTATATATTTTTAGGTATTATTTCGCATACAGCAACAATTGAGCCAAGACTGCCACTGGTGCCCTTCAAAAAAAATTGTTGCATGATGCTACTAGTTCATGGATCTGTTAAAAAAAAAAAAAACTGTTTACTTGTTGTAATCTAATGTCAGGACAGATCATTTCTATAAGGCTAACAAAGAACATTGCAGTCTTGTCCCAAATGGCACCCTAAACACTTGCGGTCTTCCTACGAGTCCACACTTTCGTGAGATAACGCCGCTTTGACTGTCGAGAAGAAGTCTGCTGTTGAGCTCGCTTCAGTGACTCGGCAAAAGTGCGCATCTAGTGCACATATCGACCGCAAAGGGGGCCTAAAATTTTTCTGAAACCTAAAATGACAAATGGGACACCCTACGGTCTCATGGACATGGCAGCGATTGAGTCCACAAGACCGAAAGTACATATGAAGAGTGGCATTTGGGACTGGGCCTAACATACTTACTGTTTAAAGTATTGCTGCCAGTTTTAGTTCCTCCTGGTCTTGTGTCCTCCTCCTCCTCCATAACCCCTTCATCATCATCATCATCATCATCTTCTTCATCCCTTCTATCCCATTCTTCCTCAGAAGTCTCTCTGGATGTTTTCTTCGTTTTCTTGTGGTGGGCTAATTGTCGATATATACAAGTCCCTGAGGACTGGAACCTTGGGTCAAGCGACCGGGTCAAAGAGAGCGGCAGATGCGCTGAAGACTTCTCTGTATCTTTGTGTGTGCTGCGTAGATCCATTGTGTAAATGCTCCTCTTTGAGAGAGCAATATGCACATCGACATGACATTAATGACAGTTAAGCAGAGACACAATCACAGAAATGAAGATGTTTTAGTGCATGGTCATTACCTGCATAAGGAGTCTTTTCGGTTTTGGACCTCTTTTACGCCACCCCACCGATCTGTCTTTCTGTTCTCTGTGTGCAATTAGAAAATGCAGTGTTAAGATTCAGATCCATGTCTGAAAGTGAAAGATTGAACAAGGATGTTTCATTTTTATAATGGCTCACTTTTCTTCATACGCTAAAACCAGTCGAGGGTCTAGGATGTGCTCTTCTGGCTCCCATGTGCTGTACCTTTGAAATCATACAAACATTAAAAAAGGTCACATATTTATATTGAAATGACATACCATAGCTGACAGAGTAATAACTGTAGACCTAAAAAAACAAAAGGATAATTACAACTTTTAGAAATAAAGCATGTTCGGTAATTTTTCTTTTTATTTAAAAAAGGCTAATAACAATAATAATACTTACTTTGGAGGCCAGCCCTTCCACTTCAGTAAATACTCTACATGACCCTTAAACATAAATAAATATAAATCAAAACTAAATCAACATGTTCATTATATTCAGATATAACCAGTTAACATTTTTATGCGTTATTTGATAATTCAGTTTGCACTATGGCAGAACAAAATTAGATAACAATAATTACGAATAACATCAATAGAGGGGGGGGGGGGGGGGGGGGGAGCAAACAAACATGAATAAGCAATACCATAGCTCAAAGTAGAAATCATCAGTTAACATTAATGCCACTGTTTCTTTTCGATTACACGTGTGCGATTACGTAATTATACGCTTGCGTCATACAGAATTACGAAGGGACAACCCCTAAACTAAGAGCTCCTCCTGTCTAGTTTAATACAGTCCTGACATTTTACATAGGAGGATAAAAGTAACGGTTATTAAACGCGCGGAATGCACGTTTTAATATAATTTAAAATTAATTAAGAGCTACGTCTGTTCGCAACAATAACCTCAAAAATGTTGTTTTAAGATCAAATGAACCTCATGCTCTGTCTCTTCATGGCCAAACTTTACAATTAGCCTTAGTTATTAGATCCCAACGGAAAATAAAACTGCGTAGTCTCCATGACTACGAATAGGATGGCCACCCAATTCCAAAAGCGTGCTGAGGCTGTGCGACATGCGTCATCACCGAAGTTATTAGACTACAAACACACTTCCACGTTGTTGTAGGAGGACGTGTGTGTCCTCGCCCCTCTTACATGTATGTGTGCAGCGGGCACAGATTGAACTGTCAACACTCAGCTACACGCGCATGTCACTTACCTTTCTAACTCTTTTCTTTATGATTGACTCCACAGCGAACACTTGCTCACCGATTGCCGACAGTTCCATCTGTTAAGTTATTCCTCCAAAAAAAGAATGAAGTAGCTGTCAATGTATCTTTGTGTTTTTCCTTCTTGTCGTTAAAATGAAACACAAACCGCATGCACAGTTAGAATGACTGCACACGTTCCTTTTCTTCCGCTGCCTTGTTTTCAATTCAGTATTTTATGCTTTGCACTGCTCCATTTCCTTGTGCTAGATCATGAGCAGCCTACAGTGACTTTTTAAATCTGCGACACATCTGCAGCGCGCCCCCGTGCGCCACACAGCGGACTGACTTGTAGCACTGTTGAGGATTTGTGCGACCGTTTTTCAGATTACATTTTTACAATACTATCATGCACGGCGCCAGAATCTTTTCTCTACCGGTGCTAAGGGGGGGCTTGACCAATATGTGGGGGTGCTAAGAAAATAATCAGTATTCATGACGTCAGAGTTACTTCATAAAGAAATTGTCGTTTTCTTGTCTTTTAAAAAAATAATAAAAGCAGCTAAGGTACACACCACATTCATCAGAAGTGTAGTTTAAAATGATATATGGCAACAGCACGTCAATCCATTCCTGACGTTCTTGGTTGGTTTGCTTCTTTATTGATTAAAGTATAGATACAGTTTAAACAAAACGAAATTCACTTTAAATAAAGGCTTTCTGCAAAACAAAACGTAATGAAGTCAAAATCATGTCTGATCCATGTCCCCCGACATATTGGGCATCTTATGATATGTCTTATTATGTAGTGATCTTGCTCAAGCTGTTCACTTTTTAACATAGATGAAGATGAAGATGGTGGTCCAGTGGGTTAAACCACTGAACTCATATGCAGAAGGTTGCTGGTTCAATCCCAGTGGTCACCACCAGTGTGTCCTTGAGCAAGGCACTTTACTCCACATTGCTCCAGGGGAATTGTCCCTGTAATAAGTGCACTGTAAGTCGCTTTGGATAAAAGCGTCTGCCAAATGCATAAATATAAATATAGATGAAATTATAAAAAAAAAAAGTATAATATATAGGCTACTATTTAAACATAAATATGAAACTAAATAGACTATAAGTTTTCTTTAACCCTGTTTAACTGCACTGTGTGTAGCTACATGTCTGTAGCCTAATGGCCTTCGATAAGGGCATTTCTCTCTCTGACTCCTCTTTCTTTTCTCCTTTTGGACCCCATCAGAGACAGAGTTTCCTACCTGCACTCTGTATTCTTTATCAAAAAACGGTGATTCTGATTCTCAACTGCCCGGTCTAAACCGGGGCTATTCAAAATTCTGACAGGGCTGTAGCCCCCCCTATCCCCGGTGTAGCGCCGTCACTGAATACTATATATATATATATATATATATATATATATATATATATATATATATATATATATATATATATATATATATATATATATATATATATATATATATATATATATATATATAATATAAAAAAGGCATTTTGTATTACAAAAGCATCACTATGGTATGTATGAGCGATCTCTCCTTCCCAAATGTTACTGAAAGAAGTCTCTTATGCTACTTGCATTTATTGGATCTGAAATACAGTAATATTGTGAAAGATTATTACAATTTAAAATAACTATTTTAATATACTTCAAAAAAGTAATCTTCTAGTCCTCAGTCACATGATCCGTCAGAAAGGTGGTGCCCAAGAAATATTTCTTATTATTATCAATGTTAAAAAAACAGTTGTGCTGCTTAATATTTTTGTGGAAATCATGATATCCTCCAAGAATAGACTTTTGTCCACTGTGGTGGACATTATATTTTAGTGAATTTTTCTGACATCATACATGTCACATGTCACAGTCTGGATGTCCTGTAAAGAGCACACTCGGGGCTTTGCAGAGATACCAAATGTTTGGAGGTTTCACCAGGACAACAACTTCTTCTTGGTCTTTAAAAACGGCTGACATTAATGTTTAGCACTCTTATGGAAATATTATCATATTTTTTCATTATAATTTAAATCTGATTAATTTTCAAATTGTTTGTTATAAATCAACATCTCAGGAAAATGTTATGGGGTTTCTAATCTGTTACAAAACAGGGCATTGATTTCACAAATGACCACTGTAGTGGACACCAGGAGTTAAATCATGTTTATCAGGCATTTTGGAGACATAACAAGTGAACAGGGAAAGAAATACATATCAATATTCCTATGAAATATTAGATATTATTATGAAAATGTTGCCAATTTTTCCTCCCATTATTACACTTCTTTTTTCATTACATGTTGCACCAAGAACACATTAATATGCAAATTAGATGCAGTGAATAGATGCATTGTATTGAATGGGAAAATCCAAGTATTGTCATTTTACCCACATATTTAATAAAGTAAAATGGTATATGAATGCATTTCATTATATCTTTCATAACGTAGTTCAGAATCATCTTTAAATAAAGTTTGTTTTAAAAAAAAACCTGAAACCTAAAAATTGATTGGTGAATTAAAAATAAATCCCATTGTTTTTGCCTATACATGCAATTTCATGTCATTTAATTTTTTTAACAACTGAGTCCTGGGGTCCGTTCTTCGTACCTCGCTAACTCAGTTAGCTGGATTTGATTGTTGACGATTTGTCATGATCTTGGATTGTTTGGATCTTCAACGCTCATCCTGGACTTGCTGTCATAGTAACAGGTCCGTAAACTTAAACCTGCTCGCGAGGTTTATATTATTAATAAAATTATTATTAATTTTAATAATAATAATAATAATATACAAATTTTAAATTGTATATGTATATGAGAATGTATATAATATTATAATGTTATGTATAATACTATAGACACAGCCACTTGATTGAGCACTTGATTTATTTGTGATGGAATAATTACTTTATAATTTTATTGGAAGTTTGCACACATGTTGTACAGTTAATCTGGGCCGTGCATTAATTTAAGTGATGACGGATATTATGGGATGGCTTGATGCAGCGCAGGAGATGCAGAGAATTTGATCTTGACCCTTAAGAAACTTTAATACTGTCACGTTACAAATCTGCTTCAAATTGAATTAAAAATTGAATTACAACATTGAAATAAAAATGTAAAGGGTGTACAAATACTGTATACAATCGTGAATATAAATAATTGGTAATCATGTAAAAAAAAAAAAAAAAACATTTATCATTGATCTATTATAACTTTTATGTTGGTTTGGTCGTTTAGCTGTTTCCTTATAAAGGTCCAGATATTCGTGGGTTTTTTTTGTGTAATTTGCCAAGTTTTTTGCCAGGTGGCTTTTTTAATTATATTATGTCATTACGTTGCTGTCTTGACGCCAGCCAATCGCTGCATTGCTGATCATGGTTTCGAGTATCGATACATCTGCCCCCTTCAGGGAACACAAGAACGCGCAGTAATATTAGATCATTTAATCCAGATATTTAAATCCAATCCACAAATTCGTTTGAAGAACCAAATTAGCCAGACATCAGTTATCACGATTAAAAGATCTGGGATCTGTCAAATCATCTCAGATGTATTAAGCGAGGCACGAAGAACGGACCCCTGGATAGGATGTTTTTTGTGGTGTATCGAGAGCTATGGTATCCAGAGTAATGTCAGCATACCACCACCACATGGAGTAACTGTTGACGAATGTGCACCTCGACTCTCCCGTTTCCACCAAAACTGTTCATCGGAGGCTCCTCAGAGTCAATATTCATGGCCAGGCTGCTGTAGCCAAACTGTTGGTCATGCTAATGCCAAATGTTGATTTCGGTGGTACAAGTAGAGGAAATCTTGGCCTATGGACAATGTAAAACATATTGTTCTGTGATGAGTCCAGCGCCTTGACTGTCTTTCCCACATACAGGAGTTACAATGTGGAGAAGCCCCAAAGAGGTTTAACACCTGGATTGTGTGCACCCAGAGTAAATTACAGGGGTGGATCAGTGATGGTTTGGGCTGCAATATCATGGCATTCCCTACTGTGCTTGATGGGTGCATCACTGCCAAAGACTAACGAACCATTCTGGAGGACCATGTGCGCCCAATGGTTCAAACATTGTACCCTGAAGGTGGGGCTGTGTATCAGGATGATAGTGCACCAATATACACAGCAAGACTGGTGACAGAATTGTTTGATGAAAATGAAAGTGAAGTTTAACACCTCTCATGACCTGCACAGTCACCAGATCTGAATATTATTAAGCCACTTTAGGATGTTTTGGAGAAGCATCTCATGTTTCCTCTACCAGTGACCTGGCCACTGTTTTGGAAGAGGAAGGGCTCAAAATCCCTCTAGCCACTGTAAAGGACTTGTATGTGTCATTTCCAAGATGAATTGATGCTGCATTGTCTTACACTATACCAATAAATGATTGTGGTCAAAAACAAGGCGTTTCAGTTTCATTGTCCAACCCGTGTTTTTTTCTTCTTCTTCAGGATTCATGGATGAACAAAGTTCAAATGAATAGCATTTATTTGTTCGAAACAGAAACTTTTGTTAAATTATGAATGTTTTTACCGTTACTTCTGATCAATTTAATAGTGCTCCTTTCTTTCAAAAGAAAAAAAAAGACCCCAAACTTTTTAATAGTAGTCGATGTGAACAAGATGGATAAAGCAGCACTACATTGTATACATAAAGACATTTTTAATGATGTCACAGCACATTTTACATCATACATAAAGTGCCATCATAAGCATTTTATCTGAATGGAAAACAATGGCATGAGCACATGTTGTCCCCATCTCCCTGAAAAAGGGACGTGGGGATTTAGATTGTCATGGCAAAATAATCTATTCATCTCTACAGTATTACAAAGCACCCTGTGTATGGACATGTGGAATGTTCCTTTAAAGTTGTAGTATCTGATTTGAGTGTCTATAATCCTTTTGAAGTGTTTTACACAATGTGTTGAAGATTGTTTTGTAATAAGTGAAATTGAATAGAGCTGAATCTGAAGATAACCTGAGATGCGTTAGACTTCCCTTTGTGTAATCTGCTCCCTCTGTAAACAGTTAATCCAATATCAATCAAAGATTAATTGACTTGAAAGATTTTAGAGACCTCAGCCTTTTCTATGTAAAAGTACATACAGCCGTTTTGTTTTAACAACCCTTTTTGGCAGTTTACTTTTTTTTTACTACCAACACTCACCTGTTCTACATGTAGTCTAGGATTCAACAAGTCTAACCTCAACCGTTTAACAAGAAAGAGTGTTGAGAGCGACCATTTAAGGTAGGAGATTAACAAGTGACCGTTTGGTAACTTATGTCATAGGAAACTAACACAAAACATCCGATTACTGTGGTGTCATGCCGTACTGTGATACACAGGAAACATCTCATCTGTCACTATGCCATTAAATATGTAGGGAACGGTTAAGCAGGGGCTACTGGTGTTCCTTCTCTAAATCAAGTACATGCACTAAACAAGTACATATGCACCCCTGTGTTCAAAAAATCCAGTTGGTCAAACAAATACCTTTTTTACGCTGACCTGTGATGTGTGGCGGACACTTCAAACGATCACATGGATGCACGGGACTTTACATGGAAAGAGAGAAGAAGTGAGGTTGACAGGCGATGCACAAGGAGAACACATCACTAAGAATTCCATAACCTCTCACTTTCAAGTCAGAAAACAGTACAAAATAAAAGAAATAATCAACGTATAAAAAATGCATCAGAATCCCAAATACCAAACAAAATTCTCTGCGTAGTGTTTAGTTGTCTTGTGATATCTTTGCTGCTCCAGTCTCAATGGCAAGAGTCCAGTGGTGTGTGTGTGTGTGTGTGTGTGTAAACAAAGTCTGAGCAGTGTGCTTTCATGACTGGTTGAGTGCAACTCTATTTTCTGCTCTTTAAATGGGTCCCTGATTGAACCTCACATTTCCCTCCTGAGCATGAACTTGAGAAACCTCCAAAAACAAAACAAAACATAAAAGTACAACGACAACAAAAAAAGCGATCCAAAACATTCATCAGTTATCAGACCTCCACGTCTGGTGGACTTCCACCTCCTCTGGCACGACCAATAAGAGTTCACAGTTCTTCCCTCGAAGCTGGTGACGCAAGAACTTCCTGTGAAATTACCAGAATGACAGCTAGAGATAAAACAGACCTTCGCGTTAAAACCTGCCGCTTCTTTCTTCTTTAGCATTTCACACCTACCTCAGTTCATCAGCTGTTCCGATAGCATGAGGACTGCGTAGTTTGGAGTCCAAGTTATAGTAGACTCCTCCCACTTCTCGAACTCCAATCCAGTGCTGCCGCTTGAGGGGCAGTCGCAGCGGCCCCCAGCGCAGATTGGATGGCACATTCAAGATGAAACCAGTGACGTTCGGCAGTGCAATGCTCACAACGTCCCTGTGGGAGTAATACATAGGACAAAAAAAATTACCATCACATTAAAGGGATAGTTCACCCAAAAAAGAAAATTGTGTCATCATTTACTCACCCAAAAAAATGGTTCTAAACCTCTATGAATTTCTTTCTTCTGCTGAACACAAAAGAAGATATTTTGAAGAATATGGGTAGCCAAACAGTTGATGGGCTCCATTGACTTCCATCGTATGGAGAAAAAAACAACAACAACTGTTTGGTTACGTAGAGTCTTCTTTTGTGTTTAGCAGAAGAAAGAAATTCATACAGGTTTGGAACAACTATCAACTTGAACTATCCCTTTAAATGGCCCACCTAATGTATTAAAAAAAAAAATAGATTAAAAATGCAATTCATACATACAATGTATGACAAAGCATTTTGTCTGACAAAGCAGTCAGGAGAGTTCGTAGATTAACGTCGGTGGAGTTGAACTTGAAAAACGGTGTGTACTGACGTCTTTTCGCGGTTGAAAAACAGTTCATGTTTATTTGATGCTATAAATTAACTAATAGGAAGAGATGATTGGTTCACAAGCAGCTTTAAATGGGACCTTTCATGCAAACTTCACTTTTATAAGGTGTTTGAACACAGATGTGTGTCCAAAGTGTGTGTAAACAACCAGCCTATAATGGTAAAAATCTACTCAGTACTTGTTATATAATCCCCATCAATCTTTAATCTCTTTCATATTTCACCCTACTCCTACATAAGAGTAGGGAAACTCCACCCATGACTGTTGATGATCTGCCCTTTTAGCATAGACACACCCAAGTGAGAAGCACAGAGACCGCCATTTCTGTTTACTCGCTGTATCAGCCAGCTAGAGTATTACAATGTCTGTGACAAAAAAAAAAACATTACAAAAGTTCTGGTGTTGGATGTACCAACAAACATACGAGTCTCTATAGACTCCCGGCATCCGAACCACTGAGGACACCATGGTTGAATTTAATTTTTGAAGGAAATGTACTGAAGGATGTCAGTAAAATGTTATAAATTTGCTTAAATCATTTTACGCATGACTGCTTCACCAACGAGAGTCCATACAACGCTAGATTTGTGAAAAAGTTGTTTCTAAAGGATGGGTCAATACCAATGCTTCATGCTCTAACTTCAGAACAAGTAAGGATGGCACTTCATATTTTGTGAATGTTTGCAAATTTCCTTTCTGAATGAGCTTTCTAGAATGCTGTATGGCTAATAGGGATATGCCACAACAAAAATGTTACCGACTCCCGTTCAGTGACGTTCAGTGGCTTCAGGGCTCCAGACTGTAGCCGAATATATACGAATGTCTGTGGATGTTAAACTGCAAAATATTATTTAAATATTACTCCATGCCCTGCGTCTGTGAATGGCGGGGCGCAGAGGCACAGCGGGCAGGAACGCGCGTGACACTCGCTTGTTGTCTTTGTAGTCTCTCCCGTGTGTCACTATATGAGGACACGAACGCATAAACCGTCCCTTCATGAGAATTTAGCTACTGTTTCATTTGAGAAAACTGTCATATCATGAACACAGACACTCAAAGGTCACGGCAACCCGTCAAAATAAAAATTTGGTTTAAAACATTTAAATTTGACAGAATATATCAGGCTACTGTTGTAGCCTACAGTCAATTTAGCTATATATGTAATAATAATAATAATAAGTCTCTACTAATAATAATAATGCCTAGATGGTTGATCATTTTTCATTTGATTTATAAACAATGTTTACTTTTAAACAGCATACAGCCTTTAAATGTTTGTATTTTTACTTGTATTAAGTTTATTATTCATGATGATAATCATTATATTTAATATATATTCTTTAAATAGTTCAAATAAAAATAAAAAAAACATTTAGCTGTGGTACCATAATAGGTACCGAGTACCACACAATTTTTTGGGTATTGGTACCGACTACTGGAATATTGGTACCGTGACGGCTAATATGGCTAAAGTTACCATAGTAACTTAGTTTTATCCTGAAAACGCTCACCATCTGTGTAATTCATAAACGCACATTTATTATGCATTGTAGTCAGGTGACAGACTTTTTTTTTACGTTCCCACACAAGCACCTATACAACAATAGTCGATGAGTTGTATCAACTTATCTCCACAACAACTAACGTTACATAAATGTATCCAGTAACCATTCAGAAACGTCCAGGTGCAGTCTCTCAATCTGTGTCCGACTCCGGTTCAAACATGTAAGGCTGCACTCCACAACTGGTTATTTCTAACATTTTAGCTGAGTGAGATTCACCTGTTTTGTTGTTGACGGAGTATCCGAAGCTCGTGTAAAGGCTCCGCCCTCTTCTGGAAGGGGGAATTTGCATTTAATGGGGCACATAAAAACAGCACGTTTTTGCTCACACCCAAATAGGGGCAAATTTAACATGCTATAATAAATGATCTGGGGGGTATTTTGAGTTGAAACTTCAGACACATTCTGGGGACAACAGAGATTTATATTACATCTTGTGAAAAGGGGCATAATATGTCCACTTTAACTGAGGTGCTACAGCGATCTGTCACAACACATTAAAGAGCCACAAAACGTTTACAATGGAAGTCAATGAGTTTAAATGAGTTATTGTTTAAATTTATTTTCTTTTTTTTAAATGACAAAATCAGAAAGTCGAGACTTTGTCTCATATTAAAAGTAACCTGCTCTGCTCTGTCCTGTCTGTCGGTGTGTTGTCAGTGTCCTTTTTGCTCCGTAATGTGTTTTTCACGACGTGAGAACATCATGTGTCAATTAAGATCAAAAGTATCTTCTTTTGTGTCCAGCAGAAGAAAGAAATTTATACAGGTTTGGAACAACTTGAGGGTGAGTAAATGATGACAGAATTTTCATTTTTGGGTGGACTATTCCTTTAACGGCTCACCTATTATTACCCATTATCTTCTATGATACACCTCTTCTAACATCTGGGGCATAAAATTAAAGAGACAGTTCACCCAAAATTCTGTCACCATTTACTCACCCTCACCAAACTTTTATGACTTACTTTCTACTGTGGATCACAGAAGAATTTGATTCTCATTGACTTCCATTGTATGGACATAAAAATACATTAGAAGTCAATGGGAACCAAAACAGTTTGATTAGTGCAATTAAATAAATAAAACAAGTATTTTGTGTGCCGCAAAATAAAGGAACGCATACAGGTTTGGGACAACATCAGGGTAAATGTAAATCATGGGAGTAAATTATGATAATTAAAATTTTTGGGTGAAGTATACCGGTATTTCTGTGGTCATAAAAAAAAAAAAAAAAAAAAAAAAAAAAAAAAAAAAAGTAATACAAAAATCATAATGAAGGGAAAAGTCAAAAGTCAAAGTAATTCTTGAGAAGTAGATTTTAAAAAAAAAGTTTGCCATAATTTAACAAAACCAAATTGCAGAAGTGCTTCACTGCTTTCTTGTATGAAGAAGTTGTCGTCTAATCAAGTCATGTGTTGCATTAGACAGGAAATTATATCATAGAGAGGAGCCTGACAGACACTCTTGACTGTGTAAAGGTCAATAAGTCTCTTAAAATAACAAATATTAGATTTTTTTTTATGACAAGGCAAATGTTACTTAAGAGCATGCAAAAATATCATGTAGTGCAACTTTTCTTAAATTATTTTAAATGTTTTTCATAACCAACAGAAATTCAAAGAGCACATTTCTTGGCACGTGTTTTAAGCTAGACTTTTTTTTCAAGACTTAAAAACTACAACAGTATAATAAAATACCTTCTCTTGTCCCACCAAACAGCCTCAAACCCACGAGTCTGCAATGCAGCCATGATGACATTCACATCATAGTTGCCATTACCCAGCATGTTCTTCTTGTGGGGTGTGACCAAAGTGCTAGGAGAGAGCCTGAAAAAGAAATAGGAAGCAGAAGTGTGCACAAAAAAAAAAATCCCAGAATTAGACCACTTAAGATGTAACATTACATCTCAGCACTGACCTCTGGTAGATGTCCTGAAGTGCATCACGGCTGAATGCTGCTCCATTCTGGAAGACATTGTTTAGGGCATGCAGAGCGCACAGCTCTCGATGCTGCTTTTCGTGATAAATGGCAGGAGGTTGTGATGAGGTAAGGGGCGTTCCAGCATTCGGCCTATCCTCTAGCTCAGACCCACGTCCACCGACGGCTTCTCCTTTCTGCTTGCTGACCTTCCATGGCATACAACCCAGCTCCTGAAAACCCCCTACCCCCCTCCCCTTACCAGAACATGGAGTACTCCCCATTCCTGCTGCTATGTCACCACTATCATCTCCACAGCAACCTCTCAGCTGCTTAGGATGAGTGGCAAGGGGAGGGGAGTTTGCTACTGGGATGAAAGGTGAGCCAGTGCACCTTGCAGTGAATCAGTGAAAATAAGAAAAGCACAAGTGGAAACCGACACGTCTTCTCAGAAGCAGGCTCGATTGTGTCCTCTTTCTGTGTTCTTCATGTTGTTATTGCACAAAGACTTGCTGAGCACCATAGTAACCACTAGGGCAGAGAAGTTCTTTCCATTTTGGCTGACACCGGGGTGGAAAAGACAGCTTGACTCATACAGCTGACCAGGACAACTAAATGGGTCAGCAGTGCAGGACCCTGGCAGCAGCCATAGAAGACCACTGTGAGAACTGCAGAGATAACCTTGGCTTTAGAGTAAGAAAGAAACACAACAAGAGACTGATTATAAATCAGATTAAAAAAGAAAAAGCAAAAAAAAAAGCAAATGCTTCAGTACTGAACCTTGATTAACCGAGTGGCAAGTCTAAACAGGAACCCTTTTGACACCTCTAAGGCTATTGTGAGGTTGTGCCCAGGATGACTGCACTGGGAATGGCTGTTCAAAACTTCCTGCCAGCTGACAGGATGGGTGTATATGACTTATTAACGGACAGAAACGATATTCAACACTTCGTACGCAAGTTTAACAAGATATTTTAAGACATGCCATATTCCTCATTGAGCTTCTCAACTAGTTACTGCGTTCAGACCAATTTGACACTCTGGCTACGTGCTACTCGTGATAGCAACGGATAAAACGGCATCTTTCAAAGTCTCAGTGTAACTGTTAATCATTCCCAGCACATACCTCTGTCTGCATACGATACGGTAAAGTCTAGGCTTCTTTCATTCCTCAAACTTGGTGTTTTGGCGTCCACTCCGTGAGTTGTTTATTCCTTTGTCTCTTGTACTTTTTCCTTGCAGCTCTCTGGCTCAACGTGAGCATGCGCAAAACGTCATTGGCTTTCCGCTGGCTTGCGTCACAAGCAGGTTGCATCCCATGGGACTGTCAAAAAACGTCTCGGTCGCCTACATGCCCCACGTTAGGATATTAACAAGAGACTTCCTATATCATTTTGGAGACATACATTTTTTTTTTAATTCCACCAATATAAATCATTTAAGGATTGTGTTAGGTTCTATTCTGGGGCTGTATAAACAGTCCTCTAGGTCTGTGCCTTATTGGTTTAGCAGAAATTTCCAGACATCAACATTTACATCTGCTGAAATTGAGTAGTCCCCCTTCTGTTTGTTTTCATTTTGTGCTAATGAGAAAACGAACGACAACGCCAGATGACTTCATTCCAGATGTTCTGTAAACCCAGAAACTATTAAACAGTTTATTAGTTGCAAAACAAAATAATGTATCATATACTGCATGCCTAGACTGGGGATGGAATTAGTATTTTTCTCCACACTGATTTTGAAGAAAAATAAGTGGAATTGATTTTAAATAAGTTTAACAGAGCTAGTTGCTGAAATTGTGTGTATTTTGAGGTGTTTAATTCAATTTCTTCCTTTACTGTAATGTATTAAATCATGCCAATAGTGGCTTAATAAAGTTGAAAAATAAATAGCAAACAAAGTGAAATAAGATGTCCAATGCCGTCAAAGCTACACAATTCAAGCTTTTATTGCATACGTTATGACAACAGTCACAATGCTGAACAAAATTATGAGACGTGCCCTTGATAGACAAGACTCAAAATGACAGTCACTTAAAATGTGCAGACATACAAATCTTTCTGTATTGATTTTATGAACAAGTATGTAATCAAGATGTCACACTTTCCCCCCAAAAACAGACAAGGCCTGAAGAACATAAGCTTATTTAGAGAGCTGCATGGTCAGGGCATCTATAAGCTCCTGTTTCTTGGTTCCCGTTGTACGTATTGCAAACTGCTTGCATGCATCTTTTAGCACAGGAACTGTCAGTTTGCCCAAGGTGCCCTTTGCCACATGGTTTTTCAGCTCTTCCTCAGACATCTCAACTTTTGGCTTCTTTTCAGCACCACCGCCAGCAGACTCAGCTGTGCAAAAGGATGAGACAATTCAAGTCAAGATTCAAGAAGTCAAAGATGTCATCTTTCTGCTCCACGACACTGAAAATGCCGACTCATGAGCTGCTCGCATTTAAACGGACACATCCTTCAGTGGCCAGTTATCGGCCAGGTGGGGAGAATCACCATTTCAATTACTCTCAATTGTTAATTGTTGACCCTGGCTGAGATTCTGAGTATGTTCCGCACACAGCCACTCAATGGAGCCGCTAGCTAGTGTAGTGCTGTTGGAAGCTAAACTATACATGCAAGAAATAAATGTATTCAATGGGATTTACGCAATTCACGTGGGTCACTTTTTAGGTTGAAAAGTACGTAAATACCAAGCGGCAATCTCCCGCGGTCTCTCTCGAAGCCAACACGGAAGTGACTTAAACTGCAATTCATTGACTAGCCACTAGAGACAGGCTCCAAAAGGGAGTCAAATCTGTATCTCCCCCATGTTAAAATGCCCAACTTTGCAGCAGAAAAAAAAATGTTTACATCCTGGTACAAAAAGTGGTTTTGGTCTATACAGCTAATTTTGCCCTTCATGACAACTGTAAGAGGGGTGAATTTTTTTTATTTATAACTCATCCGTTTAAATTATATTAAAGGGTAACTAAACCCTAAACCAACTTTTTTTAGTTAATGATCTGTAATACTGGGGCTTTATTAATGCTGTTCATTGATTCGAGTAAATGTTTTGACATTTGGATATAAAGTGTTTTAATACTATAAAATATGGTGTAAAACCGCCAAAGTGCTGCCCTCCTAAGGTTGAACATGGACATTGTAATGAAGAAAATGTGGTTAAATAATGCAGCTGTCAGTACGTCAGGATTTTCTTGTGATATAACTGCCTCCCGTCATGTGTACAGATAAGTTTCATACATGAGACGCACTTTCAAACCCTGACACCAAATGGTTGCCGCAGTAACGAACAACAATACCGTAACGTGCTGGCATATATAGTCTTTTATTTGAGGAAATCTGTTTATAATAGGCTATTAGGTTTGAACTTATTGGTCCTGCGCTGCTTATTGATTCAGTTAATTTGAATGAAAATACATCGTATGTATATCAGATATCTGATCTATTTTTAGTGGTATTCAGTATCAGGATTTGACTGTTCATAGATTAGGTCAGTCTCTTGCGCTGCTGCTTCACTAGCATTGTCGGCATCGGGAGTTAACGCAGTTTTTAACCAGCTGCTCGCATTGATGAGGCTCTGGGTCTGTGTCTACAGACAATTCACCCTACTTCACTTCAGTTGAAGGTGGGGGTGAATGACCGCTCTGTTGTAAAGCTACTGGCGTCATTCCAGTCATTCTCCATCTTTGAGACTTGCGAGTCAGACAGCTGTCAATCAATCTGCCACTGCGGGTCTCAAATGCACGCCCTGCACTCAGTCCCGCCCTCGGTTTGTCCCCTCTGTCTCCGCTGGGCTCTGCCCACTTTTCCAGCATTTTTCAAAAATTGCCAGTGGGTGAAGTTAAGCTCTGAGCTGGGGTTTAGTTACCCTTTAAGCCTTAAAAATCTGCATAATTAAGGGCGTGGCCATTTTGAGTGACAGGTGGATAGCCACTATGGTCGAGCTAGGTGGGCGTGGTTTCAGCAACCAAACACCTCAGCGTGGTGACACGCTGCCAAGATGGTGACGGCCAGCTCTGCCCAATTTAGGCATCAAAAATGTCACGGACACTATGTTCATATTATTTTTATAGTCTATGATAAATACGTATAAATATAGAGAGAGAGAGAAAAAAAAAATCACATCCCTTATTCATGCTTTTTATCAATATAAAATCATCTGAAATCTCACCAGGTTTGCGTTTAGCTGCAGGCTTTCCCTCTGGGTTATAATCAGAAGGATAGACTAAATCTTTAAACTCTTGAACCAACGGGCCAAGACGATCATCCATCATTTTTACCTTGGGCACTGAGGGAGCATAAAGAGTATAAGAACGTAGTAGGACAAAAATAAGATACATTGATCCATTTAAAACAATCAGAACACAAGATTACTTGTCAAATCCTCAATGGCCTCAGGTGCAAGCATATCAAGAGCCAAAGCCTCTAGGTTCCTGTAGTGCTGTTGCAGCACTGGGTTTTCGAATGCATCACTCCTGTAAATGAAGAAATAAACTAAAATTCTACGACTGAAAAATGCTATTACATCGTGCCCAACTGGTAGACAACCACACACCTGTATTTAAAGCGGAGCTTATGCACAATCTCCTTCATCTTGTCCACCTGCTCATCAGAGGCTGTGGGACCCTCGTGAGCATCCACAGTACGTATGTCATCAGCAAAGGGAAGAAATATCACATGGAAACCTAAAATATAGGATCCCACAATTTGATATTATACTATTTGATATATAAAAAAATAAATTAGCCATACAGTTAAATGTAACATGTTCAGTGCAAATCAGCGAGGGACAACTTCGGTCCTGAAGGGCAACTGTTCTGCAGAGTTTAGCTCCAACGAAGCGGCAACCTCCCGCAGTTTCAATACGGAAGTGACTTAAACTGCAATTCATCGACTGGCCACTAGGGACAGGCTCCAGAAGGGAGCAGAATCTCATTGAGCCCCATGTTAAAATGCCCAACTTTACAGCAGAAAAAAACATGTTTACAGCCTGGTACAAATTGTGGTTTTGGTCTATACGGCTAATTTTGCCCTTCATGACAACTGTGAGGGGGGTGAATTTTTTTATAACTCATTCGTTTACATTATATAAAGCATTAAAGTTCTGCAATATTAAGGGTGTGGCAACTTTGAGTGACAGGTGGATGGCCATTTATCTGCTGTCTGTTAGTCATCGCGTCACCTCAGCTCCACCCACGTCCCACCTCTTTGCCCATTTTCTGTTATCCGGGAGTGACGCGCGATGACACGCTGACAAGATGGCAACGGCCAGCTCGTCCATACTTTGTGCTTCAAAACGGCTCTTCAGAATCCTATTGGTGACGTCACAGACACTACGTCCATATTTTTTTTACAGTCTATGGCTCCAACCCTAAACAAACAAACCTGAATAAGCTAATCAATGTCTTCAGGATTACTAGAAAGTTACAGGCAAGTGAGTTTTTATCAGGGTTGGAGTTAAACTCTGCAGGACAGATGCCCTCCAGGACCGAAGTTGACCTGGTGTAATGAACATTTCTGACAGTCTTGACTGCAGTTACCTGGAGGTGTTGCCTGGGTTTGACTCTGATCCAGTTCCTCTCTCTGAGGAACTAGTGCTACAAACCGAGGTGGAGTGTTTCGACGAGGGATATATCTGCACAATGCAAATACATTTTTTTCACTGCACTTCAAAAGCAGAGCTGTAAACATACAGGAGCTCCCTATAATAAACAAAAGAAAAACAGCACATCAGCTTTCCAAAGTATGAAAAAAATGGTATGAAAATATATGGGTTGAACTAAAAGAGGTGCTTAGGCATCAACAAATGAAGACCTGCCTGATATCTGCTCTTCCTCAGGGTATATGAAGAGTGCGGGTCGTAAGTGATGGTGCAGTTTGAGGCGGTCCATGGGCTTAAACCCCATCAGCACCAAACCTGGATCATCAAACTTCTTAATCTCATCCACCTCATCCTTTTCCATCACAATCTGTTTCTTCCCATAAACCTTCATAGTTAAGTAGTAAGTTTATAGAGTATGATGAAAAAATGAGAAAAAAAGTAACTTAAGTAAAAGGGTTACATACAGCAAATAAAACTTAAATTACAATATAGCTTTGTTATAGTATTGGTTTTAAATCAAAGTGACATCTAGTGCTGTACCTGTGCCCTCTTCATATCATTTGGCAAAAGTATGCCCCCATTGTGGGTGTGGAAGTAACGGGTTTTAGTACGCACAGGATCGTTAGTATCTCTGTAAAGTCTGACGGCAGGAGGTTTGGTGGCGGTCCTGGCCAAGACATACACACCGACTGCCAGATTGACACCTTCTCCGAGAGAGAATGTTAACCTTGAAAACAAATAGGTGTAAATCAAAGAACTGCATTTTGGAGCCATTTTGTCCAAGAAACAGTGTTGCAAAAAGCACCATTGAAATCAAATTATTTTCTGGAACAATGCAGTGTTTACGATAAATGATTTATCTCTTAATGATTTTTAATCATCACAGCAATTAGCAAATGCCAACGATTAAATCAATTCTTGATGTACAAAATCAAATCCCACCATCCATTTTTTTCTCATTTGAGAAGCCTTTTTGTTTATATATGCATGTCACAGTAAGGAAGAATTAGCAATTCTGATCGCAATTTCCATTTCAACTATCAATTGATCTTTGACATACCTGAAGCAAACCGCATTAAAATCCTTTCACTACAGAAAAATATTAGCTGCTATACAAATTTTACCCCAGCGTGTATATGCAAAAAGCTCCATCATCCCCGCGACCCTGCATAAGACAAGCGGTTTGGAGAAATGGATGGACACGGTGCAGTGCATTTACCTGCTTTGAGCTCTTTTCTTCAACTCTTTAGCTCTGACCCTCTTCTGCAAGTCCTCGAGTTTCCTACAGGGCTCAACCTGGACGCCAAGCTCACTTTCATCTTCTGGAGGGCTTACAATATCACAGAAGAACTGGGAAACATCAAACCCTCCAGGCTTTGTGAGGTGCATCAAGTCTATGACCACACCTGGGGAACAAGCAGAATACAGGCTATAAAATGTCCATCACTCGCCACTGAAACATTTCCACTTATATTCAGCCTACCTGTCTCTTTAAGGTCAGCAGCTTTTGTACGAGCCTGTCTGTCTTTTGCACCTTCTCCACCATGAGGGTCATCCCTGCAAGTGAAGATCATGAGGCGCTTGTGTGACAGTCGCAACTTGATGTCACTATAAAGGTTGGAGCAGCACCACAGAGCATCTCCGAGGGAAGTTTGCCCACTGCCCATGATCTTTTCAGCAAACTGAGCTCCTTTCTCGCCCTGCAGTTTATCAATATCTTGTACACGCTGAGCTCCTGAGAAGGGAATCATGAGATAGAATCACCATCAAATACACAATCTTAAAAGCATAAAGAGTGAGCAACCCACCAGGAGAATCCAAGTCGTGGTAAATGTAGACATGCTTGAAGGAGTTTCTGGGGTTCTTGCTCTGCTCAGTCCCATAGAACACCAAAGCGATCAGATCTTTGTCACTGCTTATGATCTTACTAGTGTACACACTGCGCACACACTAGATACAAGGGTGAATAACATCTATTAGAAATCCACAGAAATTAAACACAGGCAAATACTTTTAAAATAAAAGCAAACGAATAAACAAAGTTCGTTATAGTTAGACTCACCTGCATAGTCATGTCAAAATTTGATGGCTCTCCATCCTCACCCTTGATGAACATCTCTTTGGACGCATCAACCAAAAACACGAGGCTGTCACGGCCACTGACTTTGTAATCACCTGTTCATTTAAAAGTTATAAAGAATGTATGTGTAATAATCACATCTTAATTTTAAAGAGGTTTAATGGAGGACAAAACGAGCAACTTATATGAATTAATTTAATGCAGTTAGCAGTGCTAACCTCCAGAATCTTCTTCGTCCTGCTCAACATCATCGTCTTCGTTTTGATAGTACTCTCTCCACTCCGCCATTACTCTTTGCTTTATCTAAGAACTGCGTCAGGAGTGCTTTCAAATACAGTTGGGGAAAAACAAAGCAATTTTTCTTACACATACAATCAGACACTTTTCTCTTTTGAGGAAGAGAACTTTGTATCCCTATGCGACCGCGTACGCATCCAGTCAGTGCGCCACAATTTGAGTGACAGCGCCACTAGCGTATCAGAGACGACTATTGAATAGCAAGAACCAATGGCAAGACAAGAGCGAAGTGACTGGTTAATCCAAGCAAGAGGAAGTAAACAAACGTTTCTGCGAAACGCTTTAGCAGTTTAACAAATATTGTTTAAAATGTTTTATATACGTGTTTACCATGTGTAATGGTACTCTGAAGCCAGGATCTTAAAAAAATATTAACTATTAAAAAGAATAAATAAATAAGGAGGTCATCAATTTTCATAAGTGGCCGTGAACGAATAGTTCTTCTCACCCGGATCTTTTCTGAATGTATCGGTTCTCAAAAAAGTTCTGAACAATTTGTCTGAACGAATCAGACGTTCAGCGGGTTTTGAGTGAACCGAGTGATCATTTGGAGTGTATTCTGTTCAAACGAACCGATTCGCGAAACTGACCAGTTGATTCAGTGGCGAGCCTGTTCTTCGTGCGTGTTTTAGTTTGCCATCTAGCGTTTTGGAGTTTATTACAGATGTTTGGTAAGTAGTGTATCTCTGCTGCCATTGGTCGGGCCGGGTCCCTAATGAATAAGCACATTTGTCACAACCGGTATCAAAATATCTTGAGTCACTGTGACGAAGCTGGCCGTGAACGTTATTATCGGATTTGTTCGCTATTTTCTTGAAATAATTTAAACCCAGAACGAACGCGTTCCTTTTATGCGACGTAGGGTGTTATGTGAGCCAGCAAAACTGTGAAGTCTGGTTTTTCGAGTTCAGTCAGAGCGAGGAATACTAAGTTTCAGTTTGCTAGCAGTAGCATTGAGTTTTTGTTTGTAAACACACGTCTGTCTAAAGTCGTGGCGATGGCCGATGGAAGTTCTTACAACGTACATTTGTACATTTATGACCTGTCAAAAGGACTGGCCCGTCAGCTGAGTCCCATGATGTTAGGTGAGTTCTTCAAGTTGTTCTAGGATGTTAGTGATGCTTCTAGAATAGAGCTTCATGTTTTTGTGTTGAAATTGTTTTTTATAAGATATTTTATACATTGTAGAGAACATTTACCTTATTTAATGGCACCTTTAGAATATATGTAAAGAAATACTGACAACAATTTTTCGATATCTTAACTGACAGGAAAGCAAGTCGAAGGAATATGGTGAGTATTTTTAACTCTATTTGTTTGCAGACCTTGCTACTTATTATCAGGCAGCAGAATTGGATATTACATTAGGGTCCAATGGTCTGAGACCACTAGTAATATGCTTAGGTTTAGATTTTTTCTTCTTCTAATTGAATAAAAAATTGTATTAAACTTTTTTTTATATTAATGTATTGTTCTTTGGTAACTTAATGAAGGCACACATCAATAGTGGCTTATGGAGAAGAGTTTTTCTTTGGAGGAGGAGGCATCACAAGCTGCTATCCGGTAAGAAATGATCAATGGATCGACAGTTCGACATTTAAAAGTTATAATGCTCGACAGTTTATTTCTTAAAGTCACCATGAAATAAATTTTTATGTAATATTGCAGTATTTATTATAAATGATTTATCCGTACACATTAATAAAAAATACAAAAATCATGTGCCCTTATAATATTTTATGAAAATCCCTCTTGCAACGTCACCTCTGATAATGTGTTTTTGTCATTAAGAGGGCGTGACAACCTGTCACTCACATGAGATCACAGCAGTTAGTGATAGCAAACCACAATGATCCAACAATCTAATCAATTCCCAGTGGACGAAATGAAGTCCAGCCATTTTTTCTTGTGTGCGAAATTTTGTTGAATTCGCATAAATATATCTCACAATAGGGAAGAAAAGACAATCACAAATTCTGTTTCATGCTGACTTCAGAAATCTGAAAGTTGAAGGCTTTATGCACTCCCATTCAAAAGTTTGGGATCGGTAAGATTTTAATGTTTTTAAAATAAGACTCTTCTGCTCATCAAATCTCTTTGATGCTTGAGCATTTATTTATTTAATATTATATTATTACAATTTAAAATGACTGTTTTCTGTTTCCTTTTGAAATGTAATTTTCAGCATCATTTCTCCAGTCTTCAGTGTAACATGCCCCTTCAGAAATCATTCTAATATGATGATTTGCTGCTCAAGAAAAAAATATTATTATTATCAATTTTGCAAACAGTTGTGTGTTTTTCAGGATTATTTGATGAATAGAAAGTTCAAAAGAACAGCATGCATCTGAAATAGAAAGCTTTTGTAACATTACACACGTTCAAAAGTTTAGAATCAGTAAGAAGTTAAAGAATTCTATGATTCTATTTCAAATAAATGCTGTTCTTTTGAACTTTCTATTCATCGAAAAATCCTGAAAAAAATGTACACTATTTTCAAAATTCAACATATATATATATATATATATATATATATATATATATATATATATATATATATATATATATATATATATATATATATATATATATATATATATATATATATACAATAATAATAATACATTTCTTGAGCAGCAAATCAGCATATAACAATAATTTCTGAAGGATCATCTGACACTGAAGACTGGAGTAATGGCTGATGAAAATTCAGCTTTGCCATCACAGGAATAAATTACATTTTAAAACATATTCAAATAAAAAAACTGTTATTTTACATTGTAATTATATTTCACAACATTACTGTTTGTTTTGTATTTTAAATCAAATAAATGCAGCCTTGGTAAGCATAAAAGACAAAAAAAATGTACAGATCCCAAACTTTTGAATGGCAGTGTATATATTTGGAGACATTAAAAAAAGTCACCCACCATAATCAGGAAATACTCTCGTGTTTCAGGGTGGTACTATTCTAGGCATGCCCGATTCCACAGTGAACCTGGGAGACACAGAAGTTCCCAGGGACCTCTTTCTGGAATATCTGTCTTCACTCAGGGAGTCTACTTACAGGTCAGTATATTTTTGCTTTTAACAGGAAACTGTTGAAATTGTCTTTTTTTTTTTTTTAAATCAGAATATTTTTCTATTTCAAAGGCACAAAATATGTAAGATTTTTGGACTAAAATATCCAGAAAACATGTTGACTTGTGTACTTATTATCCCAAATCCAGAGAAATAAGCAATCTTAACCAGGACACGGGCTGTGTCCGTGCGTCGCCTATCAATGACGTCATACCTGCCTTACCCTCGATTTCTGCTTTTATTTAGTAGAAACCATGGAAACACCAAAGACACTTTAATATTATATAGGGAACAATTGTTTGGATACATTTATAGACAGAAAACGTACAATGTACTATGATACAGCATTTTCTCCATCATGCAATATGTTAAAATTAATTGCATGCCATTTAGCAACACAAGCCATCCAGCATTTATTAATATGATATTCTAATATCGATCTTGCTTACTGTAGTTTGCAACAAGTGTCTCATAGCAGCCGCGGAGCAAACGCACAGAGCAACGTTAAAACATAATTTTTAACACACTCAAATGTATCTAATATGATTAAACAGCGATGCGTTACCCCACATACGCTTGACTGTAAGAAGTGGAAGCGGCGACTGTTGAGCCGTGTGATGCGCTCGTCTTTCATTAGCAATCGCTTCAGTGACCTCGTTCAGCTCCCACAGCACTCGGCCCTGCTCTGCTTCATACTACAGTAACGTTAATAATCTCATCCATGAACATGATTTCTGCCCGAGTTCCGTCCCGATTCTTTTTCACCAGCTGTGAGGTGAAGACGACAACTCCCAAGATTCCTCGCTCAATCTCGGCTTCATCAATCTACGCCTTTGTTTTGAATAGGTGACCTCTAGCAAAACTACATAGTGTGCCTTTAATATTGAGAGACAAAATATGGCAGATGTGTTTGAGAAACCTCATTATTTTTGCTATTCTGTTTGCAGTTTGCACTAGTGGCACAGAAATTACACTCTTTAAACATGCAAATCTGTACTTCCTTTTTTTTTCTTTCCACAGCCCTGAAAAATACCACATTTTTGAACACAACTGCAACACCTTCAGTTCTGAGGTTGCACAGTTTTTAACAGGAAAAAAGATTCCCTCATACATCATTGAACTTCCATCCGAGGTGCTCGCTACGTAAGTTTGCCCTTACAACGTTGTGATCAAATACGTCAGTGGTAGTATTAGTAATAATAACGGGATTAAATTACCTGATTTCTTCTCCATAGGCCTTTTGGACAAGCGCTCCGTCCTTTTCTAGATTCGGTCACTATCACGCCATCTGGGAACATTGGCATGAATGGATATGGCCAGAGGTAGATCTGGCTGCATCTAAGAATGTATTAGTACAGCAGTTATAAAGAGTCACATGGTGTCTTTCCAGATAAGAGAATCACTTTTATATAAAAGCAGGTCTTCCAGTTTTTCTGCTCAGTGCCTTTTCATGAAGTGATAACTTTTCAGTCTATTGATTTAAAAAAAATATTTCCTTCAGTGATCTGTGATGCATACAGCTGGACCAATTGGTCTGTATAGGTGACTTTTCACCTGTATAAAAATGTATATATTTATAATATATATATATAAAATATATATAAAAATATATATAAAATTATATATATATATATATATATATATATATATATATATATATATATATATATATATATATATATATATATATATATATATATATTATTATAAAACTACAAGTGATATATAAATAGATTAAATGTGCCAAAGAACATTTTAGCAGGATTCCCCTCATCGGTCTGCAGGTGTCTCTGTCCTACCTCAACATGATCTGTTACTTCAGATGCTTTGAGGATGAGAATAAGATCACTGATCCTTTGATTGATACATAAATGTATAGACAATTAGACAACTCATTCTCCTTTACTGTTAAAAGAGGTCATAATGTGCAGTACTCATTTTCAGATGTCTAACTCAGTCTTTCTATACATGTTCAGTCACTTCCTTTATACTTTGCTGATTATTGATACTTTCTGTGTTGTAAGTTATCTAACCTTACCTTTACTCTGATCAGTTAACCTTCATATCAATTCTAGAGTGCATTGAATGTATACTCAAGATGGTTTAAGGAGATCAATGTTACAGAAAGCACAATAACAGTGTCATAAATCTAATGAGTGTTTTTAAAATGTGCATGTGTCACCTGCAATGGACCCAATGGGGCAGTTGTTTTTTTTAAACATTTGTTACTCTGTTTTCGATAAGATAGCAATATAGTTGGAACGTGGCTTCAGTGACACAACACCATTAATAATAATTATACAACTAACACAGTATATAACTTAAAGCTTTCTGATGGTAAATGGTCAAACTCTTTAAAGTCTATAGGATCAGTGTAATCATAAAAGCATTACTGCGCCATTAAGCAATTTAATGTTAAATTTTTAACCTGCGCACTATTTCTAACTTGATATTATATATATGATATAAATTCATAGTACAAATTTCCACAGTATGATTTATTTCATTAAGTTCAGGTTATGCTGCCTGACATATCTGTTCTGTAAAGACTATTTAGAGCTCTTAATTCCTTTCTGCCTCAAATAAACCTCATTTATGTATTTATGTGTGTTTAATGTGCCTGCTTGGAAGAAGTGGTTTTGTTTTAATTGTCAGGTTGCATGACTTTAGTCATATACACTATATTGCCAAAAGTTTTGGGATGCCTGCACATGAACTTTAAAGACATCCCGTTCTTCATCCACAGGGTTTAAAGGGTTCGTTCACCCAAAAATGAAAATTAGCCCATGATTTACTCACCTTCGCTTCAGAAGGCCTTTATTCACCCCCCCCAGAGCCGTGTGGAGCAGTTATATGATGGATAGATGAACTTTTATGGACTTCAAAAACGACAACCATTCACTGCCGTTATAAAGCTTGGAAGAGCCAGGACATTTTATACAAACATGTCATATAAACCTAGGATGACTTGAGGGTGAGTAAATCATGGGCTAATTTTCATTTTTGTGTGAACTAACTCTTTAATATGGAGTTGGCCCACCCTTTGCAGCTATAACCGCTTCAACACTTATGGGAATGCTTTCCACAAGGTTTAGGAGTGTGTTTATGAGATGTGTGTTTATTTTTGACCATTATTCTAGAAGTGCATTTGTGAGGTCAGGCACTGATGTTGGACAAGAAGGCCTGGCTCGCAGTCTCCGCTCTAATTCATCCCAAACGTGTTCTATCAAGTTGAGGTCAGGACTCTGTGCAGGCCAGTCAAGTTCCTCCACAGCAAACTCGCTCATCCATGTCTTTATGGACCTTGCTTTGTGCACTGGTGTGCACACTCTAAAAAATGCTGGGTTAAAAATAACCCAAGTTGGGTTGAAAAAGGGCTAACCCAGCAATTGGGTTGATTTAAGCAAACATTTAACCCAACCGCTGGGTTAAAACAACCCAATTGCTGGGTTAGTCTATTTTCAACCCAACTTGGGTCATTTTTATCCAAGTATTTTTTTAAGAGTGCAGTCATGTTGGAAAAGGAAGGAGCCATCCCCACAAAGTTGGGAGCATGAAGTTGTCTTGGTATGCTGAAGCATTAAGAGTTCCTTTCACTGGAACTAAGGGGCCAAGCCCAACCCCTGAAAAACAACCCCACACCATAACCTTTACACTTGGCACAATGCAGTCAGGCAAGTACCGTTCTTCTGGCAACTGCCAAACCCAGACTCTTCCATTGGACTGCCAGACAGAAGCGTGATTTGTCATCCCAGAGAACACACCTCCACTGCTCTGTCCAGTGGTGCCGTTCTTTACCCCACTGCATCTGACGCTTTGCATTGCACTTGGTGATGTAAGGCTTGGATGCAGCTGCTCGGCCATGGAATCCAATTCCATGAAGCTCTCAGCGCACTGTTCTTGAGCTAATCTGAAGGCCACACAAAGTTTGGAGGTCTGTAGCTATTGACTCTGCAGAAAGTTGGCGACTTCTGTACACTGTGCGCCTCAGCATGCGCTGACCCCGCTCTGTGATTTTATGTGGCCTACCACTTTGTGGCTGAGTTGCTGTTGTTCCCAATTGCTTCCACTTTGTTATAATACCACTAATAGTTGACCATAGAACATTTAGTAGTGAGGAAATTTCACAAATGGACTTATTGCACAGGTGGCAACCTACCACGGTACCACGCTTGAATTCACTGAGCCCCTACGAGCGACTCATTCTTTCAGTAATGTTTGTAGAAGCAGTCTGCATGCCTAGGTGCTTGATGTTATACAAGCTTTGGCCATGGAAGTGATTGGAACACCTGAATTCAATGATTTGGAGGAGTGTCCCAATACTTTTGGCAATATAGTGTATTCTGCTAAATACATAAATGTTATCGACCTCCAATATATACATATTGTAAGTTTTCAGGTGTGAATGCTGTATGATTGATGTGAATTTTAAGTCTATTTAGCTAGCTTTAAGCAACAATGTTTCAGATAAATGTCTAAGATGAATGATTCCAGAGCCAACACTATCATTTCTATAAATGTTTTCCATTGTAAAAATGAACTTAAAAACTTTACACGCAGAAACACATACAGTCTGTTGCAACTTTTTAATGTTGCATTTGAATTGCATCATCTTGCTCACATCATCATCTTCATATCCTCTACCATCTTCTTAAAGGTTCTTTATACACAGTGAAAATATGGTGATGACAGGTTGACTAAGGCAGTCTTTAAAAATAAAGAAAGAGAGCTTTGTACTCTATATTCATTTATTTGCTTAAAGTTTTCCAGCTTTCTGGTTTTGAATTTGGGTCTTGTAAATCCATCAAATCAGAATCAGACTCTCATTTATATATAATTTATGGTGGCATTCACATGGCGGTTTTCTTCTGGTAGCTGTCCACTCACACAATCCATGACATTTATATGATTTCATGGGCCATGCCACTAATTAACCACTACGGCTTTTCAGGATGTGATCCGCTCATCCAATATAACTGTCACAAGCAGATAAAAAGATTTTACGTCTAATCGTGGGTAATGTTCTTACAGTACCATTAAAATTAGAGGACAGAAGGTCAAGGGAGAGCGTGCTGTCTCCATTGCATGAGATGAGCAGAGACATTTCAGAACATGCATGTTTTTAGCATCCAAAAATACATTTATAAAACATAATCCTTAAAATGTACAGTAGGTGGTATTATACATAATCTGATGTCTTCGTCTCAGCTCGGGCTGTGGTTTGTATGCAATTGATCATCAATGCATACCTATGCTGCTGGCCATTTAATGAGAAATAAAACAAAATGAATCTGGTATAGGGTCATAGTCACATTGTCTAAAGTGAGTAAAAAATAAACGTTTCCAATATTTACATTGAATAATTACACAAGACACTACAGGGAACACAGTTAGTTAGTTAGTTTTTCCAGCACTGGTCAATTTTGAGATTGTGTGCTGTTTTGTATAACTTGGGTTCCCTTTCGAGGGAACTCTCACTGCGTCTGGTTAGACACTTGGGGGATACTCCCTAAGCACTAGCGAATCTGAAGTCCGTATAGCCACTAAACCAATCTGATTGGCGTGCGTGATGACGTCATCGTGACGGCGTACCCGGAAGTATAAAGCGGGAGCCGGCGCACAGAAACGGCAGTTATTGCTCTTCAGCATAGCGCTCTCTGTTGAAATTGTCTGTCTATTTACTGTTGTTTGTCACAGTTGCAAAAGTGTGTGAATGAAAAGAAAGAATGGAAAAGAATGTGAGAGAGTTTAAGCAGTGTGTGCATCTGTGTCCCTGCTTTATTCGGGCTCAGATGCACACCTGCTTTGTGTGCAGTGTCTGGGTGTTGAGCATGCTCAGGCAGTTCTCGAGGGAACTGCCTGTCAGTGGAAAAGCTGCTCACACTCAGACTGCTGGCTCTCGGCTGGCCGTGTTCGATGAGACCGGCCAGCTTTGTGAGCCCCAGGGTTCTGGACCCGCGATCGCTGAGGCGTCTCGGTGTCACAGACCATGGGATTCACAGAAGGACTGGTCAGCGGGATCTGGGACTGCTGCGGCACTTTCCCAATCCTTGTCTGACAGTTCTAAAGATCTTCCTCCCCGTGTGGAAGCCCGCGCTGCGGCTTCTTCCCCCGGGGTTGAGGATCTAATGCTTAAAAAGCTGGACCCGCGATCGCTGAGGCGTCTCGGTGTCACAGACCATGGGTTTCACATAAGGACATATCAGCGGGATCTGGGACTGCTGCGGCACTTTCCCAATCCTTGTCTGACAGTTCTTAAGATCTTCCTCCCCGTGTGGAAGCCCGCGCTGCGGCTTCTTCCCCCGGGGTTGAGGATCTGATGCTTATTCTCTCCGGTTCCGAGGAGCCAGATGAGTGGTGCATCAGGGCAGGTGGAGAAGCAGGAAGTGTTTCATCGCTTCATCCACTCGCCCAAGAGGAGCTAATTGAGGTTTTTGACTCGTGTGGTGGCCAAATTGAAGACCAATTGGCCACATGAAGTGCCGGAAATTCAGCCACCTAGTAGGCTGGACGACCGGTTTCTTTCTCGCCGGGTCCAAACACCTCGCCGGGGTTTACCTTTCTTCCCGGACCTACACATCGAGGTGTGTAGGTCGTGGAGGAAGCCCTAAAGAGCTCGATGAGGGCGACGGTCCCTCTTCGGAGGATGTGCTGGAGCTACGGAGGGCTGCAGATTTGTCTCTCCGCATCACCAGGGAGATGGCCCGTGCTATCGGCCGGGCCATGGCCTCCGTGGTGATGGTGGAGAGGCATATCTGGCTGAATCTATCGGGGATGAGGGAGAAGGATAAGTCCTTCCTCCTAGACTCCCCGATTTCGCCTTCTGGTCTATTTGGTGAAGCGGTTGAGACCGTTGTCGCCGGGTACCAGGAGGCGAAGATGCAGTCAGCGGCCTTCCGTCAGTGCCTCCCTCGCCACTCAGAGCCTGGGGAAGCGGCCCCTAGGGGGCAGCCTCAGCCGTCTACCAGCTCCTCGCACCGGCAGGTGCAGAAGGAGAGCGTCGCCTCTAGAGCCCCTCCTCCAGGAGCCTGGCAACAGAGGCGGCGTTCTCACCAGCAGTCCCAGCAGCGGTCTTTCACTCCTGGAGGCGATCTGAGGAACGTACTCCAGGGAGGGAGGCTGCTGGGAAGAAGTCCTAGCTTCGGCTGGACTTCCAAGAGCGGTCCCCCCCGCGGGGGAGCAACCGAGGTTGCTTCCTCTGCGGCGCTCCGGGGAAATCGAGGTAATCCCGCCGTCTATGACGCTTCGGGCCCCATCGATTTCCCGTGAACGCATGCTGCTCCAGCCGCCTCCGGAAGGACTTGCGGCTGGGCAGCTAACGCGTCCGCACATAGAGAATCGTTCCCAACCACTTCCTGCCGGTCATCCGCTTCAGGGGGTTGGGGACGAAGCTCGTGTAACACCCGAAGCCAGCCTCGAGAGGCTGGTTCCCTGAGTAGAGTATCTCGGCGCATGAAAATGCCTTCTGAATATTTCTACATGGGTCCTGCGTACTGTAGACAAAGAGCAGGGTCGGGTAAGGGAACTGGTAAAATCCTTGCTGGCGAAGGAAGCCTTAGGGTGCGTTCCTCCGCCGGAGAGGGAGTCCGGGTTCTACAGCCGGTACTTTATAGTTCTCGGAAGGGAAGGAGAGTGGCGTCCGGTAGACCTGAGGTATTTGAATCGGTCTCTGAGGAGGCTCGGTTTCAAAATGCTCATGGTCTCCATCATCGTGAGTTAGATCCAGTTCGAGGACTGGTTCGTCACGATAGATCTGAGGGACGCATACTTCCATATCTTCATCCTTCCATGTCACAGGAAGTTCTTGAGGTTCGCTTTTGGGGGCGAGGCGTACCAATATCGAATGCTTCCCTTCGGTCTAGCTCTTCACCCACGCACATTCACAAGGTGCATGGATGCAGCTCTGGCTCTATTAAGACTCCAGGGCATCCGTGTGCTGAATTTTCTCGACGACTGGCTCATATTGGCCCAGTCGTACGGGATGGCAGTTCGGCATTGAGGTGTCACTCTGGCCCGTATAAAGTGCTTGGGGCTGAGACTCAACACAGCAGGTGTGTTGACACCGTCCCGGAGGACTACGGTTCTAGGGATCGTATGGGACTCGACGACGATGTGGGCACAATTGTCTCCCGCGCGAGTCGAGACCATACTGGTGATGGTCTCAGAAATTAGGCTAGGCCACAGCATCACTGTAGAGCACTTTCAGGAAGTGCTGGGGCTCAGGGCAGCAGCGTCCAACGGGATACCCTTTGGCCTGCTGTACATGAGACCTCTACAGTGGTGGCTGGAATCCAAGGGGTTTCCCCCAGAGGGAATCTTTTCCGTATGATCAGGGTAACGCGCAGATGCCTTCGTTCCCTAGTCACATGGAAGAAACCTTGGTTTCTGTCCCAGTGGTCAGTGTTGGGAGCGTCCTGTTGCCGGGAAACTGTTTCAACAGACGTCTCCTTCATTGGCTGAGGCGCCGAAGGCGCTTGGGTTTCCCTAGTCCTAGTTGTGCCCGGTCTCCGGCTTCACACTAGGGCAGGCACGACCCTCGGTAGGTCCCAAGGGTCAGTGTTGGAGCGTCCTGTTGCCGGGAAACAGTTTCAACAGACGTCTCCGTCATTGGCTGGGGCACCGAAGGCGCTTGGGTTTCCCTAGTCCTAGTTGTGCCCGGTCTCCGGCTTCACACTAGGGCAGGCACTACCCTCGGTAAGGTCCCATGGGCCAGTGTTGGGAGCGTCTTGTTGCCGGGAATCTGCTTCAACAGACGCCTTCCTCACTGGCTGGGGCGCGGTCATGGACGGCCGCTTTGGGGGGAAGTCCTAGCTTTGGCTGGACTTCCGAGAGCGATTCCCCCCCGTAGAGGGGCAACCGAGGTTGCTTCCTCTGCGGCGCTCCGGGGAAATCGAGGTAATCCCGCCGTCTATGACGCTTCGGGCCCCATCGATTTCCCGCGAACGCATGCTGCTCCAGCCGCCTCCGGAGGGACTTGCGGCTGGGCGGCTAACGCGTCCGCACATAGAGAATCGTTCCCAACCACTCCTGCCGGTCATCCGCTTCAGGGGGTTGGGGAGGAGGCTCGTGTAACACCCGAGGCCAGCCTTGAGAGGCTGGTTCCCTCAGTAGATTATCTCGGCGCATGGAATGCCTTCCGAATATTTCTACATGGGTCCTGCGTACTGTAGAAGAGCAGACATCCTGTCGAGGCAGGGGCTGAGGCCCGGGGAGTAGCGACTCCACCCAGGGGTGGTGGCATCTCGAGGGACGTCCCACTGTCCACTGTGGTGTTCCATCACGCATCCAGCCCCGCTGGGGTTGGATGCCATGGTTCAGACGTGGCCGAGGCTGCGTCTGTATGCTTTTCCCCCGATTGCTCTGCCCCCGGGAGTCCTGGACAGAGTCCGCCAACAGGGGGTCAGCCTACTTTTAGTAGCACCCCGTTGGCCGACGCGAGTTTGGTTCTCGGATATCATAGCTTTGCTGGCAGGTCCTCCATGGCAGATTCCTCTGAGGAGGGATCTCCTATCTCAGGCAGGGGGCACTATATTTCACCCCCGGCCGGAGGTTTGGAACCTTTGGGTCTGGCCCTTGAGGGGGTCAGGTACCTAGATATTGGCCTGTCGGCAGAGGTGATAGAGACCTTACTCAGTTCTAGGGCTCCATCTTTCAGGAGACTGTACAGCCCCAAGTGGTGAGCCACTTGGTGCAGGGAGCGTGAGGTGGTCCCAGTTGACTGGCCGGTGGCTTCAGTGCTGGAGTTCCTCCGAGATCGCTTCTCTGCGGGTCCAACCCCGTCCACACTCAGGGTGCCCGTGGCTGCCATAAGGCTTTCCACACTCCTTTGGGTGATGGGCTTGGGTAGACACCATCTGGTTGTACAGTTCCCCTGTGGGGTTCGTGGATGCGGCCTGTGGCTCGTTCCAGAGCTCCCAACCTGGGATCTGGCAGTGGTTCTCGAAGGCTGGCTGAGGCCCCCTTCGGACCATTGGAGTCGGATGAACCAGGGAACTTAGGATTGGCAGTTCCCTGGTTCTTCAGGCATTACATCCCCCGCCTCACGTGACAGCGGAATAAGATACCTTCACTGTGGAGCACTTTTGAGTGCTGGGACTCAGTACAGCAGCGTCCAAGCTGAGACCTTTTGACCTGCTGCACGTGAGACCTTGACAGTGGTGGTTGTAAACCAAGAGGTTTCCCCCAGAGGGAATATCTTTCGTATGATCAGGGTAACGCGCATATGCCTTCGTTCCCTAGTTATATGGAAGAAACCTTGGTTTCTGTCCCAGGGGTCAGTGTTGGGAGCGTCCTGTTGCCGGGAAACCGTTTCAACAGACGTCTCCTTCATTGGCTGGGGCGCCGAAGGTGCTTGGGTTTCCCTAGTCCTAGTTGTGCCCGGTCTCCGGCTTCACACTAGGGCAGGCACGACCCTCGGTAGGTCCCAAGGGTCAGTGTTGGAGCGTCCTGTTGCCGGGAAACCGTTTCAACAGACATCTCCCTCATTGGCTGGGGCGCCGAAGGCGCTTGGGTTTCCCTAGTCCTAGTTGTGCCCGGTCTCCGGCTTCACACTAGGGCAGGCACTACCCTCGGTAAGGTCCCATGGGCCAGTGTTGGGAGCGTCTTGTTGCCGGGAAACCATTTCAACAGACGCCTCCCTTCATCGGCTGGGGCACGGAAGGAAAAGGAGTGGAGAAGTATCTCCCTACGGGGCTGGCGCTAGGGTACTCAAGTCCTAGTTGTGCCCGGTCTCCGGTTTCACACTAGGGCAGGCGCTACCCTCGGTGTGGGCTAGTGGGTACTCGTTCCCCAAGTGTCTAACCAGACGCAGTGAGAGTTCCCTCGAAAGGGAACTGCTCGGGTTACGACTGTAACCCTTGTTCCCTGAGTAGGGAATGAGCACTGCGTCTCGTTACCACACCTCGGCACGCCTGGAGCGCATGCTTCAGAGCAATAGCTGCCGTTTCTGTGCGCCGGCTCCCGCTTTATACTTCCGGGTACGCCGTCACGATGACGTCATCACGCACGCCAATCAGATTGGTTTAGTGGCTATACGGACTTCAGATTCGCTAGTGCTTAGGGAGTATCCCCCAAGTGTCTAACCAGACGCAGTGCTCATTCCCTACTCAGGGAACAAGGGTTACAGTCGTAACCCGAGCAGTTCTTTCAGTAAGTCATGGCAACTGGTGTTTTTACATGAACTCATTAACATAATTTAAACAAAATGATACTTTTTTTATAAGTTATGATTCTACTTAAATTTAAGGCAAGTGAGCTTAAGTTTTTTAATTTGAAATAGGACTTTTTTTTAACAGTAAAGTGATTTTAAAATAAAGTGTAATAAAGACATTTTGTAAAAAATAAAGTGTTTATTTATATAATGTTTATTTTATTACACTTTATTTACATCTGTGCATTTCATTTACAATAAATATTTTGTTATTTGTTATTATACATATTATTTGTTTTCTCAAAATTAGTTTTTTTTCATGCACTGAGCCAGAAATCTCCACTTTCGTTTAAATCCGTATTTTCTGATTTAAACTTCTGGTATTGTTCATTTAGGGGTCACACTTTGTGTTGTTTACGGTCAAAAGGGACCAAACACCTGAAATGTAACTTTTGGATATGTGTCTATTTTGCACTCTTGATATTTTAGTCACCCCTTCATTGCTGTGTATGTTTTTTCTGTATCGTGGCTGATTTGTAGATTACATTTCTCTGTATTTTTGCCTTTTTTCCATTCATTTTCTTGGGCAGTCATTTTTGAAACAACACAAGTGTGACTATTTTTTTACGACCATTAAGCTTTTTCGAATCAGGTCCCTTTTTTTTTTCACATATGGTGATTACCACAAAAGTCACTGAGTTTCGATTTTTACAAATTCTAAACATTTTTCTTTTTGGTCTAAAATGATCGAACAACACCAGAGAGTTAAGGAGTGATAAAAAGAGATATCCAAAATCCCTTTTGTAAACATAACATGGAACATTTCAGAAAAACTTGTAATACAAAACAGTTGTATTAATGTTCTGTGATTAATCAGCTGGGGATGTAACTATTACACTCTAAAAAATGCTGGGTTAAAAACAACCCAAGTTGGGTTGAAAATGGACTAACCCAGCAATTGGGTTGTTTTAACCCAGCGGTTGGGTTTGCTTAAAACAATCCAATCGCTGGGTTAAAACAACCCATTCACTGGGTTAAAACAACCCATTCACTGGGTTAAAACAACCCAATTGATGGGTTGCATTTTTTAGAGTGTAAAATGTTTACGCCACTGTGAAATGGAATTAATTATGTACAAATGCTATTATTTATCTTAAAAAAAACTCACTTTAACCAGCACATTATCTTAAATGGTAAGAAAAACATGTTGAATGACTGCTGTTTTCTGTAGTTATACATTTGTTTCCTTTTTTCTATTTTTACAGAAAAAATCTGTAAAATATTAATTAAAATGTTAGGTACAATTACTCATTATTATATATACACTCTATATATATATATATATATATATATATATATATATATATATATATATATATATATATATATATATATATATATATATATATATATATATATATATATATATATACTAATTTTTAACATTTCCTTAAAAAAACTGAATTTTGATGTAATGCCAAAAAACAAGCAATTCCCACATTTCCCAGTTGAAATTTAAATTACAGCAAAAGGCATTTCATTGTATAATGACAAAACGGGAAAATTCTGTGAAAAATACAGACCATTACCTGTAAAATTACATGTATTTTTTACAGTGTAATCTTACTTGAAAAAAAAAAGAAACGCTGCAAACTGATTCTATACAAAAACAACGTAAAGTGAAATAGGAATATGTTGTACTGACAAATACTTAGTTTGTGTAGTTGAGAGTACTTGATAATTTACTTTAGATTTACCCGTATACAATTAGAATAGAATTACTGACTCCCAGAGTGCATTGAAGCATGAATAAATTAAGCAATTGCTATGTTTTATTTTTTGTGTGTTTATTTGCTGTCAGTAGCACAACAAAGACAGCAAATAAAATTGTTATTGTTACAATTAATAAATTATACACAATTGAATTGTTACAATCAAAAATGAAGCAGGAATACAAGGCCTTTTATAGATTAAATGAGTTAACAGTAGGAGGGTTTTACTCTGCTGAAATAGTTGACCAAGGAAGTTTAAGCCAGTTAAAGAAGTTAAAGCCAGGTGGGAACTCTGCTCAAATGTAAAGAGCTCCTGTAGCTACAAGGGTCTGACTGTTCTTAACAATGAGCTAATCAAGAGTTTTTCTTTCCTCATTTTCATTATTCATGGCACTTTTCTCTGAACGAGACTGGGAGGAACAGAGCTATAACAGAGCAGGGGATTTATAGTCCTCTTGGTGGCCAACAGCATGGCTAGTAATTTAGTATTGGACTTAGATGCAAATTAGTTAGATGCAAACAAGATATATATATATGCCCCATATTCATTGAGATCAACTGAGTGTGAGGAAATTATTATTCTTACTTTTATTCTGTATTTTGTTCTGCTCCACCAGTGAAAATAGTTACAACCAAGCCTGTGTGTAATAAGCAGAGCGTACGCCTGTTGTGCACCCTCCTATAGGCGGATATTACTAACGCTCCCTTTAAATAACACAAAAAAATACTCCACTATTGACTTAGGTTATAGACCAGGTTTATGTTGGTCAATGGCGCAGTCATTTTCAGTTGCCTCAAAATAGCAACGCGCCAACAATGTGTGCCTGAATACACCTTGTTTTCAGACCAGCATGCCCATGGGCGATCAGATGGACGCGAGTGCATTTGCTATTTAAACAACATGGTGCCGGACGTGAAAATGATAACTGCACAAAAAAAAATTATGTTTACTGCTTGTTCAAATTGCTTGATTAAAATGAGCTAAAGCTACACAATTGCTATACATTTTGTCCTAACTTAATTTGATCAATCCACTTAAAGATCAGCCAAATTGAAGTTTACTTAATCCGTTTGTGTTGAGATTACATAAATGATTTGTGTTGCATTAACTGAAACTGGGCGGGGCTTGTTAGTTCCCAGCATGCTTTGTATATGGCTAAATCAAGAGACAGTAAATGTTGTTATTTTATATGTAAAAGGGTTATTTTATGTATTTTTGAGCGAGATGAGAAAGGGGAAGACTTGATTGATATTTAATATTCAATTATGTTGGAATTATTAGAACAATTTAAACTACAGTTACCATTGTGGAGAAGAGTGGAGCATAGGCTGTGGACTAACACAACTAATGTAATAACACCTTTACTTAAGGAGCTTTTAATGCTTAGCATTTAAGATGCTAATGTGTGCTGTTACTACACTGTAAAATCCAACAGTTGTTCTTACTAAGACTTTTTAGTAAGCTTTACTTAATGTCCAATGATTTGTTGCACTTACTTAAAACAATAAAATGACAAAGTAATCTGAACTATTTGTATGCTATGTCTTTGTTACTTAGAAAACCCAAGTAAAGATTACTTGACTGGGTTGAGTACCATTTTGCCAAAGCAAAACAAAAAACAAACAAACGGGAGGGCAAAGTGTTTTTGAGACGTGGCAATTTTTAAAAGACTTTTCACTCATTTCTTCCACATCCTCTCACCATAATTGTGATTAGTGTTCCCTTTGGTTGGGCACTTTAAACGTCATTCATATTATATAATTGTAATGCAATGATGCAACAAGAAATCATAGTTATGTAAATTAATAATATATAACTATATTCCATGTCAAATATTGATCTTTTTAACATATTATTGCTAATATTTATGGCACAATCTTTTAATTGGGTTGATATACTACCTCTATATTTGTGACTAGCATTTGACCAGGCTTGAGTGAGTCACACACAGACTTCAACATTCAGCATGCAAAACACAACAACGGTAACAAGGATTTTTAGTTATGTATGTATTTATTTTATTATTAATAAGACCTTTACAATTCGGGGTTATACTGACAAAAGACAAATGGTAAAATAAAACCAAAAATAGTAAAACGAAGCAATTCATTTATTCATGCTGCAATGCACTCTGGGAGTACACTTCCTCAGAGCACAGATATAATTAAGTTGACAAAACTTAAACGGTTTAAGTAAGTAAGTAACTTGATTGCACTATTGAATTAAGTAAACTGAACAAATTGTTTTACGGTGCATTACTCAAATGAACTGAGGGAATCACTTTCCTCAAATCATTTGAGTTTGTCTGTTTGCCTTTTTAAGTTATCGGTACTTAAACATTTAAGTTAATTCAATGAAGAGACCACATTAGGTCAACTCAATAAAACTAAGGAAACCATTTTCCTCAAATCATTTGAGTAGTCTCAACTTAGGGTTTACTGTAGCTAAAAGTTTGTCGCTAGTGCAGTATTATGATTCAATTATGTAATATTAAAATATATGAAATTGAAGTGGATGATTGAATATATGAAATTGAATGCCTGAATCATGGGAGCCATATAAATTCACTTTGAGACTACTTAATTAAATCACTTAAAATGTATTCATTCTATGATGTTGAAGTTGTATGAACAAATTATGTTTGATTAACTTAATTGATTCATGTGGGACCGATGTACACAATTAAATCAATGTAAATCCAACACACTTTTTTTTTCAGTGTGCATCGGGCTGAAACTAGGCATTGACTACATGCAGTGCAGACAGCTGCACTTTTCATCTGAAATGACTACATGTGAGTAATTAGAGTAATTACTTCAGATTAAGATTAAGAGAAGTGAGCTGTTTATGCTTCAGGAAATTTTCCCTCAGATTTCAGAAATCCAAAAATGTAGTTAATCATTTTACTACTCAAGATAAATGTGCATAACAGACATGTTTTCACTCTTCACACACTTTACAAATGTTGTAAATTCAGAGCTAGAGCACATGCCAGAGCTATAAATAAATTAATCTGTTGAATAACTTTTATGGTATACTATTTTCGGTCACAATAGTGACGGTAAATAATGTTTTCATTTATAAAGCTCTAAAAATGTTATTGACTGAACAAAACATTTGATGAAAAGTCATGTGAAGTGATGTCAGATGATCACTACCATGGTTGCTTTTCAATCAAATTTTTCCTTAGGATTGCAAATAATGAGAACCTTAACCCAACTCAACTTTAGCATTTTTATTTATCTTATATAATTTAATTTGGCTTTGTTTAAAAAAAAAAATCTCTATTGGCACCACTTGAGGAAGTAAATGAGTATTTGGTGAGTTAGAGAGGATAAAAAAGTGGGGGAAAAAAGAAAGTTCAAGATCTCACGTCACTGAGATGATGAGCCATTGTAAAAATAAATTTAGAGAGATGACGAAATAGACAATTCAATCAAATTCAATACCACCCCCTGTCTAATGCACTTAAGATATAAGTACATATTTCTGTCTGGGAGATATAAAAAAAACGGTTTTCTTCAAAAGTTTGAAAACCTTTAAACCTTTGTGCTGCTTTAATTCTTAAACCGCGGGGAGAAGAGAAGAAGCCCCTGGCATAGAAATCCCACGTGTCTTCAATACATTCATTCCTCTGGATATTTTTGAAACATCTGCTTTCAGGCCAGGTCTAATTTAAACTTGCTGATGCAAGTGCGTCAGTTGTGAAACTAATCCCGCAGTTTGCTATAATCATTCTGTTTGTGAACCGATACTAAGATTTTAGACCAATCAAAATGTAGGTTAAAAGAAATGATAGGTTATAGCTTGGAAGGAAGTGGTGAGAGTGAGTAAATCATGTTATTGAAATTTTGAGATGAGTGACAGGTTTTCTCAATGGATCCAGGTGCTTCTAAACCAATTTACAATAATAAAGAACTGAGCACAGAGGAGTGACTGGCTATTTGCATCTCTTTTCACTTGGTAAAGGTCAAGTTTGACAGAGCGTCTGCTGAGACCTCAAACAGACCTGACTGTTTATGAGACATTAAAACACCAGAGATTTTATAGCCATGAAAGGGCATATGGCTGGTTTAGTTATCAAAAATCTTTCTTTCGTTCGTTCTTTCTTATGATTACTATAAATAATTTTATTTTACTATTTATACAAGATATTTATACAAGCAGTGGGTGGGATATATTTGGCAGCAAGTGAATATTTTGCCCTTAAAGGTGGTGTTAGATGGGTCTATGGGGTATTGTGAAGAGGAAGATGCGATATGCCAGACCCAACAATGCAGAAGAGCTGAAGGCCACTATCAGAGCAAGCTGGGCTCTCATAACACCTGAGCAGGGCCACAGACTGATCAACTCCATGCCACGCCGCATTGCTGCTGTAATTCAGGCAAAAGGAGCCGCAACTAAAGTATTGAGTGCTGTACATGCTCATACTTTTCAGTTGGCCAAGATTTCTAAAAACTCTCTCTCTCTCTATATATATATATATATATATATATATGGTTATTACTATAAACAGAATTTACAGGTGAATATGTACAATGAATATAATATCGTTAGCCTCATAGCATAATTGCCTAAGTCATTTGTTGGCCAAATATGATCTGGGCAATTATGCTATGAGGCTAACGATATAATAAACAGATGGCTATTACTATAAACAGAATTTTACAGATAGAGGTATACAAAGATATGTTAGGCTAAGATGTATGGCAGTGGATTAAGGTGGTGCAATGAAGTATGGACAGAAGCTATCCGAAAAAAAAGTTTAAAAGTGCAGTGGAAGTGATTGCATATTACAGTTAGAACTACGGTGCAAAATGCAAATGTAAACAGTTGGTACTGTGAATACAGTCGGCAGTGCAAATTAGCATAATCCAGTTAAGGTATGGAAGTGCAAGATTCATAAGTAAACAGTAAAAAAAAAAAAAAAAACATAATTCCAGTAGTGCAAATAACAAAGTGAAGGCAGATGTGAGGTAGGAGAGTTAGCAGTATATGAGGGAAGTGGATCAACGGGGGTTCGAGTTCAGTAAAGAGACAGCTCTGGGGAAAAAACTGTTCTTTAGTCTGCTGGTCCTGGTCCGGAGGATCCTGAAACGCCTGCCGGAGGGCAGGAGAGAAAACAGTCTGTGGGCTGGGTGAGAGGAGTCCTTGAGGATGCTGCGAGCTCGATGCAGACAGTGTTTCCTCTGGATGTGCTCGATGGCAGGTAGTGGAGTCCCTGTGATGCGCTGGGCAGTTTTCACCACCCGCTGCAGTGCCTTGCGCTCCGCAACAGAGCAGCTCCCATACCATATTGCCACACAGTTGGTCAGGATGCTTTCTATTGCGCAGCGGTAGAAGTTCACCAGGATAGCCGAGGAGAGCTGATTCTTCCTCAATGTCCTCAGGAAGAAAAAGCACTGGTGAGCCTTCTTGACCAGGCTGGAGGTGTTGGTTGTCCACGACATGTCCGCCGAGATGTAGATCTCCAGGAACTTGAAACTGGAGACACGCTCAACAGCCATTCCATTGATGTGGATGGTGTCGTGTGTGCCTCTTGAAGCTTTCCTGAAGTCCACGATGAGCTCCTTCGTTTTTGTGGTGTTGAGGAGCAGGTTATTTTCAGTGCACCATGTGGCCAGGTGCTGGATCTCCTCCCTATAGGCAGTATCATCGTTGTTACTGATGAGACCAATAACCGTAGTGTTGTCCACAAACTTGACTATGGAATTAGATCCATACACAGGCTTGCAGTCGGAGGTGAAGAGGGAGTAGAGAAACGTGCTTAGCACACAGCTCTGTGGTACACCAGTGTTAAGCGTGATGGACGTGGAGCAGGTGAATCCTGATCGAACATTCTGGGGTCTGTCTGTTAGGAAGTCCAAAATCCAGTTACACATTGAGGTGTTGATGCCCAGGTCTCCAAGTTTGGCTATTAACTTGGTTGGGATGACAGTGTTGAATGCTGAGCTGAAGTCAACAAACAGCATGCATGCATACGTGTTCTTATTGTCCAGATGAGTGACAAAACGGCATCCTCTGTGCTCCTATTGCTGCGGTAGGTAAACTGGTGTGAGTCCAATGTGGATGGTAGAGAGTCTTTTAGGTGTTCCAGGACCAGCCGCTCAAAGCACTTCATAACGATGGGTGTGAGTGCTACAAGGTAGGTATTAGGGCACCTCGGGCTAGAGTGTTTTGGCTCTGGCACAATGGAAGTGCATGTTGGTACAGCTGCTTGGGCAAGAGACAGGTTGAAAATGTCTGTAAAAAACCCAGCGAGCTACTCCGCACATGCCCTGAGAACACGTCCAGGGATGTTGTCTGGTCCAGCAGCCTTGTGCGCGCTGATCCGGCTCAGTGCCTTGCAGACATCTGTGGAGGAGAGTGTGATTGGCGGGTGGTCAGCTGAGGGTTTGAGCTTGGTGGTAGTTTCTCTGTTGTCTCTTTCAAAGCGAGCATAAAAGTAATTTAGCTCATTCAGGAAGTTGGCATCAGTGGCTGCGGGGGTGGAGTGGGTGGGTTTGTAGTCACTGAGGGCCTGAATGCCCTGCCACATGCGTCGAGGATCAGAGTTGGAAAAGTGTCCCTCTATCTTTAGCTTGTAGCAGTGCTTAGCCTTTTTGATGCCCCTCTTCAGGTTTGCTCTGGATGTGCTGTAGGCTTGTGCATCTCCTAATCAGAAGGCAGTGTTGCGTAACTTCAGCAGGAGTCGCACTTCCTTGTTCATCCATGGCTTCTGATTTGGGTATGTGGTGACCTGTTTCTGGGTTGTAACACTGTCAATGGTGGTATTGATATGATCCAATACAAAGGAGGTGTAGGAGTCAATGTCCGTGTGAGCGCCACTGGTGGCCTGAGAAGCAAACATACTCCAGTCTGTGTGTAGAAACCTTTCCTGGACTTTTCCGCACTGCGGTCTTTCATACCTTTACAAAAAAAAAAAAATAGAGAACAGCTGACAGGTTGCCAATGACAAAGGATTAAATAACTAAAAAGACTGAGAAAGTTTAGAAATAAAGAAAAATGAGACCCTGATGTGAGATGATTAAAACATTGATCAGAGTCTTTATCTGTTGACAGTTCAGAGGAATGTAAAGTCTGACCAAAAAAAACAATAGCAACTGTGAACGATTTACAGGTAAAATTCTGTCTTTGTAGGAAAAATGGGATTCAATGAAACGCTAAAGTGAATGAATAAAGGGCAAGATAAAATATGCACATAACACACACAAACAGAGTTTAACTTGGAGAGCAATGTATTCTGATGAGAGGGCACATTTATCTTCCATACTGAGAGTGAAATGTTCTGGCTCAGGATACATATTAAATTGGGGCGATTATTCAGATTCAACATCATAACCCCCAAATACGTACAAATGAAGCATGCTCCAAAAAGCAGGTCAGAACACACACAACTGACGTTCACACAAGTCATTTAATTTCTTTTCATCCTTTCTTATGATTGTTCTCCCACAAATAAAAATTCTGTCATCATTTACTCGCCCTCATGTCAATTTTCTGATTTATGTAGAACACAAAGGAAAATGTTTTGAATAATAGACTGGCCACTTTTTTTTCCATGCAATTGTAATGAATATGTAATACGGCTTTCATGCTTCAAAAAGGGCACAAAAAACTGTAGACCCTTCTAAAGCCAGCCAGGAAAACAGTTTGACCAGGCTGGGAGACTAAACTAGACCAGCAACCCATCTTAAACTGTTTTTGCAGCAGAAAAGCACCATCAAATTGTCATACAGTGGTCCACATAATATCGTCTTAATTTCGCCCCTTGTGAGCATTTATTAAACAATTCCACTAATCTGATTAAACTATAAGTAAGTGTGTGGTCAATCTCTTAAAGGAACACGCCGACTTTTTGGGACTTTAGCTTATTCACTGTGTCCCCCAGTGTTAGATAAGTCCATACATACCATTCTCATCTCCGTGCGTGCCATAACTCTCTCACGCACCCACCGCTAGCCTAGCTTAGCACAAAGACTGGAGGTAAACAGCTCCAGCTAGCCTACTGCTCAATAAGTGACAAAATAGTGCCAACATTTTCCTATTTACATGTTGTGATGTGTATAGTTACATCGTGTACTAAGATAGACGGAAAATGAAAAGTTGCGATGTTCTAGACCGATATGGCTAGGAACTATACCAGGGGTTCTCCATCCTGGTCCTCGAGGGCCACTGTCCAGCAGAGTTTAGCTCCAACCTTGATCAAACTCACCTGCCTGTAATCCTGAAGAGCTTAATTAGCTGGTTCGGGTGTGTTTAATTAGCGTTGGAGCTAAACTTTGCAGGACAGTGGACAGTGGCCCTCGAGGACCAGGGTTAAGAATGCCTGAACTATACTCTCATTCCTGCGTAATATTCATGGAACTTTGTGCCATATCATGGGTGCAGAGGCGCAATGATATAACGCAGTGCCTGGAAAAAGTCCCTAGCATGCTCTCTGTGCAAGCAGGTTGTCCCGTTGGTTATGTTGAAGTTAGCCTATTTTCAGGTGCTGTGTAATATCATTGCGCCGCTGCACCCATGGTACAGCACAAAGTTCCTTGATTATTACGCAGGAATGAGAGTATAGTTCCTAGCCATATCGGTCTAGAAAATAGCAACTTTTCATTTTCCGTCAATCTTAGTGCACAATGTAACTATAGGGTAGAGTGCCCCTCTGGGGTAAAACCAAGCGGCAACCTCCCGCAGTTTCTCTTGAAGCCAATACGGAAGTGCCTTAAACTGCAATTCATCGACTGGCCGTTAGGGACAGGCTCCAGAAGGGAGCAGAATCTCATTGAGCCCCATGTTAAAATGCCCAACTTTACAGCAGAAAAAAACATGTTTACAGCCTGGTACAAATTGTGGTTTTGGTCTATACGGCTAATTTTGCCCTTCATGACAACTGTGAGGGGGGTGATTTTTTTTATAACTCATTCGTTTACATTATATAAAGCATTAAAGTTCTGCAATATTAAGGGCGTGGCCACTTCGACTGACAGGTGGATAGCCATTTATCTGCTGTCTGTTAGTCATCGCATCACTTAAGCTCCGCCCACGTCCCGCCTTTTTGCCCATTTTTTGTTATCCGGGAGTGACGCGCGATGACGGCAACGGCCATCTCGGCCAACGGCCATCTCGTCCATACTTTGAGCTTCAGAACGGCTCATCAGAATCCTATGGGTGACGTCATGGACACTACATCAATTTTTTTTTACAGTCTATTGGTAAAACGCCCCCCACCTGTTTTTCCCAAAATAACCACTAGAGGGAGTCAAGATACATTTTCACTGTTGCTATGCACGGGGATAAACAAATGCTGATACCAGCTACATATTATTTTGAAGAGAAGAGAATTACATGGTAAGCGCTATAATTTTCAGATATTAATAAACAAGTGTTTAAGAGAATATTGTTCTGCAGGATATCACAGTGATGTATGATAGATGAATAGTGAAGTCTGTAGTTTGATGGGATATGTTATTTATAAGGAATATAATTATATTAAAAACATATATATATATTTTTAAAGTTATAACTTGTGGGGTAAAACACCCCCTACACTGAGGGATAAAACGCCCCCCCCCAGAGGGCATAGTTGATCTCTATCATAATTACTATAATAACATACTTCTGTCTATCAAATCCTTTGTTTTACACTTAATGCAGTATAACTAGGTGGTAAAATCAAAATATTTGAACAAAATAAAAAAATAATTACCTCAAGTGAGCATTAGGCTAGCTTGATAGCACAGTTAGCTCACTGATGGAAGGTGGTTAGGTGACCCAATGATAAAACATAGTGGCTTTTAATGCATTTATTGAATATATTTCACTACATAAATATACAAATTTATAAGTTTAATATTTATTTATTACAACATATTTGTTTGCATAGTTATAGGTATACATTTAAATGTTAAAAATGTGGATATGTTGGACATTCCTCAAATAAATATTAATATACATAGGCCTATACATGTTGATACATTACTTGCCTTTTACTTTTAGAGATTAAAAATTAGTCTGTTCATTTTGCTATTGATCTATGAAGCAAACTGGTTGGTAAGAAAGGGGGCATTTTACCCCACCTTGGGGGGCGTTTTACCCCACCGCTGGGGCAAAACTCCACCTTTGTACAAAAATATTTTCAGTCAAAATACTTATTAATTATGAAGGCTGAGCAATTTTAATATTTGGTGAATAACGCCTGCCATAGTCACTCAAAAAAGGGATGGCAATTATTTTTCCTTAAGGGGGGGCGTTTTTCCCCACTCTACCCTACACATCACAACATGTAAATAGGAAAATTTTATTTTGTCACTTATTGAGCAGTAGGTTAGCTGGAGCCGTTTACCTCCAGTCTTTGTGCTAAGCTAGGCTAGCGGTGGGTGCGTCAGAAAGAGTTATGGCACACACAGAGATGAGAATGGTATGGACTTATCTAACTCTGGGGGATACGGTGAATAAGCTAAAGGCCCAAAAAGTTCCTTTAAACCCCATTTAATAAATTTTTGCTATAATTACATGTGTTTTGTGTTCTGCATTCTAGGACTTTTATTTTGAAGTTTCCATTGTTCCCTGTGTTTTATTCCTGTTTGTCTTAGCTGTCTTGTTTCTTAGCATAGCAATTCATTACCCTCACCTATTCCTTGTTAACCTCTTCTTATCCAGTGTATATCCCTGTGTTTCAGTAGCCTGTTGTTTGTCTTTATGTATGTTTTTGTAGAGCTGTTGTGTTTTTGTTCCCCATTCGGATATTTTTTCACTGTTTGGATCGACTTTTTGTGTGTGTGTTTATTCAATAAAACTGCTGTGAATAGATCCTCGCCTCTCCTCTTCCCTGCGTACTGTAACAGAACACAAATTCTGCAGAATTCTACATATTTTCTCCTAAAAATCAGTGCAAACTTTTTTATATAAACTAAATGCCTGAAAAAAATGCCATGCTGGATTTTAAACAGAGGAGGCTGCTGGGAAAAATGACGGGTTGTAATTGTAAAAAACAAAAAAACAAATCGACATTTTCAACAAATAAATCTATGTTTGGTACACTTTAATTAATATTTTGAGTAACTTAATTAACATTATGTTGTAGTGTAAACACGTTTTTTTACACTTAAATGGTGTGTGTATTATCTTAAGGAATGTTTACTAGGCTTTTTAGATGTGTGCCTTTTCGAGATACTTTGTAATTAAAATGTCTTTAAAAGACTAAACAAGTTGATTTGGCTGTTGCAACAGACACCATTTTGATGGGTGACAGGACTGAATTTGCACTGCTGGCAACCCAACGACACTAAAAAAGGTAAGAGTGACATTAAATATTAACTGTTTAATGGTTTGATGCTTTAAATATATAAATATGCAATGATAAAGCTAAATGTTTGTATTATTGACTTAAATTTGCATTGAATTCATTTTAATTTGAATTACACGGCTTGGCTAGCGATTTCTCTGACTGGCGCTAAAACAAAATTGTTGAATAAAGTCATTATTTTTGTTTGTTTTTGCACACAAAGTGTATTCTAATCGCTTCATAAAATTAATGTTGAATCACTGGAGTCACATTTTAACAATGTATTTCCTTTAGGGCCTTGAAAGTTTTAATTACATTGCTGTCTATGGAAGGGTCAGAGAGCTCTCGGATTTCATCAGAAATATCTTCATTTGTGTTCTGAAGATGAACGAAGGTTTGGAATGACATGAGGGCAAGGAATTTTCATTTTTGGGTGAACTAACCATTTAAATTGGTGTTCACTTTTTCTCAGTGATTAATTTTTATCAGCTGAGGTAATAATTATTTTAATTTCATGTTTTAACATTGTTCAAAACACATTTTTAATAAGATGACTGAATTACTGTTCTCAGTGGGTTAAACAGACCAATGGTCAATGAAAAAACTGTTATACGAATATGAAATACTGTTGCTACCTCTTGTAGTAGATACATTTTTTTTTACTTGAAGTCAGCTTTATGTTAAGGTAAAAAAATAAAGTACTGTTTTGCACTGTTGCATTGTAATTTTAAAGTGAATAAATGTTTTGTATTGAGATGCTGGTTTACTGTTTCATGGTACTTTTTAAAAATTCTGAAAATAATTTAATTTATAGAAAATACAGTTAAAAATAAAAGTAGCTTGAAAAAAAGTAATTTAATGTGTGGCTTACAAGGAGACATTTGTAAACATTACTTTTTAAAACTATAATTTTCTAAATTGATAAAATTGAGTTACTATTACTTAAGAGTCCAAGTTGAAAACATGCAAAGTCTAATAGGATAAACACAAATAAAATGAGTTTAAAATACTCAAAAAGCTAATGCAAATAGTTGCCTCAATTTTATTGAGTAAAATTGGCACAGTATTTGTTACAGTGATATGGGTGATGAGGCAAACCGACAGTCAAAGAATTGTTGTAATGTGCAAGAAGAAAGTTTGTTTAGACTTTAAAGTCATCAAGACACATTGCATTCTAAAAAAGAACAGGTAAAAAAGGGCAGAGTAGGATATTTGAGAGAAAACCAAAAGAAATCTGTGAGATGCCTTATTCATCCTGTCCTTCTTCCTCTCTTCAGAAGTCTAGGTTATGTTTTTCACATCTTAACCCTGTGAAGAGAGCTGATCAAAGACAGAAGTCCCACCAGAGCCCATCACAACTGCACTATACGGGACGAATGGAAGAGAATGGCAGAGAATAGAAACACTGCACAAATTCATGTTGATATTTTTACAGTGGACAGTTTCGCCATTTTCTGTCTGTGCACTAAAAATGTCTTACAATGTTGGAGAGGAATGCTATAAGACTACAATTGCTATAATTCTGATATTCTTCAGAATACTTTTAAGGAATATATGTCCTGCATGTCACTTCAGGGGACTACCCCTGACGTGTGGAGGTTTCAGGAAAACCACTCTCAAAACAAGAGGAGACCCTCTAAAAAATCTAATCAAGAAGACTTGCAGTGAGCCAACAACCTGTTAGTATCCAAGGGGAGCTCTACGAATGGAGGCCTCAGCAAGACGACTCTCTAAAATGAGAGGAGGCCTTACTACGTTCTACACTAAGGACTGCTTACCAAGGAGGCTCACAAAAGAGCCTGACAACTTGATACTGCCATCCAAGCAGCCCATGAGTCGGCAGACACTTGCACCACGTTCATCTCAAATCTGACGACGCATACTCAGCTATAATATGGTTTGTTAAAAATAACAATGTGTAAAACAGCCAGACAGAGTTAGGCTAATGTATGTTTCTGTCAATAGATTCGGATTCTGGCTTCCCCTAAACTTTGTTCAATGTGAGTGCCATATGCTCTAATATAACTAGTAATTTACACCGCCATCACCCAAGTGTTGAGTGAGACCTGAACAGCACACGTGTTTAACAACATCTGCTTTTAAACTAAACTCCTTTAAGCCGTGCCAATTTAAACATTCAAGTGCAAGAAAACGCAAAAGAGAACTTGGGCACGCTGTAAGAAGATTTGTTTCTGCACTCATCCGAAGAGCACACACGGAAAGCCGCGTCTCAGATAGCGCACAAGTATTGAGCCAAATTCTTTCAAGACTTGTGCTTGAACGGAGAAAAACCCCCCACAAAAAATAATGTCAACATGCCCGTCTTGTTGACTATCCTAGCAAACATAGAAGACTAAGTTTTAAGTGAACGTAAACAATCAAAAAAGACAATGCATGTGTATCAGTATCAGTGTACTGGATCAGTGCATTATGTCTTAAAGGGACAGCATCCTAATATTCCTGCTGTCTGTGTTTTTAATGTTAATCAAACAACAAAAGACAAGGAAATCACTAACCGCTCTGGACTGAATAGATTTTGTAACTTTAATAATGATTAAGCTTTATATAATTCATACAGTGAAGATTAAATGCAATGTTGTTTTACATTTGATTATTCTATTTCTGTACCTGAAAACTATCTGTTAGACACCTGAAAAACCTGAAAGCACTGTTTATTTTATTTGTATCTTTGCTCTATTGTATTTATTTGAGGGCGAGTTGGTCTTAGTTTGATTGTTGTTATTTTTTTTATGTATTTGACAGTAGTCCTTTTTCCCCTCAACATGGCACATACCGAACCGTACCAAAACCATGACCCTAAAACCATGATTAAAACCGAACCAAACTAATTTGAACCGTTACACCCCTACCAAGCATGATGACGCTCTAAATCGAGAGGAAACCTAACAACACTTTCCTAAGGGTGGTTCCGCCAAGGGGTTTCACAGAGAGCCATACAACATGGCTTCCCAGACAGAGCTCTAAGAACGGAGTTCTCACCAAGATCACTCTCTAAATCAAGAGGAGGCCTAACTATGTTCTACACCAAGGAAGCTCACCTGTATTAACTGGACCTGTTTGAACTCGTTACCTACATAAAAGACACCTGTCCACACACTCAAACAGACTCCAACCTCTCCACTATGGCCAAGACCAGAGAGCTGTGTAAGGACATCAGGGATAAAATTGTAGACCTGCACAAGGCTGAGATGGGCTATAGGACAATAGGCAAGCAGCTTGGCGAGAAGGCAACAACTGTTGGCGCAATTATTAAAAAATGGAAGAAGTTCAAGATGACGTCAATCTCCCTCGGTCTGGGGCACCATGCAAGATCTCACCTCGTGGGGCATCAATGATCTTTAGGAAGGTGAGAGATCAGCCCAGAACTACACGGCAGGACCTGGTCAATGACCTGAAGAGAGCCACAGTCTCAAAGAAAACCATAGTAACAAGAAGGATGAGTACAACCCCAAGAACACCATCCCAACCATGAAGCATGGAGGTGGAAACATCATTATTTGGGGATGCTTTTCTGCAAAGGGGACAGGACAACTGCACCATATTGCGGGGAGGATGGATGGGGCCATGTATCGCAAGATCTTGGCCAACAACCTCCTTCCTTCAGTAAGAGCATTGAAGATGGGTGACACTCCCGAAGGTGCCTTATGACAAGGAAGGGTTTGCAAACTGGGGCAAAAACCCACCTCCTGACGGGTCAAAAGAGCTAATCCAAGGGACTGGAGGACCCTACTTCACAGACTGACTAAACCAAAAGAAAAAAAGGGGCTCTCTAGACTTCAGTAGTTTGCAAACACAAACTACTATCCCTCAGGTGAGAACAAATAATTAAAAGCCTTACCTGTCTCTTTCAGTCAGTCTCGAGGACGCCTCACAAAGAGCTCCTTACGCAAACACATAATTCACAAGTCATGTGTTTCCTCAAGTGTCGTATCTGATATGGAGGCACATGCTTCCTGAAACTCTTGGCTGAGTGATCGTCTTCACACATACATAAACGAATCCTGAAGACAAAATAAATTGTTGATGTGTACTACAGGCGCCCTTTTATACTATGGTCACTCTTCAGAAACCGGTCCTCGCATCAACTGACTGTCAGCTGATTTTGTCTACCTGCGTTTTGAAATGCAGAATCATTGACATCATTCAAAAGTCAACTTAAAACTCAGCTCTTCCGTGAACACTTAACCTCATTAAAAAAAAAAAAAAAAAAACCCTTTCCTTTCCTCTTTCTCTTCCTTCTTCCCTCCCTACTCTAGCCTGTGCTACACTGAGCAATGTACACGGTCTCAGGATTTCAGGCTCTTATTGCGCTTCTCGACTCTTCATGACCAATCGCTTCATGTACCCCCAAGTTGTAAGTCGCTTTGGATAAAAGCATCTGCTAAATGCATAAATGTAAATGTACCTATAGGAATATGACGTCTATCACAGCATACATATATAAACTCCTTCAGTACTAACAGCAGCTGTCGCATTCCCCAGATTTCATTTACCCTCCTCCATCTCCAGCTTCTCCTCTCATCCAGTCAGGACCTCCTTTTGACATTAATGGTATCTGCAAATACATAATGTTGGTTCTGTTCTGTACCCTAAGGGGGGTTATTGCTGCTCTCCCTGCTCTTATCCATGCTAGGCTGCAAGGATGCACAGGGAGTTATTGCCCAGAACAGAACCATACCGCCAATCCAAACTGTATGCTAATAGTCAATCAATTATCTTTGAGGATAGTCCTGACAGAACCAACTGATATAATATATATTGTTTACAATAAGATAATAACGTATATTATAATTAAATATTTATTTCCCCCTTTTTTGCATCTTTTTCACTCTCAATTGGAATTTGTTAATATCTATAAAAGTGTGTGAACTAAGCCCTTCAGTAGTGTCTCCTCTCCTTTCACACTACAACCAGCAGCTGGATGGAAAATATGCCCCCCACCCTTTCTCTCTCTCTCCCTCTCTCTGATGTGCTGAGAACAGAAGGGAGGAGTTTTAATTTGAATACTGAACTGTTGCCCTTCACAAGGCTCAGAGACAGCACTCTGAGTAGATCGCTGTGGATTAAAACACCTGTCTGTGGGTTCACTCGCTCCTCTGGAAAGGATTTTTTTACGGAAAATTACTGTGACTGCTTGTTTACAGAGGTGAAAAGAAAACTGAAAAGGAAGTTTTACTACTGGTGTTGAACTACAATGGGAAAACTAAAATGAGACGCATATCTGGACAGGACCAGGGCAAGACAGCAAATGTCCAAGTATTTATTTCATTTTATGTAAATAACACTTTTCAGTAACTATTTTCTTTTTAATTGTTGAAGGAAATAAACACTTTGTTCTGTTAACAATGCATTTTTATTATTGAATTGAAACAATTCTGAGTTCAATTTACTCAAATTAAAATAAAAACAAATTAATATTCAAAACATTCTAAAACACAATTTTAAATCTCTAAATTATTCTAAATATTTGTAACTATATTTAGTTGACAATCAAAGTCATTCAACACTTTCAAGAATTCTTCCTTTAACATTTATGCTTAGGTATCTTCACTCTCAAAGTGAGGTAAATCATTGAGTGCAGTGTGTCGAGTGAACCATGGCTGGAAATTGTTTTTTACTACATCTTCTGCTCACTGCCATTCTGGGACGGGCTGCTAAAGCACAGGATGAGACATCTACTGATTTGGACATCCAAACCACCAATCAGACCTTAGATCCTTTGTTGATTTCTGTAACATCGGAGGGGCCTCCATTTTTGACCACACCTGGAGAGGTGGAGGAGGATACTGTGCCGTCCACTGGCACCCGTTGCCGGGGTTACTATGATGTGATGGGCCAGTGGGACCCTCCCTTTAATTGTAACGTAGGCATCTTCTTGTACTGTTGTGGCACCTGTTTCTACCGGTTCTGCTGCCAATTCCGTCAGCAGCGACTGGATCAGACCTCCTGCTCCAACTATGATACTCCCATTTGGGCCAACACTGGAAAGCCTGTGGCCACCAACACTGAGGTGCAGCCAGACCATGAGCGGGATCGAACTCACATGATTGTGTACATCATCTGTGGTGTGGTGGCCATCATGGTCCTGGTAGGAATCTTCACCAAATTGGGGCTGGAGAAGAGCCGTGGAGGCCAGAACGATCTCAGTAACTCCAGGTGAGTAGAAATTATTATTACTATTATTTTTGGGTACAAAATATAGTGAGCTGTTCTGCATCCCAAATAAAATTGAACCTCCATAAGTGACTAATGTGAAATGGTCCAGTAACTACACACTACAAAAACAGTGCTCTCCTCATCAGACTCACAATTGATTCCAACAGAGCTTTACCGTTAGCATGTTTCTAACTTCTATAAAGAAAAAAAAAAATACAAAGTACACAGATATTAGGTAAAATAGTCATTTAATACTTTTTGTGTTTTTATAATTAATTTTTCTTGAACATTTTCACAATGAATTCTAGGACTCCTTTGTGAAAAATGCCGAAGTTATAAACTTTAAAAGGATATACTTAAATGCGAAAGTAATGTTTTTGCACACTTAATAGCATATTATTAACATTATTTACATTTAAATGAAAATGTATTATAGTTGCAGGTTATAGTTATAAATTGATATTAAATGCAATTAGTTGAACTTGTGAGTGTTTTTGACCCACTTAAGTACATTTTTTTATATGTAATTACTTCTTTTATCTTTGAAATATGGTTAAAGTTTTTTGCCAAATGTCCTGACAAGCCTTTATGATAAACTAAAATATACTACTGTCATTTCTATTGAATCTTGTATATCACGTTTTTAGATATTTGTACTTACAAGTACTTAAGTTTTAGTACATTTAAAATATATTAACAATAAATGTAATACAAATAACTCACTAGAGTTAAAATTATTAACTACTATTGATTAACTATTAATTCAAAATGCTTTACATGTGCTTTATTATAGTCAACACATTACAATAAGTGTATTTCTTTAAAGCATTACAAAAGATTATTAAAACATAATGATTTAAAATGTACTGTAAAGTAAAACTTTTAATTTGACATTCTTAAAAGTGCATTTAAAAAAAGTCTACTTAAGTGTGTTAAGAACTATTTTTGTGAAAGTCTACTTTTTAAAATAATATACTTTTATTTGACGTAGGCTATATTACAAGTGCACATTCAATGCACTTTTTTTTCACAAGGGCTAACATCTCCACAAATATTAAATGTGAGGTTATCTTAGATTTTAAAGATGGTATCTTAAAGCAACATAAGTATGCTGCCTACACAAAAAAAAAGGTTATTTATTGGCATATATGGTTCCATGATGATCCAGTAACATCCATTGAAACTTTCCACTGCACAGAAGGTTTTAATAGTGGAAAAAATATTAAAATGTTCTTTACACTAAGAAAAATGGTTCATTTAAGAACTGTTCACTGAGGTTCTATAATGTTTCTTCTTTGGCATCACTGAGAAACTCCCATTTTGGAACTATTTTTGAGAGTTTTTAATGGCCTTCGTGCCAGAAGCAGACATATGTTTTAAAATGCTGTCTAGGTAGACAGAACACTAGATATTGAAAAAGCAAAAGACTCACAGAAGAGTCAGTGTGTTTTTATATTAAAACATTTTATGTACTACATTCGTATTAGTACATTTAGAGTGTGTTAGTTAATCAAAGCTATTTTGGCCAGCCTTAACATCTGTAACACATATAGGCTACAGCAGACTAAAGACCATAAATATTGCAGCATAAAGCCATTAATATGTACAATACGCTTCTCTTCTGAATTTAACAATCATATGTACAAGAAAAGAGTAGAAGAAAGTGTCCTATAAGGTTATTCTAATATTCATGCCATCAGTGCATTGAAAAGCTAACCCGATTCAACTAAAATATTTTTTTTCTTGTCTCAATTCCCAGTTCTTCTTCTCTGTTCCTTTCCCTCCAAACATCAAACTGATCCTTTTGTGCTCATCGTTCTAAATATTCAAAACATTTTTATGAATATCAAATTACCCATCATGAGCAATAAAACAAAATACAGTCAATTCTCAGCATTCTGCTGTAACAACATTTTTCAGACATGAAATGACCCAACAATGCAAACAGCCCTATCGAGATGAACACGTGGAGGATGAAAAATATTCATCCGAAGATTAGAACACCAAGATTTCTCACACGCTGAACACTGCACACCAGATTAACTCTTCTTACACGATTAAGAGTTCTCCTGAGATTAACACTCCGCTTTAAGATTAAACCAACTTCTCTACAGATTAACTCTTTTTGATGCTACTGCTGCGCTTCGCAGCTCTAGACATCTTATTTATAATTTTCCATTCACACCATTAAAAAGAACCGCCAAAATTTGCTCAGAAGTAGAATTTGGGTTTCTAAATACTGATTACTTCTATTTTTAGCCATGCCTTAAAGTGCCCCTATTATGCTAATTTAAAGATTCCTATTTTTGTTTTGGAGGTCTCCTACAATAGGATCCTACATGCATCCAAAGGACACTAAACACTTAAATTTTTTCATAATATACATTGCAGCATCACCTCTTTTCTTATAGAATCTGAAATGGTTTGGAAAGGATTCAGTCTCTCTTATCCCCACTTTCTGAGAGCCTACTCTTCTCTGATTGGTCAACTAGCCCAGTCTGTTGTGATTGGTCTACTGCTTACAGCGCTTGTCAGAAATGAAACACCCATTACTATATCTGAATTTCAGCTCTGGATCTTCCTCAGCACTTGTGACAAAAAGAACAGTAATGTTGGCGTCAGTTGTACCCTATCAATTCCAGTCCTCATCTTTTGAAAGTGCATGAAAAGTGGATTTACAACACAGAGTCTTCTCCACATTGACAACACGCATCAAACTCTTCCAGGCCTTAGCTACAACTACAGTGTTTGAGGAAGAGTCAAAGTAGATGTTGTTCCCGGGCAGCCAATTAAGACCATTGGATCGCAATTTGTTAAAAAACCATGTAGGTTCGTGCAGAAAGACAAACTTTATTTATGCAGACCTTTTACATTCACAAACAGCTATATTATACACTACATAGAATGTATAATATTCCAAAAAGCATAGAGGCACTTTAATATTTGAATGTTACACCAGTATATCATACACTCTTAAAAAAAAAGGTTCTATATGGCACCAAAAATGGTTCTTCGTCGTAATCATAGGGGAACCACTTTTGGTGCTATATAGCACCATATCTTAACATGTTCTGTATATGGTAGCGGTGCTATATAGCACCTTAGTTAGCGGTGCTATATAGCACCTTAGTCAAAGAACCGGTGAAGAACCTCTGAAGAACCACTGAAGTACCAAAATTGGTGCTATATAGCACTTAAAAAGGTTCCCCTATGATTACGAACCAAGAACCAATTTTGGTGCCATGTAGAACCTTTTTTTTTTAGAGTGTATTCCCTGGAACTCTCTAACCTATGGAAGCTTGTTTCCGCAACAGAATAAAAAATAAAGGTAATTGCGACTTTTTATCTCACAATTGCATGATATAAAGTCGGAATTGTGAGTTATAAAGTCAGAATTGTGTGATATAAAATTGCGTGATGTAAAGTTTATATCTCTAATAAAGTTTATATCTCTTATTATAAGACATTTTCTTGCAATTGCGACTTTATATCTCACAATACTGAGGAAAAAAAGTCAAAATTGTGAGATGTAAACACAATTGTGAATTAAAAAGTCACAAGTACCTTGTTTTATTCTGTGGCGGAAACAAGCTTTCATACTAACCTCAGTCAATCAGGGAAGAAGAAATCGGAATTTATCTATCAGGCTGAACTTAAACCATCCATCCATACTGTGTCATATTCAAAATTCTGTGCCATACAATATCCCATCCACAGTTAAAGAAAAAAATCAGCATGCTGGGCAGAGTATTCCACCATACGGGTGTCCGGAGGGGCTGAGATCTTTGAGATATCACATTTATATAATGTGAGACCTTCTGGATCAGAACGGAGCACAGAATTTTGAGCCGTGTGAATTTTGAATCCTTTCTTTAATAATTAGGTTACATGAGTACTGTGTGTATAATAACGACACATTCACATTCCTTCTAGTGTGACTATGTTAGCCTTAAGGTCAGGAATAAGCTGGTGTGCTCCAAAACAATGACAAAATTTGCATTTAGGAGATATAAGCATTCAAAACTTACAGTCTCTCACTTACGTTAAAACGGATCACAGATTTTGATGACATCACCGCAGACTTCAGCTTCTCATTACATCTTCTGTCCAATCAAATGCTCTCTAGAATCTGAAGTGTCCCGCCCCCTACACTATAAAAAGATGCTGAAGCTTTGGCTGAAATCGGTCACTTGTTCACACATTAACTATTTTCCACATGGTGAATGGCACATAGCACACTATACACTCACCTAAAGGATTATTAGGAACACCATACTAATACTGTGTTTGACCCCCTTTCGCCTTCAGAACTGCCTTAATTCTACGTGGCATTGATTCAACAAGGTGCTGAAAGCATTCTTTAGAAATGTTGGCCCATATTGATAGGATAGCATCTTGCCACCACATCCCAAAGATACTCTATTGGGTTGAGATCTGGTGACTGTGGGGGCCATTTTAGTACAGTGAACTCATTGTCATGTTCAAGAAACCAATTTGAAATGATTCAAGCTTTGTGACATAGTGCATTATTCTGCTGGAAGTAGCCATCAGAGGATGGGAACATGGTGGTCATAAAGGGATGGACATGATCAGAAACAATGCTCAGGTAGGCCGTGGCATTTAAACGATGCCCAATTGGCACTAAAGTGTGCCAAGAAAACATCCCCCACACCATTACACCACCACCACCAGCCTGCACAGTGGTAACAAGGCATGATGGATCCATGTTCTCATTCTGTTTACGCCAAATTCTGACTCTACCATCTGAATGTCTCAACAGAAATCGAGACTCATCAGACCAGGCAACATTTTTCCAGTCTTCAACTGTCCAATTTTGGTGAGCTCGTGCAAATTGTAGCCTCTTTTTCCTATTTGTAGTGGAGATGAGTGGTCCACGGTGGGGTCTTCTGCTGTTGTAGCCCATCCGCCTCAAGGTTGTGCGTGTTGTGGCTTCACAAATGCTTTGCTGCATACCTCGGTTGTAACGAGTGGTTATTTCAGTCAAAGTTGCTCTTATATCAGCTTGAATCAGTCGGCCCATTCTCCTCTGACCTCTAGCATCAACAAGGCATTTTCACCCACAGGACTGCCGCATACTGGATGTTTTTCCCTTTTCACACCATTCTTTGTAAACCCTAGAAATGGTTGTGCGTGAAAATCCCAGTAACTGAGCAGACTGTGAAATACTCAGACCGGCCCGTCTGGCACCAACAACCATGCCATGCTCAAAATGGCTTAAATCACATTTATTTCCCATTCTGACATTCAGTTTGGAGTTCAGGAGATTGTCTTGACCAGGACCACACCCCTAAATGCATTGAAGTAACTGCCATGTTGATTAGATAATTGCATTAATGAGAAATTGAACAGGTGTTCCTAATAATCCTTTAGGTGAGTGTATATGCGATAGGAAACGATTCAGACAGTGTAAATATGCTTTCAGTTGAGGCGAATGAAGTCTGGTTTCACGTTAGTGTCATGCTCACCGCCGCAGCACACACACACCAACGGCTCTGGTCTAGACTAGAGACACGAGAGTGCAGAGCGGATCATATGCGCGAGTCGCTGCAGACAACAAAACATATTGGACCCATTTAAATTCTGCACAGAATGCTGTATTTCAAAGCGATATGGAGGAGATTATGATGATAAACGGTTAGAGATTAGGAGGAAACTGTGGCTATACTAAACAGAACAGAAAGGCTCATCGAACTGTGATATTAACGAAACGCTATTGGCTATTTTAAAAAAGGGGAGGAGCTGCTTACAGCTGCAGCCATTTCAGGGTAAATTACATCAACACGAGACCAGCAGCTCGACGTTCATCTTTCCTCGTTGCATTGTCTTCTTCGCCAATGTGTGCTCGGCTAGACCGTTTTGTGCTTGAGCGCCACCAAGTCGTGTTTTACTGTAACTTCAGCAGCTCCAGGCACGTGAACAAAAGCGCCGATCTGATTGGTCGTCCAGTTTTTAACGCGCCGCGTCAAAAAAAAAAACGAACCAGAGGCGTTTTTTAAAAAATTACGCTTTTACGTCTGACGTTTTACGCGTCGGTGTGAACACTCACATTGGCGCCCATTGTTTAGTCACGAGGCGTTAAACGTCTGCGATAAACGCGCGCGAAAATCGTCCCGGTGTGAACAGGCCTTAATGCTGCGCGTTCTAAAGTACTTCAGTGGGCCTTTAAAACTGACAGTTCTATCACTCACCCTCCTGTCATTCAAAATTCATATGACTTATTCCTGTGGAAAATGAGTTTTCAAAAGCCAAAATGTCTTTTCCCATTGATCACTGGCTGTCAAGTTCAGTAGCATTTTATAATTGATTCTAGGTACTTGCATTGCCTTGAAGGATGGGCTGAGGCTGCAGAAAATTTAGAAAAAAATTATTTTCAAAATGTGTTAAAGCAACACTAGGTAACTTTTGGCGCTTTAGCGGTTAACAAACAGAACTTGTGGAAGAACATTGTAGCCGGAGTTACTTCTCTCTATTTATGTCTATGGCGAGTCACACAGGTACTGGGTACTCCGCAGCAGTGCCGACCCGAACCGGACTAGAATAGTCTGAATATAAACACGTATTATAAGTGTACCGTATAGTGATTCAGGATAAGACAAAAATGGTTCCAAAATGGTTTGGAAAATGGATTCATGATGTACTCACTCATTATATAAATTGTGAGCACAAAAAAAAAACATACATAGTGTTGATTTAACAGTAAAAAAATTGAAATTTACATAATAGGAGTTTACTTGCCACTGTCAACTTTATCTTGTCCAATAGATGTACGGCACTGTTTTCTATAAAGCTTCTTCACAGTGATATTAGGACAAGCACTAAACAAATTAATCTGAATTGAATTTAAAATAAATTAAACATTTAAAGGGATAGTTTACCCAAAAATGAAAATTACCCCATGATTTACTCACCCTCAAGCCATCCTAGGTGTATATGACATTCTACCTTCAGACAAATACAATCGGAGTTATATTAAAAAATGTCCTGGCTAATCCAAGCATTATAATGGCAGCCCAAAATGTGAAGCCCAAAAAAGTGCATCCATCATATCCATTATAAAAGCAATCCACTGGGGCTCCAAGGTTAAAAAAAGACCTTCTGAAGCAAAGTGATATGCTTGTATGAGAAAAATATCCATATTTAACATGTTATAAAAAAAATATCTAGCTTCCACCAGACCATCTTCCGTATGGGGGTCCTTGGCATTAAAAAGTCTGAAAACCCCAAACCCCTGGCCCTGTAAAAGTCTGACTACAAGACTATAATGCAAAGAAAATGTACTGACACATTCCAATCAGAGCTCTGGATGTATATGAGTCTCTGTAAAAAAACTGTTTGTGAGTCTGCACATAAATTCAGGGTTACTTTTTGAAAAATGGAAGGAGAAGGACAAAGTGAGGAGGGATCAAGCAGAATACCTCTCCTCCAGCTCCCCCTCTCCTCCTTCAAACCCCTGAGCTTGTTTGCCAGATTTTAACCTGTGTTTTTCATGTGGCTAAGAACTGTCTGAACTCAGTTGACATGAATGAGATGTGGCTGCTCATAGCTGCGCGCTGTGTGTTTGTGTGTTAATGTGTATGTACAAGTGTGTCTTCGTGTCTCTCTGATTCTGGAGACGTCTCTCCCGCATGGTTGAGTCTTAGTGGGTGTGCACTGACATTTGCGTCCTCCTGGCCCCCTGCCTGTCTCATCTCCCTCCTGTTCCTCTGAGGCTAAAGTAAGGGTCTATGCTCTCTGACAAAGCTACTCATTACCACACTCTTTGGGCTTTTCTCTAGCTCTGCATTTGCCCTCTGGGTGAGATGATGATCTAATGCAAAACTTTCTGACTCTTACAATAGAAAAAACAGACCATATTTCTTGTAAAAGTTGCAAAAGGGAGGGGGTCACCTAATTTAGTGGTAGTTGTTTAGAGTAAAATGATACACAGGAAAAACTTCACAACCCTACTCCATTACCCCCAATTTCCACTGGCTGCGTTAAGGCTGCGGAACGGCTCCACTGCGTGACAGCTCCGTGTTCCGTCGTCCGTCAATACCCACCAGGTCCGGATTTGTTGCGGAACGGCTGCGGTCATGACTGACATGACTGACAGCTGACGTCACGAGGCCCCATGTAATCTCGCGAATTCTGGTGTGATCGCGCAATATGTAGTTTCTATAAACAGAACTACCAAACCAGGAACAGTTTTCCATCCTTTTTAATGTTGTCCTTATAAAAAGGATGTGAGGGGTCATAGATGATGGGTTGATTCTGTACCTCAATAATCAGCATTTCTTCATCCATCGTGTCAACGGGGTTAAAACTTAAACAAGCCTGTCTCCGCCCATTATGACGTTTTCAAGGTGTAGTGTAGGGAAATATGAGCGCGGTGTATTTTATTTTGAAAATTAAACAGATCTTTTATTTTGTTTCTGGCTGTTCTGTTTTGTCACTCGACTTCCTGTCCTGCGTACTTACCTGCCCTGTAGTGCTGCGGAGTGCTCCGGCATCCGGCAAAAATAGAAGCTCTGCGTATCTGCTCCGGAGGGCTGCGGATCGCCGGAGTCGGAACGCAGCTGTACCGCATTCAGTGGAAATACACTCATTGACTTTAATGGAAATCTATTGACTCCGCCGCCGTGCCGGAGCCGTAACGCAGCCGGTGGAAATTGGGGGTTACACTTGAGAAGCAGCAAAGATAGAGAGAGGATGACAAAAGGGCAACCAGCAGGACAGGACCAACTACCGGAAAATGACACTGCGGAACAGGCATACATTTCTAATGCTTTGGCAACGTAAAGTTTTCACCATGTCAATAACATTGTCTGAAAGAAAGAGTAAAAATGTTTCACCTAAATAAGAACTATCAATATGAATAATTCCCTAAACTTCTGTGGCAAGTATTAATAGAATTAGTGTGCAAATTATTTCCGTAAAAACTGTGCACATTAAGTAAATGACACAATGGTCTATTGGAATGGCACAATGTGAATTTGACTAATTGGTTATATGCGGGTTACACATTACAAAAGTGATTCAGTTCTACATTGCATTAAGCAAAGCCAAGCTGTTCCCCCTGCAATATAATTAGATATGGCATCCTACGAATAATTGCAGATAAAATCACTAAACACAGTTCAAAGATACAGAACCCTATTCCGCATTAAAACACAGCAGCACAGGAAATGTGACAGGGTTTTGGAATGACTGCGATGCAACCACTTATATTATTACAATACATTATGTAGTGATGATTATAACAATTAAATGAGACAACCAAACTAATTATACATTTGAATCAAAAAGACATTGTTCTGTAATTTGTGTTAGTTGGGTAACTATTAGATCTTAATTAAAAGGGTGAACCTCATTAGGCTCCCTGTCACATACTGCTCCGAGACACGAAGGGGTTAGGATCCAAATGCACCTTTATTTTAAAGGGTAATCCACACTCGTAGTCAACAAACAGTAGAGAATCTTTGGAGGGAGCTCAAACTCCGTGTTTCTCAGCAACAGGCCAGAAACCTGACTGATCTAGAGAAGATCTGTGTGGAGGAGTGGGCCAAAATCCCTCCTGCAGTGTGTGCAAACCTGGTGAAAAACTACAGGAAACATTTGACCTCTGTAATTGCAAACAAAGGCTACTGTACCAAATATTAACATTGATTTTCTCAGGTGTTCAAATACTTATTTGCAGCTGTATCATACAAATAAATACGATGACAATTTCAGACCCCTCCATGATTTCTAAGTGGAAGAACTTGCAAAATAGCAGGGTGTTCAAATATTTATTTTCCTCACTGTATATATATATATATATATATATATATATATATATATATATATATATATATATATATATATATATATATATACAGTGAGGAAAATAAGTATTTGGGTCTGAAATAGGTGCATGTCCACTGTGAGAGACATAATGTAAAAACAAAATCCAGAAATCACAATGTGATCCACAATGTGGATGCTCAAGATGGCGCCGAGGATGGCTGCTGCGTTGCGAGCTCCGATGAATCATTGTAGTTTTTTCTGTTTACAGTTTTTGTGTTTTTTGTCTTGGATGTTGTCTGCCTTACTATGTACGACAGACAGACACTTTTGGACATTGGTTCGGCAATCGCACACCGAAAACCGGACTTTAAATTCATCAACGACGACACGCTGTTTACAAACACGGCAGCGGAACCTTTTGTGTGGGCGGCCCGACTGCGGAAACGCGGCCGGAGAAGGGGGAAGAGAGCCGGCGTGCTCATCAGAGTAAGATGCCGTGCAAACCGGCCCCCGTTTCCCAGTATTTTACTGGCTAATGTTCAGTCTCTGGACAATAAACTCTGCGAGCTGAGAGCACGGATCTCTTTCCAACGAGAGACGAGGGACTGCTGTATTATCTGCCTTACAGAAACTTGGATGTCCGCTGAGATTCCAGATTCGGCCATCGAAACCACGGGGTTCTCCATGCATCGAATGGACAGAGAAAAAGAACTCTCAGGGAAAAGCAAAGGCGGGGGTGTATGTTTTATGATCAACAGATCCTGGTGTGATCAGAGGAACGTACATTATATCAAATCTTTCTGTTCTCCTGATCTGGAACTTCTCATGGTTCTGTGCCGACCATTCTGGCTACCGAGGGAATTCACAGCGGTCATCATCACAGCTGTGTATATTCCCCCACAAGCTGACACAGACCGGGCACTAAAGGAACTGTATAGGACAGTGAGTGAGCAGGAAACCGCGCATCCTGAGGCTGCGTTTATTGTGACCGGGGACTTTAACAAAGCCAACTTCAAACGTATTGCACCTAAATACCACCAACATGTTAACTTCAACACACGAGGGAACCGTGTCTTAGACCACTGTTACTCTCCCTTCAAGGATGGTTACAAGTCCCTCCCGCGCCCACCATTCGGCAAATCAGATCACGCTTCCATTCTCCTTTTGCCCGCTTATAGGCAGAGGCTGAAACAGGAAGCACCCGCCCTCAGAACCATCCAGTGCTGGTCGGACCAATCGGACTCTATGCTACAGGACTGTTTTGATCACGCGGACTGGGAGATGTTCCGGTCGGCCTCTGATGATGACATCGAGGTCTACGCTGATAGCGTAACGTGTTTCATCAGGAAGTGCGTAGAAGATGTTGTTCCGACCAAAACAATTCGGCTGTACCCAAACCAGAAGCCGTGGCTAAATGGGGATGTTCGCGCGGCACTCAATGCGCGGACCTTCACTTTTGACTCCGGTAATGCGGAGGAGTATAAACAAGCAAGTTATGCCCTCCGGAAAACCATCAGAGCAGCAAAACGGCAGTACAGGGACAAGATTGAAGGACAGTTCAACACTCCAGAAGACTCCAGAAGCATGTGGCGGGGAATTAACAACATCACGGACTATAAAGGGAACACAAACTCCACCGTGAACACCGCTGCCTCTCTCCCGGACGAGCTCAACACCTTCTATGCTCGCTTTGAGGGAACTCACCGGAGAGAGAGCTCGTGGCTGAAGATGCAGAGGTTAGTTCACTCTCCGTATCTTTAGCGGATGTAACCCGATCCTTCCAGCGGGTGAACGTCCGTAAAGCCGCGGGTCCAGACGGCATTCCGGGCCGCGTGATCAGAGCGTGCGCGCACCAACTGGCAACTGGTTTTCACGGACATTTTTAACCTGTCCCTCTCCCTGTCTGTGGTCCCCACATGCTTCAAAACGTCCACCATTGTTCCTGTACCTAAGCAGTCAAAAACCACCTGCTTAAACGACTGGCATCCTGTTGCTCTGACCCCCATCATCAGCAAATGCTTTGAGAGACTAGTCAGAAACCACATCTGTTCTGTTCTCCCCCCCTCACTGGACCCACTGCAGTTTGCATACCGCACAAACCGCTCCCCTGATGATGCCATTTCATCAACAATTCACACTGCTCTCTCCCACCTGGAAAAGAGGAACACATATGTGAGAATGCTGTTTGTAGACTACAGCTCAGCATTCAGCATTCTTCTTCGTTGTGAAGAAGGCTCATCAGCGCCTTTTCTTCCTGCGACGGCTGAGGAGGTTTGGAATGAACCGCCACATCCTCACACGCTTCTACAGCAGCACCATAGAGAGCCTGCTGACTGGCTGCATCACCACCTGGTACGGCAACAGTACCGCCCGCAACCGCAAAGCCCTGCAAAGGGTAGTGCGCACGGCCAGCTGCATCATCAGAGGTGAGCTTCCCTCCCTCCAGGACATTTATGCCAGGCGGTGTGTGAAAAGAGCTCAGAGGATCATCAGAGATTCTAGCCACCCGAACTATGGGCTGCTCTCACTGCTGCCATCAGGCAGACGGTACCGCAGCATCAGAACACGCACCAGCCGACTCCAGAACAGCTTCTTCCCACAAGCAATTAGACTACTTAACTCTTGATCCATCAGGATCATAACACACACTGGACAGAATATCACTCAGCACAAACCACTGGAGATACACACACACATTATATACACATTTATTTATCATATAGCATCTATTGTACATCGAATTTCTATTTGTGAACATATTGTATACTGTACATTGTATATTATTACTATAGCTTAATGTATACTGTTATTGTTTAATGTATGTTTAGTGTATATTGTTTAAAGTATATGTATATTGTAAGTATGTGTATATTGTTTAAAGCTGTGAGAACTACACTCACATTGTGTAAATTATTTATTGTTTATTGTAGTGTATACTGTGCTGTGAGTAATTGTGTGCGCATCAGATGTGTAATCTGTTGTTGCTTAAATGTTGTACATGTCATGTCATGACTACTATGTTTGCTCGGACTGCACCTAAGAATTTCACCTACTGTTGCACTTGTGCATATGGTCGAGTGACAATAAAGTGATTTGATTTTGATTTGATTTGATTTGATGTATAATTTTTTAACTATTTATTTGTATGATATAGCTGAAAATAAGTATTTGAACACCTGAGAAAATCAATGTTAATATTTGGTACAGTAGCCTTTGTTTGCAATTACAGAGGTCAAACGTTTCCTGTAGTTTTTCACCAGGTTTGCACACACTGCAGGAGGGATTTTGGCCCACTCCTCCACACAGATCTTCTCTAGATCAGTCAGGTTTCTGGCCTGTCGCTGAGAAACATGGAGTTTGAGCTCCCTCCAAAGATTCTCTATTGGGTTTAGGTCTGGAGACTGGCTAGGCCACGCCAGAACCTTGATATGCTTCTTACAGAGCCACTCCTTGGTTATCCTGGCTGTGTGCTTCGGGTCATTGTCATGTTGGAAGACCCAGCCTCAACCCATCTTCAATGCTCTAACTGAGGGAAGGAGATTGTTCCCCAAAATCTCCCAATACATGGTCCCGGTCATCCTCTCCTTAATACAGTGCAGTCGCCCTGTCCCATGTGCAGAAAAACACCCCCAAAGCATTATGCTACCACCCCCATGCTTCACAGTAGGGATGGTGTTCTTGGGATGGTACTCATCATTCTTCTTCCTCCAAACACGTTTAGTGGAATTATGACCAAAAAGTTCTATTTGGCTCCCGGCCCGGCTGGCTGGCTGCGTGGTGGCCCGAAGCAGTTCTTCGAACCCCGGCCAGTCCCGTCCAAGGAGCACGGGAATGGGAAGATCCTTTACCACGCCAGGAGCCCTCGAGGCTCGGAGACAGGCCATCGAGGATGAGGTTTGTGAGATGCTGAAGTTGGGGGTAATTGAACCATCACGCAGCACCTGGTCCAGCCCCATCGTCATGGTACCAAAGCCGGATGGCACCCTCCGCTTCTGCAACGACTTCCGGCGGCTCAACGAGGTCTCGGAGTTCGATGGCTACCCGATGCCCCGTGTTGATGAGCTGTTGGAACGCCTGGGGAGGGCCCGGTATATCTCAACTTTAGACCTCACTAAAGGCTACTGGCTAGTTCCCCTGACAGACTCCGCCAAGGAGAAGACGGCGTTCTCCTCACCCAGCACTGGCAATACCGGACCCTCCCCTTCGGCCTGCACGGGGCCCCCGCAACGTTCCAGAGGATGATGGACATTCTTCTTCGTCCCCACCAAGCGTATGTGGCGGCTTACCTCGACGACGTGGTCATCCACTCCGAGACCTGGCAGGACCACCTGGAGCGGCTGCGGAGGGTGCTCCTGGAACTCCTGGACTAACCGCCAACCCCCGGAAATGCCATCTTGCCCTCGCCGAGGCTCAGTACCTGGGTTTCCGGGTGGGTAGAGGACTGATCCAGCCCCAACAGAAGAAGATAGACGCCATTCTGTCGACACCCCGCCCGGAGACCAAAACTCAGGTACAAGCCTTTTTGGGGTTGGCGGGATATTATCACTGTTTTATCCCCGACTTCTCCACCCTAGCATCTCCCCTCACAGACCTGACCAGGAAGGGGCAGCCGGAGAAGGTACAGTGGGACAGCACCTTGGACAGGACCTTCCGGGACATCAAGACCATCCTGACCACGGAGCGTGGGGGTGGGGGGTGGGGGGGGGTGTGTGTGACAAGTCTCCCGAGCTCTCATCAGCGTCGCCCTGGCAACAGACAAGGATCACCTGCCAGCACTCAGCACAGCTGCAGGCGATCAACACACCCCATAAAACAGCACCTTGGGACTCCGGTGTGAGCACTACACTCCATGCAGCGAACGCTAACACTTCTCTCTCTCTCACTCAGACAGCAGCCTGTGACACTCCGGCCACACCGTCTCACTGACGTCACCGCGAGGCACCCTGCACACGAGGAGGAAGGAAGCACGGCGCACCTGCACGTCACCGTCAACATTTATTTCACCTGTTCACTTTAAACCCTGTTCACTGTTCACTGTTCACTTTATTATATATATATATATATATATATATATATATATATATATATATATATATATATATATATATATATATATATATATATATATATATATATATATATATATATATATATAAATATTTTTATACATTTTATAAATATAATTTTTTATTTTTATTTTTTTTTCAAAAGAAGTCCTTTTAGTGTGGACAAGACCTAAGAGAGACAGATGAGGATACAAATTAGATCTATTGTGATTTAACAATCATGTCAGATAGCATTGCTTCTGGCCCAGCATGGCTGACTGCCAGAACACTGTATACCCCTCAGGAAGGACTTGTGGTGCTATCCCAGGATATCCTTTTTATTAGATCTCCTACACTGTCCACTAGACACTCACTGGCCTGTACTTTGTATCTAAACACAATAGTCTGTGTAGTGGGAGAAATAAATATGTCACTCTCTGCAATTCGTATTCAGTGTGTGAGACATCATGGCAACGGGATTCAGGATTGAGTCTGTATGCAATGAGGCAAACGGTGAAAGCCCAGCAGGACGTCTAGCAAAGCTGGAGTCAATGACTTCAGCTGTCTGAGCATAAGCATGGCACATCCTCATAGTCACGCTCAATGAGGACAATCATCTCGACATGACTGAAAACAACCACCAAATGATTTTATGTTGTTATTCCCTTAACAAGATGAAAGCACTAGTTGATAAACAGACAGCAGTTGTCATATTCTCTTGACAAGAGACAGATATTAAGGACAATCTAAAAAGGAAGCCTCACATACTGATTAACAGGCAAACAGACAATATCTTCGAGTCGTGTCAGTTCACTTGACAGCCATCTTGGTAAAACCACATGTCAGCTATTTTTTATGTATGCAATACACACAAAAATGCAGTACCAATTTTTCCTTTCAGGTACTTTTTTGAAAGCAGTTTTAGGCATATAAATGGCCAAAATCTCCAAAATGTTTGTCAAGATTATGTTTTAGTTATATTTTATCAACAAACAAATAAACAATGAATAATTAATAATAACAAAATTGTTATTCCCTTAAAGTTGAATTATATACACTATATTGACAAAAGTTTTGGGACGCCTGCCTTTACATGCACACGAACTTCAATGACATCCCATTCTTAATCCATAGGGTTTAATATGGAGTTGGCCCACCCTTTGGAGCTATAACAGCTTCTTCTGGGAAGGCTTTTCATAAGGTTTAGGAGTGTGTTTATGGGAATTTTTGACTAGAAGCGCATTTGTGAGGTCAGGCACTGATGTTGGACGAGAAGTCCTGGCTCGCAGTCTCCGCTCTAATTCATCCCAAAGGTGTTCTGTCAGGTTGAGGTCAGGACTCTGTGCAGGCTAGTCAAGTTCCTCCACACCAAATTCGCTCATCCATGTCTTTATGGACCTTGCTTTGTGCACTGGTGCACAGTCATGTTGAAACATCATGTTGAAACGAACGGCAAGTGAAGCAGTTCGGACGAGCGCGCATGTAAGTGTTTTGAACTTATTCTGCACTTGTGTTACACGGCTTAAAGTGGTACTTGCTAGAACAGTGTTGTTTCTCTTACTGGTATTGCAGTTTTATTCTGTCTGTGTGTATTTGATCCTGTCGTAGTAAACTGCATTTGAATAATATACGAGTTTGTTATTACTGAACGAGCCTTTTTGCACTTAAGTAAGTTGTCCTATTCAGGCAGAGATTGGTATTGATTTGAAGCCATTCACGGGCGTTAAGTATAATTACCAGGTGGGAGCCTTCCGAGCTCCCACCTGAACTCACTCAAGCAGTAAATAGTATCTATTTAACGAGCGTTCCATAGCTGGCGCGGAAACTTTTTTTTTTTCAGCCTCCGCGTGTGAAGACAGACGCGGGTAAAGACATCTGTATTCGACTCTTCCTCTGCGCGACTCCTCAGAGGCAAGGACTCCAGTAAGGCTCAGAGCTATCTCCATCTCTTGTCCTCTTTCACCTTCCTTTTTCTCTCTAACCATGTGTGCACAGTCCATTCCTGTTATCTCTCAACCACGCCCCACTATTACATGCAGGTCTACACGACACCGTAACCTTGCTAATCTACGTCCTGTTCCCTTCTCCGCTAATGCTCCTCCCTCTTTTTCTGTGGGCTTGTGGAACTGTCAGTTAGCGGTCAATAAAGCTGACTTCATTCCAGCCTTTGCCACTCAATCCGCTCTCAAAATCTTGGCCTTGACTGAGACCTGGGTCCGCCCAGAAGACTCAGCAACACCCGCTGCTCTTTCTAATAACTTCTCTTTCTCCCACACCCCACGCCAGACTGGGAGGGGTGGTGGCACTGGTCTTCTCATCCATAACAACTGGAAATACTCAACTCACACATCTCTTTGCAATAACAACACATTTGAATACCACGCTATTACGCTTACGACTCCCGTTAAACTCCATATTGTAGTCATTTACCGCCCCCCTGGTCCATTGACCATCTTTGTTCATGAGCTAGATGTTCTGCTGTCCTCATTTCCAGAGGATGGCAGCCCACTCATAGTCTTTGGCGACTTCAACATTCATCTGGACAAATCTTATGCTTCTGACTTCCACTCCCTCCTTGCATCATTCGACCTCAATTGCCTCATCACTTCACATACCCACAAATCGGATAACCATCTGGACCTCATTTACACACGTAACTGCTCTACAGACAATATTTTGGTCAAACCTCTACACGTCTCAGATCATTTCTTCATCACATTCAACCTTAAACTCACTACTCATGCACCACCAGTTCCTCCACCTGTTACCTTCAGGCGTAATCTGCGCTCACTTTCTCCTTCTCATCTCTCCTCTACCGTCTCATCCTCCCTTCCCTCATCCTCACAATTATCCTCTATGGATGTCAACACTGCAACTGACACTTTATGCTCCACTTTAACTTCTTGTCTAGACAGTATTTGCCCTCTTTCGTTTAGGCCAGCACGAGCCACTCCCTCTAACCCCTGGTTATCTGATGTTATTCGTGAACACCGGACAATACTCAGGGCAGCAGAGAGAACATGGCATAAATCTAACCACCCATCCAACTTAGGGAAGTATCAGTCCCTGCTCTCATCCTTCTCAGATGAAGTACATGCAGCTAAATTTTCTTATTTCCAAAACAAGATCAACAACACCTCAAACTCACGCGCACTGTTCAGAACATTTAACTCTCTCCTCTGCCCTCCCCCACCACCTCCCTATCTCCAGACGATTTTGCACAATTCTTCACAAACAAAACAACAACCATCAGCAGTCAGTTCTCACCCACGCGCACTGTGGATTTTAGTTCAGCCACATCCACATCCAAACATCCTCTCTTCTCATTTTCTACACTCACTGAGTCAGAAGTATCTAAACTTCTCCTCTCTAGCCATCCTACCACGTGTCCTCTGGATCCCATTCCCTCACACCTCCTTCAAGCCATCGCTCCTACAATCCTACCAGCACTCACTCACATCATCAACACATCCCTCTGCACCGGCATCTTCCCTACCACATTCAAGCAGGCTACTCCACAGGTAACTCCACTGCTTAAGAAACCCACATTAAACTCATCACTCATAGATAACTACAGACCTGTCTCTCTCCTACCATTCATAGCAAAAACTATTGAACGAGTTGTTTTCAACCAGGTTTCATCCTTCCTATCACAGAATAATCAGTTGGACATCAACCAATCAGGTTTCAAAAGGGGCCACTCCACAGAGACTGCACTGCTGTCAGTCACTGAAGCCCTGCGGATAGCTAAGGCTAACTCCAAATCATCAGTCCTCGTCCTGCTCGATCTATCTGCGGCCTTTGACACGGTCAATCATCAGATTCTTCTGTCCACCCTCTCATCACTGGGCATCACAGGGACTCCACTCCTCTGGTTTGAGTCCTATCTCACAGGTAGGTCTTTCAAGGTTGCCTGGGGAGGAGAGGAATCCCAAGCACATCAACTGACCACTGGGGTTCCCCAGGGCTCAGTGCTTGGTCCTCTCCTCTTCTCCATCTACACTACTTCATTGGGACCCATAATTCAGGCACATGGCTTCTCATACCGCTGCTATGCTGATGACACTCAGCTCTAGCTTTCATTTCACCCAGACGACCCCACAGTAGCTGCACGAATCTCCAGCTGTCTGGCTGACATCTCTGCATGGATGAGAAATCACCACCTGCAGCTCAACCTGGCGAAGACTGAGTTTCTCATTTTCCCCGCCAGTCCCACCATACAACATGACTTCACCATCCAGCTAGGTACATCCTTGATTTCCCCATCAAAGTCAGTCAGAAATCTTGGAGTTACATTTGATGACCAGCTGTCCTTCAGAGAACACATTTCGAAGACAGCTCGCTCATGCCGGTTTGCGCTCCACAACATCAGGAAGATTAAACCATTCCTAACAGAGCACGCAACACAGCTTCTTGTCCAGGCCCTGGTTATTTCTAGACTTGACTACTGCAATGCGCTTCTGGTTGGACTCCCCTCTTGTGCGATCCAAACACTTCGAATGATCCAGAATGCAGCAGCACGTCTTGTCTTCAACGAGGCCAAAAGGACCCACGTCACACCTCTCTTCATCTCCCTGCACTGGCTACCACTCGCTGCTCGCATCAAGTTTAAGGCGCTGACGCTTGCATACAGAGCCACCACGCGCTCAGCTCCTGCTTACTTTGACTCCATTCTACAAATCCACACCCCCACCAGAAGCCTTCGCTCAGCAAAGGAACGACGGCTTGTGGTACCATCACAGAAGGGGAAAAAATCCCTTTCCAGAACATTCTCATTCAACGTTCCCAGCTGGTGGAACGACCTTCCCAATGCCATCCGAAACGCAGAATCATTGACATCATTCAAAAGCCAACTTAAAACTCAGCTCTTCCGCGAGCACTTAACCTAAAAAAAATTAATAAAAAAAAAAACGTTCCTTTCCTCTTTCTCTTCCTTTTTCCCTCCCTACTCTAGCCTGTGCTACACTGAGCAATGTACACGGTCTCAGGATTTCAGGCTCTTATTGCGCTTCTCGACTCTTCATGACCAATCGCTTCATGTTTCCCCAAGTTGTAAGTCGCTTTGGATAAAAGCGTCTGCTAAATGCATAAATGTAAATGTAAATGAAACAGGAAGGGGTCATCCCCAAAAATGATTTGGAGGGGTGTCCCAATACTTTTGGCAATATAGTGTTTATATAGTTATAGTCATTTCTACAGATTCCCTAAAGGAACAGAGTGATGGAGAAAATATGAAATGGGAGGAAAATGTATATTTCAATTGTTTTGTGTTTCCTCCAAGAAAATTTGCATTTGCACTTTAGTGGATGCTTCGTTTCTACAAGGAACACAAAACGAAATGCAAACGAATGCAAAAACACTGAAATATAAATTTTCCTAGCATCTCATATTTTTCCCCATGACCTTGTCCTCTATGGGGTTCCGTATATTAATACATTTATTTGAATAAAATGCATATATTTAAGAAAAATATTATATTTTTATAATAAAAATATATTTATATATAAGATAAATTATATATACAGTATATACATGCAAATGTTTCTTAAATATATACATGCATGTGTGTGTATTTATATATACATAATAATTATTCACATTACACACACATATATTATGTAAACACAAACTTTTATTTTGGATGCGATTAATCACACTAAATATTTCCCCAGCACTAAATAAAATCTAACAACAATGGTGTCATATTTCACTTCCATGGCGTAAAAAATTCCAAGGCCACAGTTAATGTGTATAAGCAAACTTGTGATCAATTCTTAAAGGAGAGAACTTCAAATCCTACAGCTGCTATATTGAGCATTACCATTTCTCACATTACCTCGTATTCCGTCTGAATCCTGCCAAAAAGACCAAAAGTGCTCGGGTGCCCATATCATATTGGGAGAGGAGGACAGCTGTTCAGCATAGTCCAGCCCAATGACTGATAGGTGTGAGCTTCCAAGAGAGACCTAGAAGAAACAGATGTTTATCTTAGTCTGAGTTGAGTTTTACTCTCCTCAAGAGAATTTCAAAAACACTAGGGTGGGTTGCAAACGGAGATGGCAGAGGAACGGCTGCTCCCATCCAATTAAACTGCTATCTGTTGCCCTGCTCCACTGCACATGCTTTTTCTGTCCTCCCTGGTAGATGTCATCACGGGGGTGACTATATTCTCATGCCTTTCTGATGTGCTGTTTTTCTTAGGCCACGGTGGCCTACTGCCACTGGCATCGGCCGGCCAAAGGCCAGTGCGCTTGTGCTTGACAATCACATTAGATCTCATCACCGTCCCTAGTTGGTTAAAGGGTGTTGGACAGAATTAGAGACCTCACAAGGGATACAAGTGGAGGCCATAGGAAATAGAGCAATAATGGAGTGTCAAGGATTTGAAGAACACAGTACCCAGGAGGACACAGGGATGCAGGAAAGGGTTCGGGAATTCTGGGACAAAGCCAATATAACTACTGTCCTGTGAATGCCAAGAGTTGTTAACTACTTAGACATATTTATTGTTTAATGTGACTAGTGTAATGGATATAAAGTGCATCCAGTTTGTATATTGAGTATGAATTCAATGACTGCCTGCTACACAAACAGTCTTTTGACTGGCAGCAGATGCTGAATGACTATATTGATCAAATATGACAATATGCTGATCGTCAGCCTCAGGGTTCACAGCTCCAAACCAACGGTATACTGATATGCACTGCCATAGCTTAATACTTTTACCCTTAATATTTATCACAATATGTCAGCAAAATGAGATCTAATCCAATTAGTGCCATTGTCTGATCTCACCTATTATATGGGATTAGAACATAAAATACTCTTGACTCAATGGAGCCTGGGTTGATTCCAGCCTGAGTTATGTTTTGAAATTCCCTTATGAAATTTCCTTGCCTACTCTATTTTTTAAATATAGCCTATATAAATTAAATCATTATGTAACAATGAAATAATGATTGATTTTAATTTTATTTAAAATAATGGACTAATTCAAAGCAAGGCCGTAATCAGGTCAAACAGAACAGTGAACAAAATTCTAGGTCTAATTCTATTTGGGAAATAATCTTTTTGGGACTATTTTCAAACAATATTTGCATTAATTTGCATCAAATATATTATTAGTCTCGAGATTCTTCGCATGAGTGAATAAATATATAGATCTGCTAATACCATTTGAATTCCCTAGTGGTCCGGTGGTAGAATTTTTGTAAACCGTGTCAAAGGTTCCGGGTTCTAATCCGCTCTCATATAGTTTTTTTTCTTCTTCATTCAAATCAAACATGTTCATCAATGATTGTATATTAAGAACATGGACACGTTTGTGTGCATTCTGTTTTGTGATTTCACCGGAAAGAATAGAGTCTGTACCGCTCCCATATATTTTTTTCTTCAATTAGTGTTTAGTTAATACATAGAATTTGATTTAATCTGCTCTCCATCCTGTTTTAGACCAGCTGCTGAGCCCCTGTTTCTAGATTTTCTCCAGAAAATGGAAGACAGCAAATAAAAGAAAAACAGTACATAGTTCACACCATGTCTACAATAGTTTAATAAACCCAAACAGCACATAAAGCTGCATTTTACTCATTTATTGTTGAGTAAACAATACATTTATAGTTTTTTTTTTTAATTACATGTAACGATTTTCATCAATTATGCTCTTGCATAATGAGTCCATCTTAGTTATATGTGTCAGGACCTCTGAAACTTAGGACCCAGATGCAGGGTGAACAATGAAGACTTTATTAACAAGACTCTAGACAGGGCACAACAAGGAAGTGACAAGGTGTGAATTCAAACAGCAGGGCAAGGGACAGACACCACAATGACAGGCAGGGAGGACGACCACTGAGACCAGTCCAGGGAGACCATGAACTTGCATATGGCTTGGGAGGCAACACCAGGCAGGGCGATGGAGGGAAAACCCAGACAGGAACACCAGGAGCCTGAGACTTGATGTCCTCTCCCAGAATCAGCTCCAGTCTTGACTGCCCGGGATAAAGAGACAGTGGCCAAGGGAGACTCAGGACACAGGGCAGGAACCAACACAAGACACACACACACGACAACAAAAGATAAACAAGAGCCAAAAATAAAACCTAAGAATAGGGAAACTGCAACTTAGTATCAGACATCTAAAAAAGGAAAACAAAAGAAATATAAAACTATAACAAACAAGGAGCTAAATAAATACTAGAAATGAAAGACTGGAACTAGAAACAAAGTAAAGTAAAAAACCAAATAGCAACTTTGCAGGAAACTAGAGAGAGAAAAATAAGACCACTATACTAGAGAGAAACAAAACCAAAGCTAGAGAAAAACAAAAAATAAGGCTTGGGGAAAATAAAGCTAATAACTATAACTTGGCAAGAGCAACAGCAATCACAAGGACAAGATAAGCCAGACAACGAATGCACACAAACGCAATGAACCAGCAAGGACAAGAGGGAAAGAAGCACAATATAAAGGGACCAGAGCACATGAGGATCAGGTGAGCACAATTAGTGAAACAAGGACTAGACAATGACTAAACAAGGGGGCGTGGTAAAGGGAAACAAGGAGGCAGGATAAGAGGAACACACAAACAAAGACACAGCCATGTGCTCAAGCACAAGACAAACAAAGAAGCACTAAACAGAGACAAAACTGTCAGGGCAGGATCCTGACAATATGTTGCTGTGTAGGAACAAAAAGCATGTCTTACAAGCAGCGTACATCGTGCTATCACCGTCACATTCTACTCTCATAAACTTAATTAATATTTCAGACTTTCCGACCAGTTCTGTGAACTTAATAGACATGTCATTACTTCTGTCTTTGCGCTGTAAATAATTTTTTGCCACATCGACTTCTCCGCGGCTGTTAGCTCCCTCCATTACTGCTCTTTGAATTCCGGCGGGAAGCTGTGACAAAAAGCACTGATGGCTTCTGGGACGGCTGGGTCGTGTAGTTATTTTTTAATTGCGTTACATTGTAGGCGTATTAAACGGAAACTACAAAATGGTGCATTTACTTTTTTCTTTTTTTGTCGTCTTTGCTATTGGTTGATTCCCGCTCCCGTCTGCTTCCGTTAACCATTTATCCTGTACCGTCCAAATCCCGTGATTAATAGCAAAGATGACTCCCATCCTGCAGGAATCCCACGGGAATCCCGTGACCCGTGGGATTCCCGAAAAAATGTCAGCCTCTAACACACACACTCTGCTTTTCAGAACAATGCGCGGGCCGCACTAACACTAAACTTTGATGTGAAGTAGGGGGCCACAAAATATCATTCGAGCCGCGAGTTTGAAACCCCTGCTCTACACTGTCCATCAAGAATAAAACAATAGAATTGCAAAAAAGTTTTAATTTCACAATATATATGTATAAATGCAGCCTTGGTGAGCATTTAAGAGACATTGACCACAAACCTCTGAATTGTATAGTGAATTTTCCTTCAATTCAATTGGGCATTTCAATTCTAGCTCCTGACACTTCAAATCAAATACAGGAATTCAATCGTAAACATAAACAGATTCTTGATTCAATCCTGGATGACATCTCTGTTGGACATAATGTTTGGGTAAATGATTACCCTTGTCTCCACACAGGACTCTGCAGGAGTTGCTGAAGCAGCCAGGAGGGGAGGTGAGTCTTGTGGATGGACCATTGAGCAGCACCACATCTGTCGGAGCAAATGGCATCTCTGCCAGGATGCTTCGCAGCCGCAGTGGTGAGATCACTTACTCTGCTGTTTTCCCTACATACGAACATACAAGAAAAAAACTGCTATAGATTCTGCATTTATGGATGCATCACCTTTGTACTCACACAGCTTCCCAAGGGGGCTCTCTTCCCAAGAGTATTGCATGACAACGCACACTGTGAAATCACTGGCTCACAGCTGCTCAATTCTTTCTGTTCTTGTTAATAGCAAAAAACAACAAATATTTGTTTCTTTGTTTGTTTGTAGTTTAACGCCAGCTACCTCGGCTAAATTTATGGCGAGAAAAAAAGTTAAAAATATAAAAATAGAATAAAGATAGTAAAAAAATAAATAAATAAAATATAGAACAACAAAATAAAAAGGTAAGTAAAAATAATTATAAAACGGGTTATCTTCAAGAGAAAGTTTATCTTTGATAAGAATTATAAAACTATACTCAATTAAAAATCTTTTCAGAGTCAACTGAAAATTAAAGATTACTAATCGAGTTCAAGACATCACAGTCCATCAAAATATGCTTCAGCGATTAAAAAACCAACAAATAAAAAAATACAAGTCGAAATAATTAAATAAGTGCATGTGTTTCCTCATATAGAATATGGACCTAACTTTAAGCAAATCAGGATGGATCACATAGTAAACCCAAAAATAAAAATTCTGTCAAGTACAAATACCCTGATGTCGTTCCAATTCTGTATGACTTTCTTTCTTCCATGGACAGCATTGGACCCCATTGACTTTCAAAAGCTCAAACATTTAAAATAAATAAAGATAATATAGATAGATAGACATACCACTGTAAAAAATACTGTGCCCGTTTTACTCAATAAAATTGAGGCAACTATTTGCATTAGCTTTTTGAGTATTTTAAACTCATTTTATTTGGTTTATCCTATTAGACTTTGCATGTTTTCAACTTGGACTCTTAAGTAATAGCAACTCAATTTTATCAATTTAGAAAATTATAGTTTTAAGTATATCCAATATAATCTTTTAAGTAATATTTACGAATGTCTCCTTGTAAGCCACACATTGTTACTTTTTTCCAAGCTACTTTTTTAAATATAAAATTAATGATTTTCTCTTTTTTTTTTATTACCATGAAACAGTAAACCAGCATCTCAATACAAAACATTTATTCACTTTAAAATGACAATGCAACAGTAAAAAACACAGTGGCTTATTTTTTTCCACCTTTATAAAGCTGAATTCTAGTAAAAAAAAACGTTATGTACAACAAGAGGTAGCAACAGTATTTCATTTTCGTATAACAGTTTTTTCAATGACCAGTGGTCTGTTTAACCCACTGAGAACAGTAATTCAGTCATCTAATTAAAACAATGTTTCGAACAATGTTAAAAACATAAAATTCAAATACATCATAATTATTACATCAGCTGATAAATAAATAATCACTGAAAAAAGTGAACACCAATTTAAAGGGTTAGTTCACCCCAAAATGTAAATTCTGTGATTAATTATTCACCCTCATGTCGTTCCAAACCTTCATTCATCTTCAGACACAAATGAAGATATTTTTGATGAAATCCCAGAGCTCTCTGATCCCTCCATAGACAACAATGGGATGAACACTTTCAAGGCCCTAAAGTATAGGAAAGACATAATTAAAATAGCCCATGTGACTCCAGTGCTTCAAACTTAATGTTATGAAGCCACGAGAATACTTTTTGTGTGCAAAAACAAACAAAAATAACGAGTTTATTCAGCAATTTAGCTTTAGCCTGTTAGCGTTAGCCAAGCCGTGTAATTCAAGGCAAATTTAAGTATTTATTTATCAATACAAATATTTAGCTTTATCCTTGCTATATTTAAAGCATCAAACCATTGAACAGTTCATATGTCATTCTTACCTTTTTTAGTGTCGTTGGGTTTCCAGCAGTGCAAATTCAGTCCTGTCATCCATCAAAATGAAGTCTGTCATGAAAATGTGTGTTTTTGCAACAGCCAAATCCACTTGTTTAGACTTTTAAAAACATTTTACTTAAAAAGTATCTCGAAAAGGCACACATCTAAAAAGCCTAGTAAACATTACTCAAGATAATACACGCACCATTTAATTGTAAAAAACATGTGTTTACAACAACATTATATTAAATAAGTTACTCAAAATATTAAGTAAAGTACCAAACATAGATTTATTTGTTGAAAATATAGAATTTATTTTTGTTACAATTACAACCCCACAGAGTCATTTTTCCCAGTATAGATAGATAGATCGATAGATAGATCGATAGATAGATAGATAGATAGATAGATAGATAGATAGATAGATAGATAGATAGATAGATAGATAGATGTGCCTATATACTTTGAATATATATACTTTAATATATTCCAGTAAAAATACTGCAATACAATGATTTGTTCACAATATCATTCATTAATCTTCAAATACTTAAATCAGAATTATTCAATAATGGGCATAAAAAGATTCACCCTCACCCTCATAACAGTGATTGTTCCCAGGGGTGCATCTTGCCACTTTTGAGTTTGATTGAGATAAAGTGGCTCTCTCACTCTGCTTCTTTCTACACCTTACCTTTTCATCCTTGGTTTTCTCCCCCATAATTTCCATTTCTCCTCAAGAGCCAGAGTAAAATAAATCTGTAACCCTTTTTTCCCTAATCATCTTTAAACGCAAGTGAGGTCGTCTCATCTGCGATTGCACTCGGTGGATTTACACGAGCGTGAGACACAGCAGGCTTTAGACCGACAGTTGATGTGGGGGTTTATGCTGATATCCAGCGTCTGTGCCAGGCTTAAGCGGCACACTTTCCTCTCCTCTTTATGAGGGGGATTTAAGTTTCGCTCCACAGTGCTTAGAGGTTTTAGCGATGCGAATGTACACATCTCACTGCGTACTTTCTGTGTCCTCAGTAATAATGTGAAAATTATAGTACTTGTGCTGTTTTTGGTCTTGCACTGGGAACGTGGCATTTAATGTCAGGGTTCAAAAGGCATGTCTTCACATTGGCGTTTATCTGCATAGGGTTAAATTGGGAATATTACTCTGCCACAGTGCCTGGAAGAGTAAGTGTGATAAGCACTATTTGGTTAAAGAGCCTGAGGCTGTGTAATCACACAATGCCTGGGAAGAGATGTTGTATGTTGTGGCACCAATAGCGGTATGTTGTAAATCAGAGCAATAAGCCCCACGGGTCAGCAAGCAACAGCCTCTTTCATTTAAAGTCAACATGTCACCCTTATTTACTTAACTGAAGCTGAGTTTAAAGCAAATTCCTGGAACTATGAAGAACAATTCATCAGTGGATGAAAAAAAAAAGTACACCAAAAAAGAATTTCTAAATTTTTGCACGCATATATTTTAAGTAAATTTCACATATGGAATTAAATAAACTCTACTTAACCAAGTTAAGTAAAATTAACAAAGAAAATAAGTAATTTTAACTTGGCCAGTAAAAGGTTGAGTAATGTCTATACTTGTTGAAGTTGAAGTTTCTTTTGAAACACTTTTTACTCTAACAATATAACACTTAAATAAAGTTTTACTTAAAAATGTCTAAGTAAATAACACATGAAGATATTGTGTAGACATCATATCAGCATAATAGTAGTAACACGGCACCTGAACCTGAACTGTCGCAATATGACGCCAGGCATGACACTAGTGTTTTTTGCTAGTTTCAGCCCGACGCAGTTATCATTTTCATGTCCAGTGCCACGTTGTTTAAATAGCAAATGCATTCGGGCGTGCTGGTCTGAAAACGAGGTGTGTTCAGGCGCATTGATATTTTGAGGCAACTGAAAAGGACTGTGCCATTGACCAACAAAAACCTGGTCTAAAGTCAATAGCGCAGTATTTTTTGTGTATTTTAAAGGGCGTGTTAGTAATGTGCGCCTATAGGCGGGTGCACAACGCACGTACACTCTGCTTATTACACACACAGGGACACGCAGCAGCATGCAAACATTTTTACATATTCAAAATAAAAGGATGCCTCTCTGGAGAAGCGTTCAGTCTTTCCGTTCGCATATTGCGCCAAATAGCGAATCCGCCATGGTGCAAGTGCAACTGGCTTTTAAAGGGAATGGAAGATGAGCCTCTGGTCGGTTTATTGCACGCTACGCCCAAAACACACCTATGACTCATTAAGAGACTAGGTACAACCCTTCTGGCGCCTGGTTCGCCAACCTTTTTTCTGTCGTTAAACTAGTGGATTCGGACACGCCCTAAGTGCACCTGCACCATGCGCTTCAGACCATGTGATCAGATCGTTAAAATAGGGCCCAGAGACCTAAATACTTGGTACACAATACACAATGATGGGATCTTTCAATGGATCTTTTTGAGTATGAATGTGTCATTTTGAGTAGAAAATGAACTCCAAATGACACAAAATGGCAAGTTACTACACCTAACGACAAAAGCAATGATAAAATAAAACAGCGAAAAATCAACCTCATTAATTATTAAAACCCCAGTGCATGATGGGAACACCAGTATCAGAAAAGTTGAGTAGTTTTACTTCATTTTATAACGTTGATATTTAAGCTTTAGTTTCAACAAGCTTGAAGTACTAATAGAATTTACTTAATTAATTTACTAAGAATTTTTTTATTCTCGCCTGAACTAACTTTTTCAAGTAGAAATTACATTTGTTTTTTCTGTACTATTTACTAAACCACAGAATAATTTTTTATCAAACATTTTTAAAACCTGCTCTTCCTCCGAACCAATTTGTCTAATGGGATTATTCACCCAAAAATGAAATCACTGTAATAATTTGTCATTCCGAACCACTACCTCTCTCTTTCTTCTGTGGAACACAAAAGAAGGTATTTTGAGAAATGTCAAAAACTGTTATGATTGACTGTTATGATTATGATTGACCTTACGCAGTGTTCACTGCTTCCTACTCCCTGAGCACGAGATATCTGTAATAAAAAAAAAAAAAATGCTTTTATTTGGAACACTCTGCAATGTCATCAAATATAGACACTTGATAGCACATATTAAAGAAGTTTAAGGTTTGATACCATAATATACTTTTGTAAATAAATGAATTACCATATGTTTGTACAATATACATATACAGGGAGTGCAGAATTATTAGGCAAGTTGTATTTTTGAGGATTAATTTTACAACATTAATAATTAAACAACAACCATGTTGTCAATGAACACAAAAAACTCATTAATATCAAAGCTGAATATTTTTGGAAGTGGTTTTTAGTTTTAGCTATTTTAGGGGGATATCTGTGTGTGCAGGTGACTATTACAGTGCATAATTATTAGGCAACTTAACAAAAAACAAATTTATACCCATTTCAATTATTTATTTTTACCAGTGAAACCAATATAACATCTCAACATTCACAAATATACATTTCTGACATTCAAAAACCAAACAAAAACAAATCAGTGACCAATATAGCCACCTTTCTTTGCAAGGACACTCAAAAGCCTGCCATCCATGGATTCTGTCAGTGTTTTGATCTGTTCACCATCAACATTGCGTGCAGCAGCAACCACAGCCTCCCAGACACTGTTCAGAGAGGTGTACTGTTTTCCCTCCTTGTAAATCGCACATTTGATGATGGACCACAGGTTCTCAATGGGGTTCAGATCAGGTGAACAAGGAGGCCATATCATTAGATTTTCTTTTTTTATACCCTTTCTTGCCAGCCACGCTGTGGAGTACTTGGACGCGTGTGATGGAGCATTGTCCTGCATGAAAATCATGTTTTTCTTGAAGGATGCAGACTTCTTCCTGTACCACTGCTTGAAGAAGGTGTCTTCCAGAAACTGGCAGTAGGACTGGGAGTTGAGCTTGACTCCATCCTCAACCCGAAAAGGCCCCACAAGCTCATCTTTGATGATACCAGCCCAAACCAGTACTCCACCTCCACCTTGCTGGCGTCTGAGTCGGACTGGAGCTCTCTGCCCTTTACCAATCCAGCCACGGGCCCATCCATCTGGCCCATCAAGACTCACTCTCATTTCATCAGTCCATAAAACCTTAGAAAAATCAGTCTTGAGATATTTCTTGGCCCAGTCTTGACGTTTCAGCTTGTGTGTCTTGTTCAGTGGTGGTCGACTTTCTGCCTTTCTTACCTTGGCCATGTCTCTGAGTATTGCACACCTTGTGCTTTTGGGCACTCCAGTGATGTTGCAGCTCTGAAATATGGCCAAACTGGTGGCAAGTGGCATCTTGGCAGCTGCACGCTTGACTTTTCTCAGTTCACGGGCAGTTATTTTGCGCCTTGGTTTTTCCACACGCTTCTTGCGACCCTGTTGACTATTTTGAATGAAACGCTTGATTGTTCGATGATCACGCTTCAGAAGCTTGGCTATTTTAAGACTGCTGCATCCCTCTGCAATATATCTCACTATTTTTGACTTTTCTGAGCCTGTCAAGTCCTTCTTTTGACCCATTTTGCCAAAGGAAAGGAAGTTGCCTAATAATTATGCACACCTGATATAGGGTGTTGATGTCATTAGACCACACCCCTTCTCATTACAGAGATGCACATCACCTAATATGCTTAATTGGTAGTAGGCTTTCCAGCCTATACAGCTTGGAGTAAGACAACATGCATAACGAGGATGATGTGGTCAAAATACTAATTTGCCTAATAATTCTGCACTCCCTGTATATGCTTCCAACATATAAGTGTACTATTCATTTAATTAATATAAATTGTCATATTTGAAAGTACTAAACTGAGTAATAAATGTCTGTTGCAATATTTAATATAAAAATAAATGTATTTTTTGTTATATTAGATGTGCCTTTTACCTTTTATTTAACCGTAATCATGATATTTGTATTGTAACTTTTGTGTCTTGCACAATTTATACCCGCGAACAGCCGCACACAAACCAGGCCTGGGACTAAATAAACGCTGAAGCCTCAATTCCATTTTCAGCTCATTTATTTTATTAAAATTATTAAGCTGGTGGAGTTGAATGGAACACACATTCAGTGTTTTTTTCCCAAATACAATAGAAGTCAGTGGGCTCCAATGTTGTTTGTTTCCCAACATTCTTCAAAATATCTTCTTTTATGTTCCACCGAAGATAGAAAGTCATACAAGTTTGGAAATATGCGAGGGTGAGAGTTATCTGTAGTTTAACCTAGTCAGGCTATTGAACAATATTTTAAAGGGGTGGTTGATTTTGATTTCACTTTTTTAACTTTAGTGTGTAATGTTGCTGTTTCAGCATAAACAACACCTGCAAAGTTACGACGCTCAAAATTCAAAGCAAAGGGAGATATTTTCTTTTGAAGAAATTGCTTTTTAAGGACTACAACAAACGGCTGGTAGGGACTACAATGAGCTTATTCATGGGATAGTGACATCACTAAACCTAAAATTTACATAAACCCTGGAAGAGTTGTTGTAGTAGTGCACATTTAAGAGTCTGCTCAAGCTACAGTTACAGTACGTAACACAAATGCAATAGCATGTCATAAAAGCAAGATTAAACTAAATTATACATTCTCTGGCTCTGAAGGCATTTCACCACAGTCCCAACACGAGCAATCTATAGATCATCATGACAGAATATGCTAATCAATGACTTCAGGATAGTTAACTCCAAATCAGCTACATAAATTCATCTTCTTCTTGAGTCTCTCCATCATTGTCAGACTCCAGTTTGGACATAAAAGGTTGAACATTTTCAGTACGTGTCTGCATAATCGGAGCAGCTAACTCTAGCTTGTGAAGCTCTGCCATCTTCTAGAAAGGGGGCGGGGAGCAGCAGCTCATTTGCATTTAAAGGGACACGTTTTTGCTCACCCTCAAAAGGTGATATGTGGGGTATTTTGAGCTAAAACTTCACATACACACTCTGGGGACATCAGAGACTTATTTTACATCTTGTAAAAAAGGGGCATTATTTAGGCTGTTTACATTTGGACTGTGTCTGAAGCTGATGACTTATTGCCTTGCTGCCCTATCAGACAATGACTTTTCAGGCAGCGTTTGCAGACAACGGTACCTGCGGCAGCATAACAATTTGATGATCTACAACAACATAGTAGCCTGGTCGCCAGCCGAATTTAGCCCCTCCCACAACATTTGAGTTCGGGAAATTCGGTCTGGACTTGATCCGTTGTGGAGCAACTATGCCTGAACAGGAATCATTCGGATCAATGAAATTGTCAGGGCGGGCTTTATACGATGATGGACAGATGATAAACAGTAACGTAAGCATTCACGTCACCAAAGAGCGCTTGGGTTGAATTTGTTCGAATTCTAAATGGAGAACTTGTTCGTATATGCATTCACCTTTACTATTTCTCTCAAAAATGATGATCATGTTGGTAAGCACTCCGTGTATCCTTAAATTATTTTACCAACACCAGCAAAGATCGTTTACACTCATCTTCCTCTTCTACTTCTTCCAGCGTGCATGCAGTTGAGTTCTGTTGCTCTGATCGGTTATAGGTTCCGTTCCTGGTTCGGTTGAAACGCGCCCCATAATCACAGCCCAATGGAGCAGTCTCAGACTCATATTCTGACTAGAATTGAGTATGACGACGTCAGGCTAACAAAATAGAGAAAGCTTTTGTGAAAACTAAGTGGATGGAACTACAATATTCTCACTAGAAATGACATCACAAGTGGAAAATGGTCATAAAAGGTACTAACCACCAACCGCAACTTTCAGACGCCATCTTTATTTTTTAGCTAAACTGTCAACAGAATGGAATGCACAGGGGATACTGAGGGATATCAAAGGCAGTGAAGGATACATGTTGCCTTTAAAAATTGATAAGATCAAGGTATCTCAGGAGGCAGGAAGTGAAGCTAACTATTATTCGAACGTGCCTTGATGTCTTCCAACCTTGGAATGCATTCCCCGAAGGGGACACTTTTCACCATCCAATTGACTCCTGACCTATATTTGTTTTCCTTTTAAAATATCCTGTTTCAAGCAAAAATGCATTATAGTAGTAAAACGGCTTGTAGATGACAATTCATGTTGATAATCTCTTTTCAGAGCACTATGAACAAATCTAGAGAAGTTGCTTTATCATTTAACCTGATTATTGCATTCTTTCACAGTAATTTCTCTGTGGTGTTGATTTGTTCTCATACTAAATCTAGAAGATTATTACGCATGCATTTTTAGATTTTCTCATATGCTGGAATGTGCTCAGAGTTCAATTACCCTTTATTTCTATTCAGATGTAAAATAGCCCTAAAACTATAGTTGCCGCTTTGACTTTTGACTAAGTTTACAAAAAAATATACACTCACCTAAAGGATTATTAGGAACACCATAATAATACTGTGTTTGACCCCCTTTCACCTTCAGAACTGCCTTAATTCTACGTGGTATTGATTCAACAAGGTGCTGAAAGCATTCTTTAGAAAGGTTGGCCCATTTTGATAGGATAGCATCTTGCAGTTGATGGAGATTTGTGGGATGCAGTGTACAGTACAGTGAACTCATTGTCATGTTCAAGAAACCAATTTGAAATGATTCGAGCTTTGTGACATGGTGCATTATCCTGCTGGAAGCAGCCATCAGAGGATGGGTACATGGTGGTCATAAAGGGATGGACATGGTCAGAAACAATGCTCAAGTAGACCGTGGCATTTAAACGATGCCCAATTGGCACTAAGGGGCCTAAAGTGTGCCAAGAAAACATCCCCCACACCATTACACCACCACCACCAGCCTGCACAGTGGTAACAAGGCATGATGGATCCATGTTCTCATTCTGTTTACGCCAAATTCTGACTCTACCATCTGAATGTCTCAACAGAAATCGAGACTCATCAGACCAGGCAACATTTTTCCAGTCTTCAACTGTCCAATTTTGGTGAGCTTGTGCAAATTGTAGCCTCTTTTTCCTATTTTTAGTGGAGATGAGTGGTACCCGGTGGGGTCTTCTGCTATTGTAGCCCATCCGCCTCAAGGTTGTGCGTGTTGTGGCTTCACAAATGCTTTGCTGCATACCTCGGTTGTAACGAGTGGTTATTTCAGTCAAAGTTGCACTTCTATCAGCTTGAATCAGTCAGCCCATTCTCCTCTGACCTCTAGCATCAACAAGGCATTTTCGCCCACAGGACTGCCGCATACTGGATGTTTTCCTTTTTCACACCATTCTTTGTAATCCCTAGAAATGGTTGTGCGTGAAAATCCCAGTAACTGAGCAGTTTGTGAAATACTCAGACCGGCCCGTCTGGCACCAACAACCATGCCACGCTCAAAATAGCTTAAATCACCTTTCTTTCTCATTCTGACATTCAGTTTGGAGTTCAGGAGATTGTCTTGACCAGGACCACACCCCTAAATGCATTGAAGCAACTGCCATGTGATTTGTTGATTAGATAATTGCATTAATGAGAAATTGAACAGGTGTTCCTAATAATCTTTTAGGTGAGTGTAGATCTCTTGTAAGAATTGTTTTGTTTGGATGATTCTAGAGACCTTCACGATTCTGTAGATATATATATGTCAACAAAAAATACTTATTAGTAACATGAAAATAACCTTTCTCTGGGAGGGTTTGCCTTCGTTATGCTTCCTGGAAGTAGGGGTAGGAAGTCTCATGTGACAAGTTAATACCTTTTTTTTCTCTTGAAATCCTTGATTTGGTTGTTTTCTTGCGTGCCATTGAGATATAAAACATGGATACTATCTAGAAAAATACTTACAAAAGGAAAATTACAACTATACACTGCAGCAACTATAGTTGGGCTTAGTGGAAAAAGTTTATCAAAATGTTCTTCATACTAAGACAAAAATGGTTCCTTTAAGAACGGTGCTTTCATTGTTTTCCTCACATTTGTTTCTCTTTATTCTCTATCTTACCAAGATACTCAAAGTATCTTTGTAAAATGTTATTTTGCAAGAATATTCTGGCTTAGTTAAAATACCTTCACGCTCCACCCCCGTTTCACCTTGGCAAAAAAATAAATAGCAGGCATTAAGTCTAAACCTCCAGCCTATCCACAGTCAGAATAGAAGTTAAAATCAGGCATCAGAGCTTGTAAGCCAGTATGTGTGTTTATATGAGCACATGTGCTATGGCATGACAGTGTCATACACAAAGACGAACGGTCCAATTTTAGACTTCCTCTTATGCAGTCCACTCTTTAATTCTCTGCCTTTGGCATTTCAGGCATTGTTTTTATATGCCACCACTCACACACACACACACACTACAGCATCATAGACGTCTCTATTGCTTCAGGGCTAAGAACATACACAACAGGCCTTGATAGGGAGATGGTGGCACTCCAGTGAAGAGCGTGAACAACGCACAAATACACAGATGCCACCCCGTCCCATATTAGTGCATCTCTGCTGCACATTTTCAATCCCCCATTCAATTCACATTGCCATCCCCAAATATGACAGGCAGGATGTTTACCTTTGAGTTTATATGGGCTTAAGGAATCACCTTTGGGCTCTCATTTTGTTTTGAGTTATACATCAGTCTGTCTCTGAAGCCAAAATAAAAAAAAAATACTCCGCTAAATGGTAACTCACTTTAAAGCTATCAGCTACATAACATTACCACAGTCGCAACATGCTTTTGGAAAAATATGACAGAGGGATTGAATGGCTAGGCTGCACCGAGACTTATGGGCTGTTGAAAATAATTTTTTAATATAATTTATTTTTATATAATATATTTTACATATTTATTCTATATTTATTATGTTGTATTCACAATATTAATTTATTTTAACGCAGGTCTACATGATTTAATTGCATGTATTTTACCTATTCATAATTCATAACAAATTCATCTTAACAGATATAACAGATTCATCTTATCATCTTTATGTTTAGAAATGTATTTACTGCCTTGCAATCTAAAAACACCCAAGCATATTTATGACACACTGAAGTTTATAATAATAGAAAATTATAATAATAATAATAATTGTGCATATAGTGGGGGGTTATTATCTGGGGGTTGTAGTCAAAGTTCCCTTTCAGTCAGTCACGTTCGACGTATGTCGGAACTGACCGACGAATTGGGATCTGATTTCAGAGGCCAATCTACTTCGAGTGTTTAGAAACGAGCCAATGAAGATTGGCATGCGATTCACGCATTCCATGCTCCGCCCAGCAGCGCGGGTATAAATAAGGAAGTGGAATGCATGATCATTGCTTTCTACTTCGGAGCCGAACAGTGAATGTCTATTGCTTCCTGTTTCTACGAAGAGTGTCTTGAGAGGACTGCTTCTACCAGTGCGGGTGTGACGGCGCGTCAGCGAGTGACCGCTTCAGACGGACATCAAAGAGTTGGTTCGCTGGGCGTTTCCGTTTTGAGTGCACACACAGGCTTGCACTATTGTACTGTGTGGTGCTGCGGTCATCTCCCTGAGTGCTTCAGCACATAAAAGAGCAGATTTTCCTTCTAAAAGAGCAACACGGTTTGACCCTGCGTCTTTTTCAAGATGTCATTCAAACCGTGTGTTTCTGGATGCGGGCGATTTCTGTCTCCAGTTGACGGTCACGTTCGTTGTCTCACGTGTTTGGGCGTTCAGCACGCTGGGGCAGCGTTCATGAATGACTCATGTTCCCACTGCGGGTTACGATCCAGGCTCCAATACCTTGAAAGAGGTGGGGCGCCATTGCGCATCCCCCGATCTAGCGGCCCTCCTGCTGCAAAGCAGAGGGCTGCTACTTTGGCTGATGACTTTGGTGGTGATCTAAGGGTGACGGTGAGGGCTTCCCCGACGGGTCAAACGGCTCCTCGGGCCGCTCCCCCACCCGCTGCGCCGGTGGAGCTTCCAAGAGAGCGCGCTGGCCCCTCCCAGGGGGTCCCAGGCGTTACTTTTGGGGCTCCGGCTGAGGACATGCTATCGCTTGCAGCATCGGGGGACGAGCTTATGGGCTCGGAGGATGAAGACTCGGCTGCGCTGCCCCCTTCGGGTGTGACAGCGTTGCCCGAGTCTGACCCAGAGCTTATGGCTATGCTTTCCTGGGCCGCCGCGAGTGTCGGCTCGAGTGGAACTCTCCTTCCCGGAAGTGCATTTGGAGATCACGAAGTCGTGGACAGCGCCTTACAACGCTCGAAACCAATCGACTGACTCCTCAGTCCTCACTACCCTCGACGGTGGTGTGGCTAAGGGATACGTGGAAATCCCCCCAGTCGAGCGGTCTGTGGCGATGCAACTGTGTCCCAAGACCGCTGCAGACTGGCGGGGTGCTCCGCGTCTCCCCTCCCGGGCATGTAAGTTCTCGTCCGGTCTAACGGGCAAGGCTTACACTGCCTGCGGGGAAGCTGCATCATCTCTGCATGCCATGGCGCTCCTACAGGTCCACCAGGCCAAAGCGCTCAAGGAATTGCACAAGGGTAGTTCCGACCAGGGTGTTATGCAGGAACTGCGTGCGGCGACGGACCTCGCTCTCCGGGCGACGAAAGTCACTGCACGCTCCCTGGGTCGGGCGATGTCCACCTTAGTGGTTCAGGAACGCCACCTGTGGCTGAACCTGGCAGACATGCATGATTCCGACAAGGTCCGGTTTCTCAACGCCCCTGTCTGTCAGGCCGGCCTCTTCGGCGACGCCATCGAGAGCTTCACCCAGCAGTTCTCGGTGGCCCAGAAGAAGACGGAGGCCATAAGGAACATCCTACCTCGACGACCCGCTGCTGCCTCCACCCAGTCGTCGCAGGTAGCACCTCCGCCTGCTCGTCGCCGAGGGCGTCCCCCTGCGTCCGCCTCCGCCCCTGCAAAACCCAAGCAGCAGCCTTCATCGGGGAAGCAGGGTGCCGGACGTAAGGGTGGCGCCCAACCCGCTCAGGGAGCCGCTAAACCTGGTGGCAAGCGCAAGGATAAGCGGCCCTGAGACCGGCCGCCCAGGGAGGACGGGAACTGCTCTCGGGGAGATGATGTCCGCATCCTTTCCCCACCCCCCGGAGGAGGACCGGGGGGCTTCAACTGGTTTAACATCTCTGCTGCTGGCTCTCCGGAGTCCAGCGGTACCCACCTTCTCAATAAAAGAGCAGTTTCTACCCTCTCTGGGCCCCAAGAGGGCCAGGTTGGCAGTGTGCGACGCCTCCGGGCCTCCTCACTCCTTTCCTCCCCTCCCCCCACCACGGGACAACAGTGTGGGCACCGAGAACGCCCCCGGGCCTTCTCACCCATACTCTGTCCCACCCTGGAATTCTCGGACAACACTCCGGCCCGCCTCCGGGCCTCCCGAGTCGGGTCTGTCTATTCCACCTCGCCGCCCCACCCCGGGTACGTCTGTGGTGCCGTTGATCCCGCTTGTACGGTCTTTGGGGGCTTGGCTTCAGCTCCCCAGGCTGTCTCGCTGGCTCATCCGTACCGTCAGACTCGGCTACGTGATTCAGTTTGCTCGCCGGCCTCCCAAGTACAGGGGCATCCTCTTCACCTCCGTGCGAAGCAGCGATATGCAGGTCTTGCGGTCAGAGATCGATGTCCTGCTGGTGAAGGACGCGATCGAGCCGGTTCCTCCAGCCGATATGACGGCGGGGTTCTACAACCCCTACTTCATTGTACACAAGAAAGGGGGTGGGTTACGGCCAATCTTGGACCTGCGTATCCTGAATCGGGCCCTGCACAAGCTCCCGTTCCGGATGGTAACGCAGAAACACATTTTCGAATGCATCCGTCCCCAAGATTGGTTTGTGGCGATCGACCTGAAGGACGCGTACTTTCATGTCTCTCTCCTTCCTCGACAAAGACCGTTCCTACGCTTTGTGTTCGAGGGGAAGGCATATCAGTACAAAGTCTTGCCCTTCGGGCTGTCCCTGTCGCCTCGCGTCTTCACGAAAGTCGTAGAGGCAGCCATTGTTCCGCTCAGAGAATGCGGCGTTCGCATCCTCAACTATCTCGATGACTGGCTTATTCTCGCCCAGTCTCGGGAGCAGTTGTGCAAACACAGGGACATGGTGCTCAGTCACCTCAGCCTGTTGGGTCTTCGGGTCAACCGAGAGAAGAGCAAACTCTGTCCCACACAGAGGATCTCTTATCTCGGTATGGAGCTGGATTCGGTCAGCCAGACTGCGCGCCTTACGGAAGTGCGGGTCCAGTCGGTGTTGAACTGCTTGAATTCGTTCAAGAGCAGGACAGCGGTCCCACTGAAATCTTTTCAGAGGCTCCTGGGGCATATGGCATCTGCAGCCGCGGTAACGCCGCTCGGATTGCTTCATATGAGACCGCTTCAACACTGGCTCCATGGCCGAGTCCCGAGGTGGGCGTGGCAGAGCGGCCAGTACCGGGTCCCACTGACTCCTTACTGCCGCCAAACCTTCAGCCCGTGGACCGACGCTTCGTTTCTCCGGGCCGGTGTGCCCTTAGAACAAGTGTCCAGGCATTCTGTGCTCTTCACGGATGCCTCCTCCACGGGCTGGGGGGCCACGTACAACGGGAATGCAGTTTCAGGTCTGTGGACGGGACCTCAATTGCATTGGCATATCAATTGCCTCGAGTTGTTAGCGGTACACTTGGCCCTGCGCCGCCTCAAGGGGCCGCTACGTGCCAAGCATGTACTGGTCCGTATGGAAAGCACTGCAGCCGTTGCGTACATCAACCGTCAGGGTTGATGTGCGGGCTGGGCGACACCTAACACGTTCGCTAGATTCTATAGCCTAGATTCTATAAGTGTCGGCTTGCAACGCCACTCGCGCCCTCCGGGCCGAATACGTGCGTCTATTGTCTCCAGTTGTGTTCCCCGGAAACGGCTAACCCAGTCGAGCTCCTCCATCACCCCTGCGGTGCCAGACGTTGCGGCCGTCTGACGCCAGGCCTGCACCCGTATGCTTGTGAATGTGTGTGTAGGCTGGGTTCCATATGTAGCGGTTCCCTCACGGCAACCCCATATGTGTATTCGTCCATGGTACCTGCTACCCTACTTGGCTAGCCCGTGTCTTTCCCTTGACAGAGCCCGCTCTGTCGTCTCTGGGCGTGTTCTTTCCCCCCTGGAACCAGGCTGGAACCACCCCAGAGACTGCCATATGTTGCACTACCCTGCTAGGTTAGTCCTTATGTGTATTCCGCCACCAAGCCTTCCACTGAAGGACGTGGCTCCGCAGCGTACTGTCTCCCGAGACGGGCACGCTTTCCCAGCGTTATCCAATAGTCACACTGGGTGGGTCTTGCAGAAACAGCAGTGACTGACCTCCCTGCTTGGAGCCCTGCCTTACGTATCATCTATGCAACAAGGAATTTGCGTATCACCGCAGCACATCGAGCCTCAAATATCACCTCAACGCAAAATACATAGGAGTTAGCATAGACGTTAGCCCGACTCAGAGTAAAGTTAAAAGGACCCACACCCAACCCACACTCCACCAGATGACTGGTTTCAAGACCAGGGTAACTAAGTCACTGGTCTGCTGGACTGAAATAAATAAACAATATTTTGTTGATTAAGCTTATGTATTCAGTCATTATTCAATGGTATACTAAAAATCCATGTGAAAAAAATTACTTCTCACTGTTCTCAGATCAAATATTTATATGCAATTAAAATGCGATTAATTTCGATTAATTAATTACAAAGCCTCTAATTAATTAGATTATTTTTTTTAATCGAGTCCCGGCCCTAGTATATATATACACACACTTCCCAGCCAAAACAAGTTGTTGTTTGGATTTAAATAGGCAAATGCTTAAGCATATACGAATGGATTATTATTGCAGTGATTATTTTGTTTCTATGTTACGTATATGTTTGGCAACCGTTCTTCTAACTCTAACTGATGGAGTGTGTAGCTTTTTAATTCCTAAACAACTATGAAGCCAACAGGAAGGAAGACACATCATGGCCATATTCCAGCTTGACAATGTCAAGATTCATCAGGCTCAAACTGTGAAAGAATGGTTGGGAGGGAGCATGGAGAATGATTTTCACACATGAATTGGCACCTCTGCTCTGAGTCCAGACCTTAAAATCATTGAAAGTCTTTGAGTCTGCTGGAGTGTCAAACGGTCATGTTTTAAAGTTCGATTAGTTTGAATTTTAAAGATGTGGCGCTGCGTGACGTTTCTCTCAGTGTGCCCTCTTTACACATTGTTTTACTATAATGTTTGAGGCTCCTCATAATAAGATTCATAATTTACGAATCATTACCTGCCAAATTGGCTAGTGCGGTGATATGCGTTACCCACCGGGATGCCGGTGTTCATTTCAAACCCTGTATATATATTGTTGTGTGTATTTGTCATTTTTATTAGTTTTTATATTTAGATTTAGCTTGAATGTATTTAGAATTTAATTTAGTTTAGTAATTTTAGTACCAAGGCAACACTAATTTTAGTTTTTCACTTAATATTTACATTTTATTTCAATGAACGAAAACAATTGTTAATAGTTTTAGCTATCAATAACAACACTGGCTGTAGTGGGCTGACTACTTTTATTTTTTTATCCCAGTTCATGCCTACAGTTATGGAGAGATTTGTCTTTTGTACATTTTTGTTTTTTCATTTTCAAACATTTTTTCCCACAGCAACTAAATGTTTATCATACATTAGATTTAAAATTGTATACCATTGTCACAATTCTGTGCTTTAAGGCCTCTGTTCAGCAATTGAATATGCATGATTAATATCCAGCTAAACTGCTCAGTACGCAATGCACACAGCCCTAAAATATTACATAATGTATCAAAAGTTGTTATTTTGCCTCTGGACTTCCTTACAATGATTTTGACTTCAAAGGTCTAGTCAGAAATATCTAATGAATACATTAACGTGCACAGAGGACATCACCCTCGCTCTTCTATCACTCTCGCTCAATTAGATCACATATACTTTATCTTACAAAAAATCTGGTTTGATTTATCTTTGTGATGCTAGGTCTTGCACCATGAGAGATGCTTTACCCTGACTAACCCTCTTCATTAGTTTCTCCCTTTACTCTTCATCATTATCTAACACAGCAGAGTGTCAAGAGGGCACATGGATAATAAATGGTGGTTAACGGCACTGCTGATGTTGTATTAAAGCTATTGTCCTCAGGGCACCATGCACTCAGTTGATCAAGGTTTAGAAAAGAGACCTGGTGAGAAAAGGTAATACTTCCCTTAAACAACAGCTAAAGACAGCTAATCTACAACTGCAGAGAATAAAAAGCAAAGAATCTCAAATGATCTTGAGCAAGCTTGATTTAACCGATGTAATTTGCATACAAATAAACATCAGAATTACCCAGACATGCCTTTGATGCAGCATGATGACATCAGAACAGTCCCAGACAGTCCCGGTTTTTGGGTGTACTAAATCACCACACTGAAGGGTATGCTGTTGGCTTTAATGCAACATTAATTTAAAGCATTAAAAACACTGTTTGCCACTACTAGGAAATGCCAGGATGATTTCAGAATGTCTAACACAGGTTTACCCCAAAAGAACGGCTGTCCACATCTCTCAACACACCACTCATGTTAAATGAGATGTGACAAATGAGTAATGGAACAAACAGGAGAAAAAAGAAAAGCAACATCTAACATTCATTAAATGCATCAATGTCCTTCCTGTGCCGTCACCCACAGCTTACAAAGAAAAATAGGTCATTCAGGCTGGAGCATCTGAACCACATCTCAATGGTCAATATAGGGTCACTGTATATAGAGCGAATTTAAGTAGGTCTCTATTGCAGTTCATCAAAGCGAGTTTAAACAAGCTACATAGCTAAACTACTCATCAGCCATTAGTCTCCAGTAGGGCTGCACGATTAATCGAAATCAAACCGCAATCGCGATTTGGGTCATGTGCGATTATGAAAGCGCAAAGGCTGCGATTTTAATGAAATAAATGCCCAGCGTGTCAGTGAAGAGCAGCTCTGTGATCAGTAAACGCTGCTCCGTCTGAAAGCACTGCGAGTTTGAGTCGCTTATAATGTGCATTTGAAAAAGCAACACGTGTCAAACGTCTTCACAAACTAGTAATGTGAAGCGTTCATAAACCTGTTGTCCAACAAAATACGTTTAATAACACGTTTTAATCGACACTTCATATCGTCAGTCGAGCCAATGTGGCTTCTTATCACAGAATGTCCATCAGCACTGCATACTTTATCATTATGAAAATACCCGAGAAGGCTTGAAGAACTCAATACACCATATCTTGTCGCAGAGGTATTATCTTCATGTTTAATCAGTCAAAGCGTTTCTATCTTCGTTTTATTCAGCCTACAGTGCAAGCTTCACATTAGGGATTTCCCATTAGGAATTTCCTGAAAACGAACGATTACTTCTCTGAGGAAAATGTGGCTTCCAGTATGAATTAAACTTTTGGGTAGAAAATAAGAAAAACAATACTTCTAAATAAATGTATTTATTTAATATATTTATCTGTTCCAGGGTTAGACAACCCATATGTTTTTCTTCAATGTACAGGAGTTTTCTATCCCCACAGTTGATGCACAAGAGGCTCATATTTCATATTAAAGACATAGACTTTAAGAAATTGATATCACAGATAAAAAGCACAGATTGTTTAAATAATATACAGTGAGGAAAATAAATATTTGCAAGTTCTCCCACTTGGAAATCATGGAGGGGTCTGAAATTGTCATCGTAGGTGCATGTCAACTGTGAGAGACATAATCTAAAAAAAAAAATCCAGAAATCACAATATATGATTTTTAACTATTTATTTGTATGATACAGCTGCAAATAAGTATTTGAACACCTGTATATCAGCTAGAATTCTGACCCTCAAAGACCTGTTAGTCTGCCTTTAAAATGTCCAACTCCACTCCATTTATTATTCTAAATTAGATGCACCTGTTTGAGGTCGTTAGCTGCATAAAGACACCTGTCCACCCCATACAATCAGTAAGAATCCAACTACTAACATGGCCAAGACCAAAGAGCTGTCCAAAGACACTAGAGACAAAATTGTTCACCTCCACAAGGCTGGAAAGGGCTACGGGGAAATTGCCAAGCAGCTTGGTGAAAAAAGGTCCACTGTTGGAGCAATCATTAGAAAATGGAAGAAGCTAAACATGACTGTCAATCTTCCTCGGACTGGGGCTCCATGCAAGATCTCACCTCGTGGGGGTCTCAATGATCCTAAGAAAGGTGAGAAATCAGCCCAGAACTACACGGGAGGAGCTGGTCAATGACCTGAAAAGAGCTGGGACCACCGTTTCCAAGATTACTGTTGGTAATACACTAAATGTGTTTGGAGGAAGAAGAATGATGAGTACCATCCCAAGAACACCATCCCAACTGTGAAGCATGGGGGTGGTAGCATCAAGCTTTGGGGGTGTTTTTCTGCACATGGGACAGGGCGACTGCACTGTATTTCGGAGAGGATGACCGGGGCCATGTATTGCAAGATTTTGGGGAACAACCTCCTTCCCTCAGTTAGAGCATTGAAGATGGGTCGAGGCTGGGTCTTCCAACATGACAATGACTCGAAGCACACAGCCAGGATAACCAATGAGTGGCTCTGTAAGAAGCATATCAAGGTTCTGGCGTGGCCTAGCCAGTCTCCAGACCTAAACCCAATAGAGAATCTTTGGAGGGAGCTCAAACTCTGTGTTTCTCAGCGACAGGCCAGAAACCTGACTGATCTAGAGAAGATCTGTGTGGAGGAGTGGGCCAAAATCCCTCCTGCAGTGTGTGCAAACCTGGTGAAAAACTACAGGAAACGTTTGACCTCTGTAATTGCAAACAAAGGCTACTGTACCAAATATTAACATTGATTTTCTCAGGTGTTCAAATAATTATTTGCAGCTGTGTCATACAAATAAATAGTTAAAAAAATCATATATTGTGATTTCTGGATTGTTTTTTTAGATTATGTCTCTCACAGTGGACATGCACCTACGATGACAATTTCAGACCCCTCCATGATTTCTAAGTGGGAGAACTTGCAAAATAGCAGGGTGTTCAAATACTTATTTTCCTCACTGTATATATTTTTTACAATGAATCCTTAGACCAGGGGTGGCGAACTCCGGTCCTGGAGGGCCACTGTCCTGCATAGTTTTGCTTCAACCCTAATCAAACACACCTGAACAAGCTAATCATGGTCTGAAGGGTTACTAGAAAGCTAAAGGCAGGTGAGTTTTATCAGGGTTGGAGCTGAACTCTGCAGGACAGTGGCCCTCCAGGACCGGAGTTCGCCACCCCTGCCTTAGACCTTTCTAATGATTTTTAGTCATAGGCTGTCTGCATACTAACAGTAACCCATAATAATAATAATAATAATTATTATTATACTGTTATATTTATTCTTAAATGCTATTTTAAATTTTTTAATAATGAAAATGTTATTGTAATAGTAATATTTATTATTTCTATTTAGCAATAATAATAATAATAATAATTATTATTATTATTATTAGCCATATTAATATATAAACACAAAATGTTATATACACACTTTTCATTTGTAAAAATAATAATAAATCGCATTTTAAATTGCAATCGCAATTTTAACCAGAATAGCCAGCCCTAGTCTACAGTCACATGATCCTTCAGAAATCTTTATAATATGCTGATTTGGTGCTCAAGAAACATTTCGTATTATTGATGATGAAAACAGTTGTGCTGATTAATATTTTTGTGGAAATGTTCTTTGATATTAAGTTTAAAAGAACAAATGTATTTGAAATAGAAATCTTTTGTAACACTATACATGTCTTTACTGTCACTTTTGATCATTTCAATGCATCCTTGCTGAAATCTTACTGACCTCAAACGTCATACTTACATTCATGAAATATACTGTACCCACATATACAGACTTCTAATTTTAAGGTTCTTCTGTCCTTCTTCTGTATTCCAGAACAGTACCATCTAAACAACGCCGGCTTCTCTTTTTGTACACCGGCCGGACTTTCTCATCCTCAAAGCAACATCAGTATACCAGGCCTGGCGCTGAATAAGTACAACTCTCTGAAAGCAGTTGGTAAGAACAGAGTGTGCACAAATACTTCATTTACAGATGCTGAATTATTTCATGCTCTGCTGGATGTCATAAACAACAGTCACAGAGTTTGACTGAAAGAATCAGGAAAGCCTTCTGCTGTGGTGAGGACCAGTCATGATTCCTGTCTTGTTTCCCTGGTTTTGTGTTAGTGTTTTCTGTTCCTATTGTTTTTGTAGGGTTTTCCTGGTTTTGTGTTAGTGTTTTCTGTTCCTATTGTTTTTGTAATACGTTTTGTAGTATGGCGGGTGTTTTCTTACTCTTGGTTGACTGAACTTACTCCCGGACACGTTTTTGGAACTAGCATACCTTGAGTTGATAAATCAACCGAGAGTTGAGGGTATGCTCTGAGAGGATTATGCATCTCCGTCAAGGAGATCGCTGCTTGGAAGTCTATGTGACAGACTTTATTGAACTGGCTCATTTGGCCAAAATGGAGGTGATCCCTCTCATGCTTTTTTTAGCAGGGAGAACCAATCAACAAGGACTACAAAACCTAACACAAGAACTGAACATAGGCAGTGAACACAGAAACAATAGGAACAGAAAACACTTAACACCAGTGTTGCCAAGTCCGCGGTTTTCCCGCGGAATTGGGCTACTTCAACACTGTTGCCGCGGGCTGTTTTTCATGTCCGCGGGTTGAAGCGACCCGGAATGCGAATTTTAGTGAATGCGAATTTAGTGAATTTTAGGAATGCGAATTTTAGCGAATTTTAGAATTTTTTCCATGCCAAAAAAACACATATTTAACCCCCCAAATGTGATTTTTACTGGAGATGCCCCCCTGAAACGAGATTGGGCTTGTTTTGAGCTAGTTTTGAGTAGCAATTGGGCGGTTTTTGTTGTGAAAACCTGGCAACCCTGCTTAACACAAAACCAGGGAAACAAGACGGGAATCATGACACATCATGACACAGTTGGGGCAGTAGACAATTTACTCTGTCACTCCCGGTATAATTTTACATCCCAGTGCTGGTGGCTACAATTTTAGACAGACGTGTACATTCAAGTGTTTTGTCAGAATCCTCACTACACAAAAGGTGTTGCTTATCCACTGCAACACTGAATTTTTAGCCTCATCAGACCTTTAGCTATAATGGCAAAGTGTAAAGAGGTATATTGAGGGTAATTCAGTTTTATTTTCAGTTTAAGCTACAACTAATCTAGTTCTTTCAGGTCAAAGAGACGTTTCCTATATGTAACATTTTCTTTTCTTCATTCAGACGTTTAGATTTTTTTTATTGTACAAGATGCATAATATTTATCTCTTTTTTTTTTAAAGGCAATCAGAGGCCACTTTCACACACAAAACCCATTCAATTGCAGTAAAAATTCTTATTCCGCTAAATGTACCGCATCTTCAATTAATACATGCAACAGCTTCAGCACTAAAATGCTGTCAACAATGTGAATAGGCACAAATCTGTGAACAGACACCACGTCAAAGCATTTAGCCACCTCGTGAAGGGGCTATGGCTTGAGTGATTGTGTCTATCATAGGTGATAGTCCACTTACAGTAGGTCTTCTGGATGACTTTACCCATCCAGGACCCTGATGTTGAGTGCCCATTGCATATAGCACCCCAGCCTGTGTTGGACACGCTGTTGTAACCACAACATGTCTGGACACTTATTCTAAGGGAACCCCTCCCCGCAGAAATTCAAGGTTTGTTCAAATGCTGAATGAATGGGTGCGATAGACACGCAAAGTGTGCCGCTTCGCCATGCCCTTCTCAGGACTCAAGTCTGAAGCCAGTGCTTACGTGGTTTCTTATGCATCGAACCGCCAATGACCATATGCCCAACTCCACACCAAGAAAAGAGTTGCTCTGCACTGGGGAGAGCTTGCTCTTTTCCCAGTTGACCTGAAGTCCCATTTGGCTGAGGTATCCAAGCACCAGGTCCCAGTGCGCACACAATAAGCCTTAAGAGTGAGCTAGAGTCAGCCAAATGTCTAAATAATTGAGGATGCGGATACGTGGCTCAGTAGCATTGAAATATTCATCCAGTTCCTTTTGCTTTAAGATCGGACTCATTACGCTGGTATGGAGCTGAAGCGGGCTGTCATGTAGACAAGGCCTACACTGGATTGTCTAGTAGCAGATGTCTCTGCTGAAATTCAGGGCTGCGTTTTAGTCATGTCTAGGTATAGGTCCACCATCTGATCTGGATATGGACCAGATCCGGATAACCTTGACTACGATAACCTTAGGATAAGGATGAGACAGACAGACTAATATTAGCGTAGATGCCATTCTTCTTACAATGTAACATGTACTTTGGCTGTTATAGGAAGTGTTCCCAGTACCAGTTTACCTAATTTATGCAGCTTAACAATCATTTAACTGATTTGAATAATAGAAATTGATCATGTGTATGCCAGGTTAAAGAGATGTGCTTTTAGCAGTGCGTCTGCTTCGCAAACAAGGCTAGGAAGACTATTGCAGAGTGTCGGTGTTAAATAGGAAATGTATCTACAGCCTGCAGCTGATTTTGATATTTTAGGTATTATCAACTCAATTTTGAGATCACAATGGACATGAAGGACTACAAATATTTTTTTCATGGCCCCCAGAATATTTTGTTTCTTTAATATCTGAACATGCAAGAAAACCGCGTTGTAAAAGACTACGTCAGGATCAGATTCACAATGATGATCAAAACATAGATGTAGTATATCGAGTCCATCAACAGCCCTAAAGCTTGCACAGTCCTATAGTTCGTCCTAGGTCAACATTTCATTGAGTAACGTTAGGCATTTTTGATTTATATGCCGTTTAATGTTGATGATCACATTATTTTACATATGCATCTGCTTACATATGCTATTGCTTGTTTCTGCATCTTCTTCACCTATGTTTTAATCAGGAGATTCAGTAGTCTTTCGGTGTAATAGCGCCCTACCATATAACAGTGAAAACATGGAAAGCTGGAAAATTCAGTCAATGGCGCGGAAGTGTTGTCTCATAAATGATGGAAAATTCTGTCAATGGAGTGGAAAACATTAATAGGGAGCCAATGCAGTGTTCACAGAACCGGGCTAATGATGATCATACTTCCTGGTTCTAGTATGAACTCTAGCAGCTGCATTTTGGACCAGCTGGAGTTTGTTTATTAAAGTATTATTTATTATTAGGTAAGTTATTACGCATTTCATGACCTTGAGGTCATGACCGCATGAGCTAACTGTACCGCATTTGTCATTGAGAGCATATGTCGTAATTTAGATATATTTTTAAGATGGAAAAATGCGGCTTTACAGATGCTAAAAATGTGGCTCTCAAATGAAAGATTGATATCAAAGAGCACAACCAGGTTCCAACCAGGGAGGAGCGTTACGAACCATTTCTTCTTCACTTGTGAGCCGATCATCACTCTAAACACACACGACGCTCCTCCCCCCTGGACTATTTACATTTTTACCGGCTACAACTGAGTTCTCACGGGACTTCAGCGAGACTACAGCTTGCCGTCTAAAACACTATTTCGGTGAGTTTAAACAATGGCTAAGTTGCTAAACGCATCTCGTTGTCATGTAAGGGCCCTGTTCATGTTGGACAGACATTTTAATTGCATTTTGTCTGTTAAGAGGCACAAAGACACTCTTTATGTATATGCCCCCATAGCTGCCGTGTTAGCTGAGTGGGAGCTCTGGGCATTAACTGTAACAGCTCTGTGTTACAAGCACCAATCCGTTTTTTTCTTTCTTTCTATAGACAGTACTCACAAAGGTATAACGATCAAGATTAACTTAAAAATTCACCGGAGTTCTCCTTTAACATTAGTTAACTAAATTAGTTAACATGAACTAATAATGAACTGCTCTTATAAAGCATTTATTAATCTTTGTTAATTTTAATTTCAACATTTACTAATACTTTATTAAAATCTTGTTAACATTAGTTAATGCACTGTGAACTAACATGAACAAGCCATGAACAGCTGTATTTTTATTAACTAACGTTAACAAAGATGAACAAACACAGTAACAAATGTGTTGCTCATGGTTAGTTCATGTTAGTTAATACATTAACTAATGTTAACTAATGAAACCTTATTGTAAAGTGTTACCACTAATTATTTAGGATCAGGTTGTGTTTTTAAGAGGTTTAATAACAGTCCGCTTAAAAGTTTAGTACGCATCCTAATGACAATAATTAATTTATAATATTAAGAAGATCATCTATAATTTCTGGAAGCATCTCTTTCAGTAACTTAGTTGGTATAGGGTCTAACATACATGTTGTTATAAAAGGAGGCGGCCTGTGCAGCAGTGCTGTAGGCTCTTGCCGTCATGAATGATGTGAACCTACATGCTTTGGACAAGAGTCTCGGACGGTTCCTCTAGGTGGCGGCGTCTCGCGGGCACGGGAGCACCTCAATCACCCACTGAACCTGGGAACGTCAGAGTAATTACTAGCTGACCCACCACCGAAGGGCGTAAGAACTTGCGAAGCGTGTTCTGGCAGTAAAAAGACCTTTCAAGACTTTGTGAACTCATTGTGCAACTGCGGGAAGAAAGGAACTTGGGCACTTAGATGACTGAGATGATTGGTTTCAGATGCAGTCCCGCTGCTAGCTGTCTTGGTTCCCTAAGCGTAATTACTTTATGGTGCCCGCGGTGGCGGCGTGCGTGACTTTGTTGGGGGTCTCACTTTCCGATGCTGTGATTGGCAACATCTCGAGTACCGGATGAGAAATTAGGTTTGCCCGCAGGAAAACTGCCTAACTCATCCAGGAACTTGACTGGGAAAGAGGAGCGTGCTGAGGATGGTCCGTGGGGACTCACCCGGTGGAAATGCTTCCATTCGTACCCTCAGATTGCCCTCAACGCTGGCCGCCGAGGCCCTGTGCATAGTAGCTGAAGAACCAGGACAGGGAACAACTAAGGTGACTTTCTGCTTAGAAAAGCAAGAAAGTTGTGACCACAATGTTCCCATGGCCGAGAGAGCAAAACTCGCTGCAACTGAAGAAACACATACAAATAGAAAGAACACCAGCAAATTAAATAAAACATCTTCATCAGTTTGACAACATGTGCTGCAAATACTCACAATGCAAGCAAATACAAAAACATGCTGCAAATGTTAAATGTGGCTACAGATGTTAAAATAAACCTTTCAGGTCATCGACAACACAACTGACAAGTAGACATTGAACAATAAGCATGTCCCAGCCAGGTCTGTCACTTATTGGGATCCCCTTGAAACGTTTACTTTGTGGTCTGAACTATTTACAGCGTGTTTCTGTATTTGGTTACTTTATGAGTATTTGCAGCACGTGTTGTCAAACTGATGAAGAATTCATAACAACAAGTGCGGCTTACGTCACTTCAGAGTTCCTACTGACGGTGCAAAACTGCGAATGCAACCAGGAAAATGGTCCTAGGGGAACTTTTAGTTTTTGGGGAACCACCCTGGTGGTTAGTTCCTATAACTGAGTTCCTAGAACTACCCAGTGGGAATGCCCCTATAGAGACAGGTGTTGATCGCATCCAGAAATAAATAAGCGAAAAGGCTAATTTAAAAAGATGTTCTTTGTCCATGTTTGCTCTTTCAGAGGAAATTTCTCTTTTACAGAATATTCTCTTTCTAGGTGCTTGTTGAAGCACCCTGGGGAATGGAGAGAGACGCGTCTACAAGCCACCTCCTGTTATACTCGTATGTGTGGGGGAGTGGCATGAAAAAAGTTGTTCGTTTTGCAAAAATAGACTGTATGTGCAAAATGTGCCTAGATACTGTTCATATTTTCTCAAGTTTGTGATTGGTTGAAAAAAAATGCTAAATAATGAATGGCTATTTGCGTATTTAGCCAAAGAATGACATATTTTAAAAGAAGAAAAAAAAAAGCTGTGGGCTTAAGAGGTCCACTTTGATGTCCATTTAGAGCATTAGCCTGCCCTACATTCTGGGAACATGTTAAGCCAATAGTGTCTGGATCACTATGATTCAGTGACATAATGACATACATAATACATACACATTCTTAGCTACTTTCACATATGAACACGTCTGTTTCTGACTGTTAGCAAACAGATGCCAGGATGGCCTGCAATCAGCACACCGTCATGGTGATGATGAAGATGATGCACACTGACAATACAGCCTTTGGAGTAAGCTCAAGGATTTTCAGATGTCATCTGTTTGATTCACTTTGTGGCAAGAAGAAAGTAATGAATGAGAAAAAAGGATAAAAATATGACTTGATGACTATGTTACATGAAAGAATGTCATCTGACATCAGTTTATAAATTTAATACTGGATTTGATGAGGCTAAGACCAAAAGAGCAGCCATAGGAACTGTACTCGATTCTTTTTTATTGTTATTTTATTTTGTTTGTAATTTAGGCATGTATGCCCATATGCAATATGTCCCCTGACATGCACACACCTTCTGATTTCCTCCAATACAAGAACAAACAGAACAAGTGCATCTAGCAGACATTAATTCAGCGAGACAGAGTGAGCAGCTCGCAGGTAAATACCGTGAGAAGAGAGATAATTCATGTCCGAGGCATGACCTTTAAACATAAAACATAAAATCAGTGTTTAATAAAATAGACAAGCTCTCAATGGACATCTCGACAGCTGTTTTATGTCCTTCATCAAGGTTCAGGTGGATAGATTTTACATGGTGCACATTATTTTATTAGTACATGTACTTTATCTAAATTCAATTGGACTAAAACAATAGTTTGCGTTTTTAAAACCAAACTTTGGTTAGACTGAAATCATACCAGTCTGGTTTTTGTGAAGTCGGACAAACAGACCTAGAGAATGTAATCTTCGTCCAGCATGTATACGTGTTTAATCGCACAATAACTGGCCTCAGTGTTGTTCACATGCTCAGAAAGACAGAGGTGACACGCAACATATTTAATCCTTTAAATATAACATGCAGGGCCGTGCACAGACATTTTGAGGGGCAGTGGCCCAAACCAAAAAAGGGGCACTATAAAACGGAGGTTGAGTATCATCTTAATAGAGAATGAATAACAAACCTTTTACAATCATATTGTAAAACAGTTGTTAGGTTTTAGTGCTAATTCAGTTTATGTTGTTGTAATTACACCTCCAAAAAGTTGATTTTACGCTAATTTGATCTCATATTTAATGTTTTTTTAAATGTTGTACATTTATTTAGCAAATGAGAACCACTAAAACATTTATATATATTTTGAAACAAAGGTCTTGTTAATAATTTTCATTAAAGCAATATTTGGGGTAAAAGGCACAATAATTAACATGATAGTAAACAGCGGCTGACTTTTCCATTGGTTGACATGACATGGTTAGATTCAGATGGGAAATATCATATATTAATTTGGGTGTCCACCTTAGAGATAATTGTATTTATAATGAAAGCATCATATTTAAAAATATGATATTAATCATCATATAATAAAATATCATATTTTAATTATTGTGTACTACTGTGCGCTTTATTAAAATTATTATTATATATTTAATTTAATTATCATTCAATGCTTTCAGAATCTTTGCTTTTTTAAATAATTATTGTTTCTGTATTATTTTAACAACATTGTTTCTGTCATATTTTGACAGTATATTTATTGAACAATAATTAATTATTTTATTTATCAAAATAAACAGAAAATAGTATATACTTCTCTAAAGTGATTGTTTTGAACAAGTTTTAACTAAGATATGATTAAAACATTATTTTAGCTGAAGTTTATACCCGCTGGCATGCTGGAGCTTTGAATCCATTTTTGCAATGTCGAACTGACTTTAGCCTCCCTTTGATCTTTTTTTGGGTGAAATTTTTGTCTAAAAAGTGTGCTGACAACAGTAAATTTGTTATTTAGCTATATTAGATCAGATCAGGTATAATAATTTGATTAGACAATTAATTATCTTCCAAGAATGTGTATATTTTGCACAAGTTGTGCAGAGTGGGCACAACCATAGACTGTGAGCGATGGTGCAGAGCGAGCGGGAAAACACAGAGCGAATTAGCGGAATTAGTGGATCTTAACGGAACAGAGCGATTTTATGGGAATCCTCTGGGGGTGAGGGAGGAAAGGGTGGCAAGAGGGGCACCTCAGCCGATGAGGGCAGAGCCAGTGGCTCTAGCCACCGGGCCACCCCCCTGTGCACGGCCCTAATAACATGTATACTTAGACAAACATATATGGAGCCCCTAATGGGTTTCCACCGAGCGGTACAGTTCAGTACAGTACAGTGTGATTCTGGACCGTAAACCCTGATCTGGCTTGCGTTTCTACCACCAACAGTATGCTTATGATAGGTGTGGTGTAACGATCAAAGTCATTCTCGTGTGAAGAAGAAGAAAGTGACACAGCAGATCTTGTTCTTGTGGCTGTTGTCGTCAGAAGAAGACATGCTTTGTAACTTTGAGCCAAGGCTGCAAGGAAAAACACAGCCGAAAAAGCATCCTCTGAAAGATCCTCTGTCAACCAATCAACGTTCTGCAGTGAGTCTAGTTCCACCCTTTAGTACCGAACTACTGTGGTAGGTACCCAAACAGAAGGGTTCCAAAAAAGTGGTACGGTATAGTTTGGAATTAGGGTACCATTCACAACTTCTGACAATGGAAATGACAAAAATTGCGTACCATACTGCTCCGAAACGAGCCATAAGTGTACATGGTGATGGAGAAATTATATTTGAATGCTTTTCCATGTGCTTGCAAAAAGTTTACTTTACCCTGAGAAACTTTGTGCGCGCAAAACTTTTTTATTCATTCGCAAAACATCTGCATTCCCCCGAGTAACTTTGTTCTCACCCGCAAGATTTTACATTCACTCAGAAAACGTTCTTGTTCCCTGAAACGTTGCATTTGCTCACAAGATTTTTGCATATGCTCATTCGCTCACAAGATTTTTGCATTTGCTCATTTGCTTGCAAAACCTTTGCATTCACTCTCACGTACATCTCAACTTTCACGTACATCACAAGAAACTTTGCATTTGTTCACAAAGAATGCCAAGGTTTTACACCTAAAGTTTCTCTGGGAAACGCAGAACTTTTGTGAGAGAGCCAATAGCAGGGGGAATATGAGTTTTCCTTCCATCTCATATTCCATCCCCATGTCCCTTTAGGGGCTCCATAGCCACATAAAGACTGTAGCTCAACTATGCAAAAATCCACTGTAGCTCAATTATAATGTAGTTCAAATATGCATGTAAACAGTCTTATGTTTGTCTAACTTCATCTGTTTCTTCTCTTCCCTTACAGCCGATACTGCAAACCGGGGATACTACAAGAGTTATCCACTAATGGATTTCTCCCAGCATCATTCCCCTCCTGTACCTTTCCAACCGATGTCAATACACCCAAAAGACAAATCCTACCTCCACCAAGTCCTCCCCTCCAATGACATCCATTCCCCCCTATCCATCTCAATCCCAACCAACCAGTTGGAGAGGACCCGCATCCCAAAAACCATCACCCACCCTCAACTTTCCAGCTCAGCTTTCAAAGCTTGGGATTCTGGACAAAGACACGTCCACCGGCAGACCTCGCATCCAGGGCACTCTGTTCGGCAACAGATCCACAGCAACAGGAGACAGTACAGCATAGAAACACTACCGGAGTTCAACTCCCAGCCCACGGGCTATGGGGGACAACCGCTGTATCAGCCTCATCCCAAACTTAAGGCCTATCAGACCAACAGCAAGACGGAGGTCACTGTCTGAGGAAACGGGAAAGAAAGAAACAACTCTGCTGACTGTTAACGGACTGTATGCACAAAGACTACAATGTCAGGACTGTGTTATCACCCCTACTTTTAGTGCTAAACCACTCTTGACTAAGTTTATATGGTTTCTTCTGTGTCATACTTTTTCTGGGTTTATCTCTGGCTTTTGTTTCACTGACAACAATGAGGTGAGTGTTCAAACCGGAAGACAGGAATGGTGCCCAAGGCCACATTTACTCAACGGGGACAATGCCATCATCACATCTGCCTAAATCTAAGTCATTAAGGGACAGTATCTTGGCCATCTTTACGTAAACACAACCTCAGGATCAATTATGTGAGAGAGAAAAAAGAAAAAGAAAACCTGTTCTCCTACCCTAGAAAAGGCAAAGATCGACACCCAGATGTCCAGTCTCACACTAGGATTGAAGTATAAGCTTCGCTGAGTGTGCTGAGGATTTTGTGCTCATGAAGAAAGGTTTTTTGAGTTACCAAATTTCACATTCTTCCTCTCTGGCTTGGGAAGTCTCGTTGTGAGAAAGTCACTCATTAAATCACTAATTTGTTTTAGGGGAATGAAGTTGAGAAAAAACAAAAGACAATAATCCTGTTCCAGTGGGTTACAATCAACTTTTTACAAAAGTACCACACGAAACTCTTAATGATAATGACGCAAACTTGACTACAATTCTGATAAAGCGCCATTAAACATGTTTATACTGAAAAATACATTCCTGCATTTTTTAAGGATATTTCTTTTTTGTCTTTATTGGGACAGAATTTAACAGGAAACAGGTGGGATGTGATCGGGAAGGAACCACAAGCCAGGACTCAAACTCGGGTCGCCCAAAGCGCAACTGCACTACAATCCGGAAAACACTTTCCTTTTGACTCTGTCCTAGATACATTTTCTGAGGAAATACAACAGAGAAATTGTTTTATGAGTCTACATTAGTTTTGACATTCAAATCACTCCAGTCATTGACGGAAGACATCATCAAACATAATCTTATCTTCCTGTTTTTGATCTCTTGTTTGCTTAAAAGAGTTTAATATTCTCTATCTCCTCTGTTTCTCAAGACCACCTATGTTGAGTCCTTAATGTCATGCTGAGTAGTTCACTTTACAAATGGTTGTCCAAGGCTGATTGCCTCATGGTGTGAGGTTGAAAAAATTATGCCAGCAGCTCAGAGCAATAATCTGGACCTTGGAACTGGGAATGAAGCACACCATTCTTGTAAAACAAGCTATGCAATGGCAAAAAAAAAATCAGCTCTAGTGAATTAACCATCCTTGAAATCAAGATCTCACAAGCACTAGTTGTCTTGAAGGCAAGCCTTGCACTGTTTACCTTCTACTTGCATGCCCTTTATTTTTCTTGGATTAGTGGAGTGAAATACCAGAACTTGTACCTCAGATAGCCTACAATGTATCAAAAACAAAAACAGATCTACTTTATAACTATTGCAAGTCTGATGGGGAAAAGTCTGATCATACTTCAGAATCTAAGCGAATTGTGTTGGCTATCCATCAGCATTATAATCAGGAGATTCAAATTCAGATTCTGATACGCTAAAAACCCCAGCTAGCATGATTACAGAACGCATTGAGAGGGAGGGGAAATCACTGTTACGAATCTTTACACATACAGTTGCAAAAAAGCAACATCACACTTCTGTAATTCACAGTCTGAATATCTGTGATTATCTGTGGCCTTGTGCCTACAGCCAATTGACAGATGTGATGACATTCAGACCAACAGCACTTTTTTAGTGTGATGTTTCTTAAATGTCCGTAGTATTTAAAATATATGTACTTATAAGTGCTTCATCTGTTCCTGTACTGTGTTGTGCTTTGCTTTAATTCAAGCCAGATATTCCTGTGAACTAACTGGACACTTCTGCTTTTTCTGTTTTCATATTTATATTAAGCATATTAAATATATTTCTGTATTCATGTACATGAATTGTATTATTTAATTATAAAATAATTGTATTTAAGAACTAGACACTTTGTTCAGATACATTTAAAGATATCTGAAATAGGAGTGTTTGTATAAGCTACTATTGTTACGTTGATAATGCCTGTGTTGGTAATGCCTATTGTGTAAAAAAGTGTGGTATTTTAATGAACTAGTGGTATAAGGGCTTTCAACAACAATTGGAGAAACTAAAACTGGAAAAACAAGCTGAAATATTTTTAAATAGTGTTTTGTATTCACATTTTGACTAAAAAAAATGTTAATAAGACAAACAATAATAACAACAACAACAAAATTATGTTTGAAATTGTAAATCAACGTTATTAGATAAATTTGACAAAAAAAGAGTGTGAATTTGTACTTTAAACAATGTCCCTTTTCAAAATAAAAGTTCTAAAACGTCAAAATGGTTTGATTATTTTCGCAGTGTTTGGTTTTATTTATAGGCTACTTACTTCTACGAACTTAATTCATCACCACTCACCGTGCAAAACAGGCAGGTACATTCAAGGTGTCGGTCATGGTTGTCGAGGCAGAAAGCAGAAAATCTAATTTGCCTCACACACCAGCCTCTACTTGATTTCACACAACACGATGATCTGGGTGGGCTATATGGATGTCTTGCGCCCTCTTTTGACAATACCGTATAATGTAGCAGAAAATTGTCTGTGCACGTGTTTGTAAGTTTGGTGGTGGTTGAGGAGATTCCCCCCTTCTATGTAAAGCGCTTTATAAATGTAACAAATAATTATGTTCCAAAGACAGTTGGAGAATTCTCTCAAAATAATTCTGTCATCGTTTCATCACCTTCATGTTGTTCCACATCTGCACGAGTTCCGTGGAAATCATTTAATGAGTATGAATAAATTAATGGTGACTGAGACTGTCAGTCTTCAACATCTCCTTTGGAAAATCATATAGATAATGGGTGAGTGGCCTAAATTATGACAATTTTGATTTTTTTTTGACAAAATGTCCCTTTACCGCTGTAATTCAGTCCGTTACCAATTCACATAAATCTCAATTCTCCACACAGCAGCTCATTTGTGTTCAATTATTTAAGTGACTTTTATTGTCTGACATGGCATTACTGATATATTGAATATTATATTTGCATATTTAAAAAAAACATCTCCCAAATGCATTAATGTGAAATGTAAAAATAAATGTAAAATCATTCATTACCATTAAATATTCCTTGTTTGCTTCGTTGACATCCGGGTGATTCTGCAGGTACATTTGGTGTTTAGGGCAGCAAATCTAATTTGCCGCGAGTGTAGTCTAGCAACTCTCGGTAGACCTGCGAGTTGGAAAAAACAAACTCTGGTCAGGCCAATCAGATCGTGTATAGAGTCGGTGGGCGGGCTTAACATAATGACCGCACGTCACTGTAGAGTTGCCGCGGTTCTGCGTGCTACCGCGTACTACTCTTAATTTAAACAAAGAAGCTGGCAAACGGCGGTCTTTCGAATCGGCTTTGGCCGCGACTCTGGAAGACTTTGAGTTAAACTTTTCTTTGAGAAAAGAACAAAGAACGGCACTGAAGTCATTCTTAAGAAAGGAAGATGTGTTCGGAGTTTTACCGACGGGATACAGCGAAAGTTTAATCCATCAACTAGCTCCACTTCACGTTGCCCTCTGGTTGGGCTATCCATTGTGTGCAGAGGGAATTTGAAAGACAACCTCTATGGAGTCAACATAATGCCACAGATTTGCACAAGAATAAAGTTTTGCACAAAAAAAGAAAAGAAAAAGAATTGACACAAAAATCAGTGACAGCTGTAATCCTATTTTATACATATTTTTCATGCTCACTGATTTTTGTAATTGATTATATTTTTATTTTTGCACTATTGTTATTTTTTTCATTATTTTTATTTGCAAAACTTATTTTTTCCGCTCAATACTTTATTTTTCATGTGCAATTCTTTATTTTTGTCTGCAAAACATTTTTTTATTGCTCAATTCTTTTCTTTTTTTTGTGCAAAACTTTATTCTTGTGCAAATCTATGTGGCGTTTTTGACTCCATAATCCTCGGATTGAGCCCTGTGATGTGGGTCTGGCGTGTCAGGCTAATTTTTTCCCCTTCTTTTTTTCAAATGGTGATATTTTTAATTATTTTAATAATTTTTTACTCTTTGTCATGGATCACAAAATGTTTCAGCCTTACAGGCCATATAATATTTTCTGTAAAAAATGTCTTATACAACTGAAAATCATGATGTTCTCCAAATTAGTCAGTGTATTTTTTCATCAAGTAATGAAAATATTTAATTTTACTTTTGGTAACATTTCATTTATTTTATTTATAAAAGCCCTAAATGGTAATTTTCCTAATTCTACAACATTAAATTGTTTAAAAATAACTTTTATCTCATAAAAATGTACAAAGAATCATGCATCGATTTTCTTACAGTACCTTACTTTGCCTTTAAATTGATTATGTAAGATACAGGAAATTATGGGTACATTAGTGGGTTGTTTAAAAGTGATTTCATGATTAAAAGATGTGCTCTTAGTAGGGGTGTAACGTACGCATATTAGTACCAAACCGTTTTGTTACAGGGCTCTCGCGCGTGAGTGAACGCGATCGATCATCTCTTCCAGAAGAATAAACATGAATTAATATCTTAAGGTATGTTGAGAATAACACTTACTGAAACGTATTATATGTCGTGTAATCGCTCAATCAGTTTCAATCGCGCAAAGCTTGTAAACAATGTCACGCAGCGTCACTAGGCCTATTACCTCAGTCAGAAGTCATTTAGTGTCCACAGCTGTTAATTCACTAGAGAAATCAACTCTTTCACTAAATATAGCCTATGCACTATATATATGCACTAGTGATGTCTTGATTATTTAATGATATGTTTAGATAAATCTGTCATGAAAAGGAGTCACTAAGATTATATTTCAACAACGAATTGGAGAAAAAAACTTACAGGTGGAGAGAAAAAACTGCCTTATGTGAAGTTTACATGTTTGCACACATTTGAGTGTAGATTATCCTATATCTAAACATGAATATCAGCTGAATATAGGCTCATAGTTTGGGCTCTGTTAACCGTTAATATTATAGTAATAATGTGCAAGTAAGGGCTCCCTATATAGTTTACAGCATTATCTTTAAGAAACTTTTAGTTATAATTTAATTTATTTAAGGACAGAGACAATTGCAGTTTTTTTCTGACAATTTCTACAGTAAACCACTGTTTAATAAAAAAAAAATAAAAAAGCAATTTTTTAAAACTGCTGTACCTAACCGTGACTTCAAAACCGAGGTCAGTTTTGTGTACCGTTACACCTGTAGCTCTTAGCATTTACGCTAGCAAGTGTTTCGTTTTTAACAGTTACTTTTGTCATTTCTACACATTGCCTAAAATGTCTGTAACAGATTTGACAAACAATACTATAAAGAAATTACTTTTTTGTAATTGAAAACTGAATTATTAAAATGTATTATGTTTTCAATAAGAACACTGGAAAGAATTTCTGTTAGTGAACAGTTTTTTTTCCCCCTTAACTTTTTGAAAGGCAAACTGTATCTCCAATTATATAATCACTCACCATTCATGCTCCACTATAGTGGAAAATACGAATTAGGTAATTTTCAGTATTCTGAATACTTTTAAAAATCCAACTTTCTTAAACAGCAGAAAAAGAAATGTCTATTGTGGGTAAATGTGTTGTGTATATGTGAGTATACAACAAAAATATGACAAACACACTCCACACTGCATTTTTTTCTTTAATTTTTTTCCCCTTTTTTTAAAAAACAAGAAGTTCCAAATACTCTGAAACCTGAACCCCAGCACTGACCTCCACCAGAGAATCGCTACAATCAGAGGGAAAAGAACAAAGGTTTCATCAATACATGATCCTAAGTACAGCAATGCATAGAGATCTGGTGAACGTCACCAAACCTGGTTCCCTGCAGAGCCCATTAAATTGGGTCGTGTAGACCAGAGCACCAGTCGGGTCAGTTTAAGTGCAATGTTGGAAGAACTAACATGCCAAAAGGGTTCAAAAGCAAGGGAGGTCTATGATATCTCATATTTTTCCCACATTTAGTTTATCGATGCAAGTGACTATTTGAAACCTGTGGAGCAGAAATAGCCTCGTATAATGGTCATGAGGTCATCATTTTATTGAGATGGGTAGGAGTAACACTATACGGTGCCAAAGATAGGTAGTGGAGATTTTACTAACTGGTGTGCTTAAAGTGAGAAATTAGCCTAACCAGCATGGGCAACTGGTCTAATAGCTAGACCAAAGTATGGGTTTTTAAGTGAGCTGTTCAAGGTGTGAGAAGTTGGTGTAGGGGTCCAGATTGGTCTCTCTGTTGGCAAAGGCAACAGTGCCATGTGATGCAAAACATTTTGGTATGAAGTAAATGAGAGCTTAAAATTCAGTGCTTAAGAGGACCTATCAGACACAGGAACTGTTTAAATACCATTCGGCACAGGAATATGAAGAAAAACGCATAAGAAACAGAATGTGTGCGTCTGGAGTGTTTTGTGTACAGCCTATACACAATAAGGTTGAAGGTGCTAAATTGTGTGTCATCAAGCAGTTAAGACCAAAAGCTACAAACATGAGTCCCAGTGGATCTGCAGATCCGAACTGTCCAAAAAGTCTGCAGAAAATACACTGGGTGGGGTGTGCGAGCTGAGAGGGGCTAGGACCATACCCCCGCCGTTACAATTACTGCCCCCTCCTACCACTGGTATATCCAGCCAATCCATGCTATCCAGGGTTGGGTCTTCAAAGTCCAGGTTGGCTGGGTGGGGTGAGAAGCTCAGGTCACTGGTGTCCATTGGAGTTGGGGGATGGTCCAGAATACTGTAAGTGCTCAGCATTTGGTTGTGGAGGTCATCGATCAACGTCAATGGGCCGTCTGGCTCCACGCCGAGAAGAGGAGCACCGGTGGTGCTCTCCAGGAAGTCCTCGAGGTGGACAGTTCTAGAGCACGGCCTGTCCTGGAGCTGCTGCGAAGGAGCAGGAACAGGGTCGGGGGTGTGTGTGGGTGGCGAGAGGTGGAGCGGAGGAGGTGGGGATGGAGTGGGTGGGCTGGAGTGGAGGTCTGACAGGGAGGGGTCTTGACTTGCTTTAAATCCAGAGGAAATTTCTGTAATATGGAAAGAAGAGAGGTTTATTATTATTAATATATTTTTTGAAAGAAGTCTCTTATGTTCACCAAGGCTGACTATCATACAGTACAAAAAATACAGTAAAAACAGTACTTTTGTGAAATATTTAAAATTTCTATTTGAATATATTTCATAATGTAATTTACTCCTGTAATGTCAGCAGTCTTCAGTGTCACATGATCCTTCCGAAATCATTATAATATACTGATTTGGTGCTCAAGAAATATTTCTTATAATTATCAATGTTAAAAACAGTTGTGTTGTTTAATATTTTTGTGGAAACTGTGATACATTTTTTTAAGGAATCTTTGATGAATAGAAAGTTCAAAATATTTAAAATAGAGATGTTATAAATGTCTCCCTTTTGATAATTTCTTCTTTTTTTTTTTTTTTTTTCAAACTTTTGAATGAAAGTATATGCAAGACTCTTAAAATATATATATATATTTTTTTACCTCCACTCTTGATCAGGATTTCGAACAAATCATCTATTTGCTGGTTGTTAGAGACATTATCCTGTAAACAGAGAATATCACCAATTTTACTATAAGAAAAACAGTGGAAACAGAAAAAGAAGGTGAAAGAATGAAGGAGAAAAAAGAAAAAGAAAGAATGTGAGCGAAGGTCATACTTTAAAACGTTGAGGGGGTTGAGGGTTCGGCTTTGGGGAGGAAGGGGTGAATAAAGTATGTCGATCAAAAGTTGGGCAAATGTCCTCCTAAAACAGATGGACATGATGGGTAGACGAAAATGGAAAAAGAAATGCTAGCTTTAGCAAAGAAGGAGATAGAAAGACAAAAGGAAAATGAGTAACAAAACTAAAGCACGAGTATTAATGCATGCGAGATACCTTAAATGGAGGGGGTGAAGAGGGTTTGTTCAGTGGGTTGGATTCACAGAAGAAGGGCTCAAAGCTGGGTGGGGCTGACACTGGCTGGCTAGACTCCTGAACACTTGTGGTTTCCAAGTGGAGCCCTACTTTCTGAACCTGGAAATGGGAGATTTCAGCATGGGTCAGCTACAAGGAGGAGCTAAAACACAACTATATGCAGCCTAGCCCTTTATATTCCCCTAAATACTATAATTATAATACATATACACAGCTTTGTTAGCTCTCAATGCAATCCACATATGCACACATGTCATTTCATATATGTAATTTGAATGTACGTTTGACTCTGTCATTCTGGGATGTTGATTCACAAATATAAGTCCACAAGTCTATAACTATAACTTTGGAAACTCATGCATGTTACATAAATATTTTAGAAGTGTTCTGTTGTTAAAGTGTCTGGGTAAACATGCAATTTCTTTGTACTTTTGGACCATGCCCATGTTTGTGAAAAAGCCCCTATCTTATGAAGTGGCATACAAGTTCAGTCACACTTTAGATTAGGGTCTAAATCTCACTATCAACTAACAACTATGACTTTTTCCTCAATAAACTCCTACTTCTTATTAATAGGAAGTATGGTAGTTGTTAAGTTTAGGTATTGGGTAGGATTAAGGATGCTGACTATGGTCATGCAGAATAAGGCATTAATAAAGTACTAATAAACAGCCAATATCCTAGTAATATGCATGCTAGCAACTAGTTAATAGTGAGAATTGGACCCTAAACTAAAGCCACACGTTCAAATCTCATTCAAATTCATACACTGCTAACTCTATGTTGATTTCAAATGAGAGGAATAGTCAAAAAATCCCTTAATTAATCATTTTTTCTCCTTATAAGTTGAAAGTCATGTGCTTATCATTAGGGCTGTAATCTCCCAGTCGATTAGGCGATTTATTAGTCGATACGTTTTGGCTCGACCAAAATTCTGATTGGTCGATTTTTTGCAGCGTTCATTTCATTAGTTTTGCCGCGCCACGTTCATTTCATCAGGTGGAGAACACTAATTGCTAATGGGGGTGTTTTTAGAGCACCCCTGTTTCACAGGTAACAACCTGTCTTCAGAACACCCCTCTTGTTTTCACTTCTTTTGGATTAGCCCAACCCACTGGTGAAGAGAAGTCTCTCACTGGTCCTTTGTTTTTCATTCCACGCTGGCTCAAACGCACGCCCATAACGATAAACTTGAGGAACGCCCATCAACATACACATGAGGGGAAGCGTCACAACACCACGCTTCAGTCGTGCCGCAAAAGTGGATCTGTACTGTCGGTTTTTCCGCGTTCATTTCATCAGGTGGAAAGCACTAATTGCTAATGGGGGTGTTTTCAGAGTACCCCTGTTTAACAGGTAACAGTCGGTCTTCAGAACACCCCCCTCGAAAATTTCAGGACTTCAGTCGACGAAGATTTTCTTTGGTTGATTACAGCCCTACTTATCATTGGCTTATCATACACTATTTGTACATATCTGTTTTACATCTTGGTGTTTCATATCCCTTTAAAGAATTTAACAGAAGTCAACAGAGACCTCTATATCTCACGTAAATGCTATTTTCCAAAACTGTAACAGGTTTGAGTACGCACATCCACATTGTTATATGCACATACCTTGGTGTCGGGCTCTTTGACAGCTTGTGATTGGTTGGCAGAACTAGCCATTTCAGCAGATGACTGACTAGGTAGCTTGCTAGGGGTTGACTGCAATCTCTGAAACGCAACAAACCAAGGATTATAATAAATTACACAAAAAAGCAGTTTTCAAACTGTTTTCAACATTGATAATAATAAGAAATGTTTCTAGCGCACCAAATCCACATATAATATATGAGTTCTCGTTTTACAGTGTAATGGCTAAAACATATTGAAATATGTATGAATTAAATTTCATTAAAATATTAAAAGTTAAACCGCTGTTTAGTCACCTGTAGAGTAATCCGTCCATTAGATTTGCTCTGAGGAGACTTTCCAGTCAGGCTTTCCACACTATTACTGGTGAGTGCAATCAGGTAACGGTTGCCATTGCTGTCTGTGACCAGTGTGGGTGTGGAGTGAGCTTTCAGGAGATCCAGTGGGAAAGACGTAGTAATTTGAGTACTAGACGGCTGATTGATAAACACCTGTGAAACCTGTCAAAAATAAAGTAAAGTAAAAAATAATACGACGATGATGGCAAGAACTGTTCACCATCCAAAGAAATATCTGGGCTATCAAAATAACTGGAAATGTCGCTGACCTGTGGTGTCTGTAACTGCTGATTTTGTGGCGTCTGCTGCTGCTTCTGATTGGTTTGTAGCTGCTTTTGATGGCTCTGCTGGATGATGAGCTGCTGCAACTTTTGTTGCTGCTGCTGTTGCAGTAACGCTGTCTTCTTTTGCAATTGAGTCTTCTGTTGCTGTTGTAACAGTGTCTTCTGTTGTTGCTGCTGTTGTAGTAACTTCACCTTCTGCTGCTGCAGTAACTGCAACTTCTGCTGCTGCAGTAATTGTGCCTTCTGCTGCTTCTGCAGCTGCAACACCTGTGCCTTTCCTTGCTCTTGCTGCAGTTTCTGTGGGTCAATTTGTTGCTGCTGTTTTTGCTGTTGCAGTAATTGTGTGTTCTGTACGTTTGGTAGGTCCACCAGCATTTGCTGCTGCACCTGCAGCCGGTGAATCTGCTGCAGCTTGAGCAGAGTCTGCTGCGAACACTGCGTCTGGATCTTTTTCAGGGGCTGGACTTGCTTCTGCAGGTCCTCTGATGTGTCCATTTCCTCCTTGACCTCTTCCTTCACTTTCACTTCCACTCCATTAGACATTTCAGCATTACCAGTGTTGTCTGCGACCTCTGCAGCCGCTCCGCGCTTACCCTGCTCCAGCTGAGAGCGTAGGGTCTCCACCAACCTCTGCTTCTGTCTGAGCATGCGTGTCAACTCCTCGATCTGCTTGTCCTTCTCCTGAAGCATTTGGTCTTTGTCTAGAGGAGGTACTGTAGATCCTGATGCTGCCACTGAACCTGGATCCTGACGCTGTAAGACTGGCAGCGGACCCGGGCGAGAAAAGCTGCAGGATGCCTGCATCTGCCCGAGAGACTCCTCTTTGATTGGAGACGGGTGGTCTGGAGAGGGGTGCAGGCTGAGCTGGGTGAGAGGGGAACTGACCTGTTAAGGGAGAAACATAAGATCTTAATAGGGATGTAAAACTGAACTAAAATACAAAAAAAAAATATTTTGACCATTTCTGCTGTGCATCTTCAAACACAAAGACCTACCATTTCCCCAAACACATCCCCATTGCAGCTGGTCTCATCCGGACTCAATCCAGCCAGAGAGCGGTCGGAGGGGGTAGGAGATACAGGAGGAGAGGAGCTAGTGCTGCTGAAGCGCACAATTTGTGGTGGAGTTGTGCTGTGGACCCTTGTGGTACCCGCTATGGAAAAGGCAGACAACGGAGCAGCCGCATCTTTCAGAGTTTGATGTGAGGCGGCACCAGATGACTGAACTGACACCTGCGGTAACTGAGCAGGCATGGTTTTCATAGCTGCAGCTCCTGCGGCTGATGATCCATTGTTCTGCTCCTGGTAGTTCTTCAGTCGTTCAATAAGATCGTTCTTAGTTCCCGATACCGTCAGACCCCTCAGTTTGAGCTCTTGTTTAAGTTCTGCAACCTGGAAGCGAGATGAATAATAAGTTCATCAATCAGTTTCAAAATATCCACAGTAGAACGCAAGAGTCAGAAGTAAAATTTCCCATCATTTTCTCCAATGGTTCTGATATTGTGACTCATATCAGAGCTGGTTGTTTTGGTTTATGACTTCAATTTTATATTAAAGGGTTAGTTCACCCAAAAATGAACATTTTGTCATTAATTACTCACCCTGTCGTTCCAAAACCATAAGACCTTAGTTCTTCTTAGGAACACAAATGAAGATTGTGCGCAAAAACAAACAAAAATAACGACTTTATTTAACAATTTCATCTAGTCTGTGTCAGTCTCCAACGCAGTTTATGCAACAGTGCTGCACTTTCGAGTTCTACGGCAGCCGATGCTGTTCACGTGAGCACCACGACGCATGCGTGTGATGATGATAAAACTGCGTAGGAGACTGGCACAGATGTGATGAACTTGTTGAATAAAGTTGTTGTTTTTGTTTGTTTTTTGAGCACAAAAAGTATTCTCGACGCTTCATAACATTAAAGGGTTAGTTCACCCAAAAATGAAAATTCTGTCATTAATTACTTACCCTCATGTCGTTCGACACCCGTAAGACCTTTGTTCATCTTCGGAACACAAATGAAGATATTTTAGTTGAAATCCGATGGCTCAGAAAGGCCTCCATTGGCACAATGCACTTTACACTCTCAAGACCCATAAAAGGTACTAAAGACGTCATCTCACTACAGTGGTTCTACAATAATTTTATGAAGCGACGAGAATAGTTTTTGTGTGCAAAAAACCCCTAAATAATGAAGCTTCGAAGCGTTATGAATCAGCGAGTCGAATCATGAATCAGAGCGCGTGTCAAACCGCCAAACTGCTGAAATCACGTGACTTTGGCAATCCAAAACGCTGAATCGACTCACTGATTCATAACGCTTCGAAGCTTCATGATGCAGTGTTTTGAAATCGATCAGTTATTTAGGTTTTTTTTGCGCACAAAAACTATTCTTGTCGCTTCATAAAATTATTGTAGAACCACTGTAGTGAGATGGACTTTGTAACGACATCTTTAGTACCTTTTATGGGTCTTGAGAGTGTAAAGTACATTGTGCCAATGGAGGCCTTTCTGAGCCATCGGATTTCAACTAAAATATCTTAATTTGTGTTCCGAAGATGAACGGAAGTCTTACGGGTGTCGAACGACATGAGGGTAAGTAATTAATGACAGAACTTTAATTTTTGGGTGAACTAACCATTTAAGATTGAACCATGGGAGTCACATGGAGTATTTAAACAATGTTTTTACTACCCTTCTGGGCCTTGAAAGTGTTAATTACGTTGCTGTCTATGAAGGGATCAGAGAGCACTCGGATTTCATCAAAATATCTTCATTTGTGTTCTGAAGAAGGTCTTACGGGTTTGGAAAGCAAGTAAATGAGTAAATGATGACAGAATTTTCCTTTTTGGGTAAACTGACCCTTTAAGATTTAAAAAAAAATAGCTAAAGATAAAATAAGTAGTCACTGTTATTGCTTTAATATAAGTTAATAAATTACAACTGTTACCCACTTTGAATTCATCCAGATTTGCAGGCAAAGTGCTGGGCTTAGCTCCTCCCGCTGTAGGCTGGCTCTGACGATTGGGCCCATTCTGATTGGAGGAGACTGTTGAGCATGTGGAAATAGTCTGGGAAGGGGAGGGGCCCAGACTGGTGGATGGTTGCTGATTTTCAGCAGGAAGTCTGGAATTGAACAGATTTTTTTTTTTTTATAGTTAAATCCGTCAGTTGTGTCTACACTTCTCTAGAATGGCGGCTTTGCTTCAGAACACAGATTATGTAACCTGTATTTAAAGTATGCTGGATCATATTTTGTTTTATCTTGTATAGGTTTTTCAGTTTACTTTATCATAATTATGCATGATTTTATGGTTAGTTGCATTTAATTATTTGCATATAAATCGGAATGTTTTGTGACAATCAAAATAGATTGGCCTTTTTTGGGTCATGACCAACACAGGTTGAGAATCACTGCTCTAGCAGACATATACCACTGTTCAAAAGTTTAGGGTCAGTAAGATTTTTGTATATTATTAATGATATATTATTATTATATTCATAATTTTACGCAGCAAGGATGCAATAAATGCTGTTCTCTTGAACTCTATTTTCTATCTTTAAAAATGTATCATGGTTTCCTCAAAAATATAAATTAGCAGAACTGTTTAACTGAGTAAACTAGTGTAATGGATAGGGATGCTCCGTTCAGGATTTTTGTAGCCGATACTGAGTACCGATTTCTTGTCATGGTGATCGGCCGATACCAATTTCGATCCCAATGCTTCACTGATTTGTAAGCTCTCTGATCACTGTTAACTTTTTTTCAGATAAAAAAAGAATACTATAGATGTTGCCTTTATTATATTTTTGTAAAATTTGTATGGTAATTATGTAATGTAACTATTGTTTTAACAGGGTACTAAATAATCACAAAAAGTATTCATTATACAGTGAACATTTTAATATGCCTTTAATATGGGGTTTCTGCATAACACTATGCTTAATAGGGCTGGGCGATATGGCCAAAAAATCATATCTCTATATTTTTTGGTTGAATGGCGATACACGGTATATATTCCGGTATTTTCTACGTTTTTCTATTTGGATTTAAAAAAAAAGATCTGTATTTATTTTAATAATAATTTTATTTCACATCCTGCCGAATGAGTTCCTAAAAACAATGTTGATATTGAAGGCTATAAACAAATGCAGTGAATGAAATGTAGGCATGTATTAATAATTTAGTTTTTTAATTCACTAAACTAAAAATGAAAATAAAAGCATATATTTGATTACCAAATTATAATGGTCACTTTCATAAAAATATACATACTGTATGTTTAAAATTCCACATATGGCACATTTATTGTCCAACAACAAATATTTTAGAAACATGTATACCGTACTTTAGTCAGAATTATTGCGTTCTATTGCGCTCTGTCTGTTTGGCGGGCTTGCACGCGGCGGCGCTCATTCACGGAAGCCTGAATTTTTAGCGGAGATTCACTTGGAGAAGGCTCGTCGTCTCCTGACAGCAAAATGGTCATATATTTGCATGACTTTCTAATATTTACAGATGGAGAATATACCTGTGAAATGTAAGTTATGCACTGAGGAAAGCACCACATTTCAAATGCATTAAACACCGCAAGTACGTTCGGCTATCTGTCTGTCAGCACAAGTCGCCTATCTCTCAGAGCATCTGGCAAGCTGCTTTAAACTATACATGTTAACTATATCTTACCAGTTATTTTAAAGCCCTTAATATAAAGCATGTGTCATGTTTAGGACAAATTGTATCATGCACTTTCCCAGCATCAGCTCATTCTGCGTACTCCACTATTTTTCAGATGCGCTCGTATCAATCTACTGTATATCGATACTTACGAACCGCGTTCGCCCATCCCTTAGGACCGACTGACCCATGTTCAACTGCTGTTCACATTAGAAACCCTTCTCCACTTCGGCCTTCAAAGCTCTCGTTTGAATATTTGCTACTATCTACCCCACATGTACGTCCTCACGCATTATGTACGTCCTCACACGCTCATCAAATTGCGATCGGTTCGTGAGATCGGCCAAGTTTAGTGAGTACCGATCGAGTCATAAAATATGATTATCAGCCGATACCGATCTCCGGCCGATCGATCGGAGCATCCCTAGTAATGGATGCTAAATATTCAGCTTTGGCGTCAAAGGAATACATTTTATTTAAAGTTATTTAAAATTGCAATAAAAGTTTGTAATATTACTGTTTTTAATGTAATTTTGATTAAATAAATGCAGCCTTGGTGAACATGAGATTTAGTTCAAAAAACATACCGACCCCATACCGAGACATAATATGCACATACACAACACAGTAAAATAAATCCATATCCTGCGTGGTTGTACTCACTTTGGAGGGGCGGGTAAGATAGTGTGGTAGTTGTAGTGCTGCTGTTGCTGGTTGATGATCTGAAGCTGAAGGAAAAGCTGCTGCTGGTGGAGGATCTTGGCATACGAAGAGTCCAGCTGAGGAGGAGGCTCCCGGTCATTCTTCTGGTCAGGTGGGATATACTGGTGATATTTGAGTTTCTTCACTTTGGGCTTGTTATCTTTGGGTTTCTTGGATCGATGAGAAGTTCGATCTGTGCTGGACTTGGACTGCTGCTTGTGGTAAGAAAAAGCAAAGGAACAAAAAGAGAAGCATGAGTGATTTTTTTCATTGGTTTATACTGAAAAATATAACTGACGATAGGTTTGGTGGCTTTTGCTTTACCTTTGCATGTCCCGTCGGTGGACGGGAAGAGTTTGTCATGATAGTTTCATTGGTTAGATTCCGTGGCGGAGAGGCATCGGACACAACGAGTGGAGGAGGTGGGGCCTGAGTGAGGAACTATGATATATACACTGGGTAAATACGTTATGTGATCTTAAATGCATTTCTTACATTGTCCTCATTCTGCATATGTTCCTTTGTGATGCATAATAATGAGCCAATTTAAAGGGACAATGCAAATTTAAAAAAAGAACATTGACCATTCTGCTAAATTTCTGTATTTGTGTTCCACAGAAGTAAGTCATACAGGTTTGCAACAAAATGTTCTGGGTGAACTGTCCCTTTAAGTGTAGACCAATGCTGCCCTCTAGTGAAACCACAAAATAAATATTCCATTTATCTCATATTGAACAACTGAAATAGGAATATACCTGAGTAGGTGAGAGGTCTCCATTCATATTCAGCATATCAGAGGGGGAGTGTTGAGGGGCAAGACTCAACGGAGAGTCCTGACTGCACTGGGGATCCGGTGACAGCGCATCACTACTGTCCTCATCCAATGAGGAGCTCTCACCCTTCGGAGACTCTGTACCTGATAATACACACAAGAAATTAATTGTCTGATATATGCATAGATACACTAAAGAAATTAATGATGTTAAAACTAAACTTATTTTTTGTTTTGTGGTAACAGAATTTGTAGTTTTTGGGTTGTGAACGAATCAATGTGAGTGAATCTTTTAAGTAAACAAATTGACTTTTATTGACAAGAAATGTAGCAAAAGTTTCATCCCTTTTGTGTTTATACACAATAATAGATTAATAGATTTGCATTGTTGTCATCTGTGGAGAAAATGCTTATGGTGCTTAAAAAGCAACACCAACAAAGCTGACATTGCTCAAAGTGTGTGCAACATAAACGCTGTTTGTGACAGTGGTTATAGACTAACCAATGAGCGTGTGAACAGGGAGGATGTTCTTGTGGATGAGCTCGATGGGTCCAGGGCGGTGGGAGATCTTATCATTGAGATCGTCTGCCAATCGAGCTCTTTTTAGCTTCAGCTGCTTGGCCTGCAGTGAGGGCTCGGCTGAAGTCTCTGCGGATGAAACAAATGTAATAATTAACAACTGAATCACTTCCTTCTATATAAATACCACATAGAGATAAATATGTCAAATTAGCCATCACTCCCTCAACCTTTGTGTTAAAAACACCCACGTTAACTAGTTTTCTGAAATCTAAAGCAAAATATAACAAAAAGTTTAGTGTTATAAATGCCCAACCGTTTGTTTAAAAAAATAAAATAGAATTTTTTTTAGATTTACGATGGAAACGTGTCAACAGTCTGTGAAAAGGGTCCATTGCAAGAAGCAGAAATTACATAACAGAAACATGACTTGCAGTAGATTAAATAAATTGAAATAAATAAATACCAAGTTCTTGCATGAAACTCTAGATGGCACAGGCTGATGGGTCCTTAACTCATTTGGTAGAGATTGTATCATCATCTACATAGCGTACCGGCCAATGAGCTGCGGCTCAACATTCTAACAAATACTGGTAGTGTTGCTGTCTACAATTCAGAGTGCTTTCAGAAACCCTCCACCTTCCCCAGCTCCACTTGTATAGATCTGCTATGGGGGTTATTTCATGTATGTTATATGTGCAGCAGCAGCATGTCTTACATGCTCACAGCAATGTCTGTGAATCTATTGGCAGTAGCAAGTCTAACATTGCCATATCCATTACCATGCCAATCTTTCTGAGAGTTTTCATGACAGAAATAATCATTTAATATTACTCTATTTTCATATTTAAAAGGAATGATGTGACACTCACCTTCTAGGATGTGCATCCTGACCAGTTCTGACCTCTCTGGCCGACTCCTGATCTTCCTCTTCAGGTAATCCTCAGTCTGCACCAGTAAAAGAGAAAACAACTGTGTGTCAACAAAAGTGTCCATCAAAGATGAGAAGTTAGTGAATTCTTTGTTTTAAGAGGAAAAAGAGATAAAGTCACTCACGCGTGCTCTCTCCAGACTTCTCCTCTGTTCGTGGAAGGCAGCCGAACTTTTCAGAGCTGTGTACAGAAACAGAGATGGTCTTACTTTCTGATCTTCAGTCACAGGGACTGATATGCATTTTGGTCGTTGTAACTGTCAGGTACTCGATAGATTAATCAGTATTCAAGTTTGGGTGCAGGAGATGGAGCGAAAACACCAGAATGTATCCTGTGTGAGCTAAACTACTCCAAACAGCTGCTCAATACATATTGTGTAATCTCTCAATCACTGCTATGACTTTCAAGTATTCAAATACGTATGTATCTGTACCCATCTGTGCCGATAATGAATCGTATTTGACATTGAGGAACTACATAAGGAGGACGTAAATAGTAATTTAAAGGTCATACTGAAAGGTAATACATTAAAAAAGAGAACATCCAATTATATCAGTCGGTCTCAAATCCTCTGATGAAAGAACAAATGTAGTTCAGTGTAATAACAGCAAGTGTGTGTGTATCCATCTGCATGAATGAAAATGTACTTGGGATGTCAAAATCAATATATTTTAAAAGATATAAAATAATTTTGTTTTTTGTACTCTTTAAAAAATTTAATTTTTGCTAAATATCTTGCTACCACGTCATCTTACAGTATTCATACATTGGTAAGTCCACCACAACTCCATTAACACATGGCGTTCCACAGGGTTCAGTTCTTGGTCCTTTTTTATTATCTACAGGCAACCTCTTGGTGATATAATTCGCAAGCTTGGACTTCGTTTTCGTTGTTTTGCTGATGATGTCCAAATGTATCTTACCAGCTCCTCTGATGTTTCAATTATGCCTCACTCACCGCATGTATTAGAGAAATCAAACACTGGATGGCTCTGAATCTTTCTTAAATTAAATGACAGCAAAACCTAAATAATTCTTATCGACTCCACCAAACCTGTAAACAGAATAGACCTGTCCATTGACATAGATGGGGTTGTTGTCAAACCCTGTCCCCCCTGTACGTAATCTTGGTGTTTTATTGGATTCGTCTCTTTCATTGTTTCTCATATTGCTTCAGTTGTTAAAAACTCCTTTTATTACCTGCGTAATATTGCACGTCTCAGCTCGTCCCTCAATCTGACAGATGCAGAAACCCTTGTTCATGCACTAATAACGTCTCGTTTGGATTACTGTAATGCCTCATTAATTGGCTTACCAAAAAATGTATTAAAAGGCTACGATATGTACAAAATGCAGCTGCGAGTATGCTCACCTTGACTAGACGTAGTCCCCACATAACACCCCTTCTCCATGATCTTCACTGGTTACCGGTTGCATTACGTATTCATTTTAAGGTACTCCTGTTAACCTTTAAGGATCTAAATGGTCTTGCACCTCTTTATCTATCAGACCTTAGCCTATTGTCAGATTCTAGATTCCGGCTTTCTACTATAGGTGGACGATCCTTTTGTGTTACCGCTCCCAAACTCTGGAATTCTCTACCCCGCTCTCTTCGAAATATCTCCTCTCTATCTGCCTTTGTCTCAACTCAAAATGTATTTGTTTGAAATATATTTTCAATTATTTTATTTTTCGCTTTGTTGTTGTCGTTTGTACACTGTAAATGTTGTTCAACTACCTCTGTGAAGCGTCTTTGGGCTTGTGGAAAGGCACTATATAAATAAAACTTCTATTGGTAGTAAAGTTTACTAGTAAAGTCATCGTAGGTGCATGTCCACTGTGAGAGACATAATCTAAAAAAATAAATAAATCAAAAATCCAGAAATCACATTATATGATTTTATAACTATTTATTTGTATGATACAGCTGCAAATAAGTATTTGAACACCTGTCTATCAGCTAGAATTCTGACCCTCAAAGACCTGTCTGCCTTTAAAATGTCCACCTCCACTCCATTTATTATCCTAAATTAGATGCACCTGTTTGAGGTCGTTAGCTGCATAAAGACACCTGTCCACCCCATACAATCAGTAAGAATCCAACTACTAACATGGCCAAGACCAAAGAGCTGTCCAAAGACACTAGAGACAAAATTGTACACCTCCACAAGGCTGGAAAATGCACTTTCTGTAAAGCTGCTTTGAAACAATGTGTATTGTGAAAAGCGCTATACAAATAAATTTGAATTGAATTGAATTGAATTGAAAGGGCTACGGGGAAATTGCCAAGCAGCTTGGTGAAAAAAGGTCCACTGTTGGAGCAATCATTAGAAAATGGAAGAAGCTAAACATGACCGTCAATCTCCCTCGGACTGGGTGTCCAAGGGAGTGGCTCTGTAAGAAGCATATCAAGGTTCTGGCATGGCCTAGCCAGTCTCCAGACCTAAACCCAATTGGAGGGAGCTCAAACTCCTGTTTCTCAGCGACAGGCCAGAAACCTGACTGATCTAGAGAAGATCTTTGTGGAGGAGTGGGCCAAAATCCCTCCTGCAGTGTGTGCAAACCTGGTGAAAAACTACAGGAAACGTTTGACCTCTGTAATTGCAAACAAAGGCTACTGTACCAAATATTAACATTGATTTTCTCAGGTGTTCAAATACTTATTTGCAGCTGTATCATACAAATAAATAGTTAAAAAATCATACATTGTGATTTCTGGATTTTTTATATTTTTTATTATGTCTCTCACAGTGGACATGCACCTACGATGACAATTTCAGACCCGTCCATGATTTCTAAGTGGGAGAACTTGCAAAATAGCAGGGTGTTCAAATACTTCTTTTCCTCACTGTATATTCACTACTACGACAGTGGATATTATTTCTCTAAAAAGAAGGTTGAAAATTATAATAATAAAAAACCAAGAGCAAAAAATTGCACATATGATTGAGCTGTAATGTGAAAGGGATAGCACGCAGTAAGAATGTGATGTGACAGCTAAGCTTGGGTAACTAAATTAATGAAATTTCCGAAACCACAAGCTAGGGTTAACAATGATCATCCGCCTGGTCTCTGTGCAAGAGAAGTTTTTCGATTTCACACAGTACTGTACAAATACAGTTGCAATTTTTAAGCATACCATATTAGAATGATATCAGTAGGTGACACTAAAAACTGGAGTAATGGATGCTGAAAATTCAGCTTTGACATCAAAGGAATAAATTACATTTTAAAACGTAATACAATTTTACAATATTACTATTTTACAGTGTTTTTGACAAATGCAGCCTTAGAGGCTTCTTTCAAAGATCTTACAACCACAAGCTTTTGATGTTTTATAATAGGGGACACTACAAATCTGACCTAAACAAAAAAAGATTGAAGATTCCTCCCTGTTTATACATACAAACTACTAATGTTTAGGTTAGATCAGTGCAGTGGGCTCTGAAAACATTATAGTCTATAACATAAAAGTATAAACTTTCCCTTAGACATTCAATATCAATTTTAATCTAAAATATCTGATTAAGTCAGTGGACACATAATTTGTCAGCTACTCTCATACAGTTACATTAAACAGTTATGAAATCTTAATATAATCCTGCTGACTTATGTGTGCTGTAATGGAGGGTTTTTAGATTTGACATGAGCCATGAAAATGTGCATGTCACTTAGTGAATTGCAAAAGAATATTTCGATACTGAATATTTAGTGCTATATAAAGCTAACTAAACAGTTCATTTTTGGCTGATGCTTTTAAAGAGCAACGCTAGAGCTGCACTTCCTCCTTCCCACAGTGGCCACATAGAAAGCACAGTGTGAAGACTGCAAATCCTCTTGCCTGATGTGCAGAACACAGAATAAGGAAGTGGAAACAATAGGGGAACTAGAGCCACCTGATAACACAACAACAGGCCCTTTCACAATGACTGTGTGTTAGCAAACAAGAGTCAAGTCTTCTATAGAGGACATGCCAGACCACAGCTAGTGGACTGTCCCGTCAATTAATGCCTGCTGGAGCCTATATGCAAAATGCATGTGTTTTTTTTCTCGACAATATGCATAATAATGCATATATTCAAAATAATGCAATATGCAAAATAATGCATATACTGGCAGAAGCATACATAGCTTAATATTTTTTTATTTTGAATGGGTGTTTATTTCTACATAAGCATTGATGAAATATTAAATTTGAATGTTGCAATATCTTTCTTCACTACACTAACATGAAATACTTGTGGCTATAGCAGCACCACAACAGCAACTTTAGAGTAAAACTGTCCCATATCAGGAGTCTGCATGTCATTGTAGATGCATTTTTTAGCTAAATTGTATAACACAAATATCTTGGATATAATATTTAATATGGAGCTCACTTTCGAAAAGGGGGGGGGGGGGGGACCCTCAATTTTATTCAAAGACACAAAATTAGCAAATATAAGCAATTTAGTGCAGATGTTGCTATTTATATGGCGTATACTATGACCTAAAGGTGGTTATTTTGACAATTACAGTAAAAGGCTTGCTAAAAAGTATAAATGATCAATCTTAGTGCAGAAGGCATGCAGTAGATCATATACAACAGGTCTTTCAGAATAGGATATTGATACTGTACGCTAATACTGATACTGTAGCTTAATTTTGCAGAATATATTGGTTGTTTCATAATATGAAACTTCTATAAACTTCTTTGCTTGATAAGTGTTTGTGCTATATTACTATAAAATAAATGCCATTAGTTTTGCCATTAATTAATGCCAGTAGATTTTTTGATATGTAATGCAAAGATATTCATTTTTAAGTGTCAAATTTTTGAGGGGAGCAATTATACAGCCTGCACAAATATTCCCAAAATGAATGACAATGCATTGTGATCTGCATTTGCTGCAAGTGCATGCGCATATGCAAATGTGTGTGATGCTCGACACAACTAGAGGAGTATAATGTGACTTACGAGGCATGATTCCTTGGCTGACCAGCTCCTCTCGCGTCCTTCTTTGTTGTAGTTTGAGCTGAAGAACTGCATGGGGAGAGAGGGAAAGTGTTCAGATACAGAGAATGACAGACGGCTGCAGCCAGTTGACTATAACGTAGACAAGACAAGAGCTCAACCGGCCCTCTTTCGGGTTCTTACTAACTAAAGGGTGAATGCTGAGGGGAGGGACAGTGAATTTTGATGGTGGTTTTCATACTTCCCGTTTCACCACACTCAACCACTTTTTTTAAACGAGAGGCAACAGGCGTTCTCCAAATCAGGAACTTGCATGCTGGCCCAACACACTGAGTAAGTTGCTCAATGACTATAAAGAGGGTGGTGTGTGTAGACAGCTTTCGAGATTTGTTGTCATTGCTTTGTTCAGTGAAAAGAAGCCATTACGGTACCATTATGTCAAATGCCACATTGGAAGGGATGTGGCTCATGAGTACTGATGGCGTCCCAGGACGCTTTAGAGGCAAGTGAGCACCTGTCAATCCCGACACAATGACATCATCACCTACATGGCACTGCTTTGTGTGCACTAGTCAGCTGTTCTGACCGACCTTCACAGCCGCTACGTCTGGGGATCATGAAACCAGAACATTGTCTGCGCCAGTTACTGTAGTTCAGCATGCCAAGCCCTACCATTCACTCCTTTTGAAACCTTTATTTTTAAGGGTGTATGATGACAAAACCATTTGCTGGCGTTTTGGCGATCATTTGTGAGGATATGAATCCTGCACTTTTAAAATAGGACCCCTTTTTGTCACAAGTTCCCGTAAAATCCCAGGACACCCACTCCGTTTCTCACTTGCAAATTGAATACTAAAAGTTCCACTATTTATTCTTCCTATTCTCACTTCATTTTAACAGCTGTTTTTGACCACCCACTCCTGCTGGTAAGCACTATTTTTGTAGCTACTGAAGAAGAAACACAAGCCCACTCGCACCTCTCCAAGAACCTGGCCTGATACTGTAAATCAATAAGACACTTTTAAATGCCAACACGCTCTCAATCTTCTCTTTGCCAGCCTGGAAAATTCTGTGGGAGACCAGGAAAGTGTGGCGTCAACATCCAGATCTTGAAACAAAAGGGAAAAAAAAACTTGAATCATGCAGACAACTGGGTTAATCCAAGAGCCTGTGTGTCTAGGGTCTTAATTAAATGCGCCTCTTGCTGACCATCCTCAAAATCCCTAGGCCTGGCACAGTTTGCGGGTCAACCGGTGCTCACTCTTGGCTCTGTACGAGCAGCTGGGGTGATCTCACCACTAAGGCTCTAGAATAATCAGGTCTGACGTGTTGAGACTCGGCAAATAATGAAACTAAATTCAAGGTATTAAGTTGCACACCTGGAGGGTGTTTTATTTATACTCTATAAAAGCATAAAAATAGCAATGCCCACCTTCTTTGAGGCTATGATATGCATGTCTGTCACAGTCCAGACTCAGAGACATCTTTTCCTGACCATTTTGGATGGGTTGCTCCTCAAAAGAGGAAGTATCAATGTGAAGACAGTGGTTTGTGTCCAGCATGTTTGGATCCAGTGTTGAAAGTCAAAACTGATATTCCATCAAAAAATGGATAGCTCGGTACAAGGTATGTTAATCCACAACAACAGTATTTACAACCTTTCAAATCACAGAAATGGAGAACAGACAGCTTCCACCTGGTTTCTTCCTCATCCAAAATCTGATCCTCTGTTTTGTCCTCTTTTATACTCAAAGGTGGATGCAGAAGCTCCGCAACTGCGTCACGCAGAGGCAGAAAATGAAGCAAATGCACAAAAAGGTGAGGATGGTAGTGCACAGAGCCTGCTCTGCACTCAGCAGAAGACATTCACAGAACAGCGTGTCTCTCGCCCTCCAACACAGAGGAGGGTCCGCTGAGTGCCAATGAATGCTCGCTTCAGCTCAGCTGTTGCCTCTCGTTTACGTTCTACAATCTGGCAGACCCCCATTCACCCTCTCAGCTCCATTTCATTGGATCAAAATCCAAACCAACCACTTATTACAGTTATTATAGTTTTGAAAACTCCTTTCATTACTCCAGTCTTCAGTGTCAGATGATCCTTCAGAAATAATTTTAAAGGTCCCGTGTTCTTCGTGATCCCATTGTTCAAACTTTAGTTAGTGTGTAATGTTGCTGTTAGAGCATAAATAATACCTGTAAAATTATAAAGCTCAAAGTTCAATGCCAAGCGAGATATTTTATTTAACAGAAGTTCCCTTTCAAAGCCTACAGAGAACTGCCGGCTTGGACTACATCCTGGTACTTCCTACATAAATGACGTCAGTAGAACAGTAGAACAGACTAACCTCCGCCCACAAGAATACGCGAAAAAGGGGGCGTGGCCTTGTTGCTCTCCCACGTGGAGAAGAGGAAGTGTTGCGTGGAGAAGACGAGGAAGTGTTGCGTTTGAGTGTGTTTGTTGCCATGTCGTCGAGACGCTGTTATTTTCATCCCGGAGTCAAATCACCTTTGTTTGGCTTTCCCAGGGACGCTGTACTTAGAGATCATTGAGTGCATACATCTCCCCGTTAAGAGGCGTGACCTTTCCGTGCAATGTGCGCTAAGCTGCTGTCGAATCACAACACAGGAACCGGGCCATGTGTGCTAAGCTGCTGTCGAATCACAACACAGGAACCGTGCAACGCGCGCTAAGCTGTGGTCAAATCACAACACGGGAACCGCTGGCACAATCAGAACTCATTACGTATTTCTGAAGGAGGGACTTCATAGAACAAGGAAGTCATCAACCCGTTTTTAGGACAGTGAAAACAGCGGTATACAGATAAGTAAATTGTGTGAAAAATACTGTTTTTTTTTACAAGCGAAACATGAACACATGTTATATTGCACACTGTAAACACAATCAAAGCTTCAAAAAAACATGAAGAACGGGACCTTTAATATGTTGATTTGGTGCTCAAGAAACTTTTTTTCATATTATCTATGTTGAAAACTGTTGTGGTGATTAAAGGGTTAGTTCATCCGAAAATGAAAATTGTCACTAATTACTCACCCTCATGTCGTTCCAAACCTGTAAGAGATTTGTTAATTTTCAGAACACAAATGAAGATATTTTTGATGAAATCTGAAAGTCTTTCTGTCCCTCCATAGACAGCTATGCAACTGACACTAAAGAGATTGTAAAACTAACCCATATGAATTGAGCGGTGCAAATATTCTGAAGAGACTCGATCGCTTTATATGATGAACGGATTGAATTTAGGCCTTTATTCACATGTCAACATTCATCAACACACAAAACACATCAGCTTTATGTACAAGAACGAGAACCAATGAGATTCATTCTCGTGTTACGCAGCACGTTTGAGCTTCAACAAGAACCAATGAGGTTTGTTCTCGTGTTACGCAGCACGTTTGAGCTTCTGCAAGAACCAATGAGGTTTGTTCTCGTGTTACGCAGCACATTTGAACTTCCTCAAGAACCAATGAGGTTTGTTCTTGTGTTATGCAACACGTTTGAGCTTCTGCAAGAACCAATGAGGTTTGTTCTCGTGTTACGCAGCACGTTTGAGCTTCAGCAAGAACCAATGAGGTTTGTTCTCGTGTAATGCTGCAAAGTTTGAGCTTCCTCAAGAACCAATGAGGTTTGTTCTCGTGTAACGCAACACGTTTGAGCTTCAGCAAGAACCAATGAGGTTTGTTCTCGTGTAACGCAGCACGTTTGAGCTTCCGCAAGAACCAATGAGGTTTGTTCTCGTGTAACGCAGCACGTTTGAGCTTCCGCAAGAACCAATGAGGTTTGTTCTCGTGTTACGCAGCATGTTTGAGCTTCCGCAAGAACCAATGAGGTTTGTTCTCGTGTTACGCAGCATGTTTGAGCTTCCGCAAGAACCAATGAGGTTTGTTCTCGTGTTACGCAGCATGTTTGAGCTTCCGCAAGAACCAATGAGGTTTGTTCTCGTGTTACGCAGCATGTTTGAGCTTCCGCAAGAACCAATGTGATTTGTTCTCGTGTTATGCCGCACATTTCAGGTTTGCTCTCGTGCATCAAGCAAGTTCGGTTGAGCTTCTGTTTATGCTCGCTGATCAATGTTTATATGTGAATAAAAGCCTAAATTCAATCTGTTCATCATATAAAGCGATCAAGTCTCTTTGGAACATTTGAACTAAACCACCCAATTCATATGGGTTAGTTTTAAGATCTATTTAAGAACTTTTTGAAGCTTCAAAGTGGTTATTGTGTAGCTGTCTATGGAGGAACAGAAATCTCTCAAATTTCAATAAAAATATCTTCATGAATGATCCAAAGATGATCAAAAGTCCTACGGGTTTAGAACGACATGAGGGTTAGTAATTAATGACAGAATTGTCATTTTTGGGTGAAGTAACCCTTTAATATTTCTGTGGAAAGCATGATACATTAATATTTATAATATTATATATTTTAATATTTTTGAATTAAACATTTATTTGTGGTAATTTAATTCCTTGAAAATGTAAAAAGATAAATTATTTGTATATCCTTTTGTTTTTCTAATTGTTAGTGTTGCAACACAACAAATGTTCTTTTATAAAATATTCACAAACTATGAGCTTCTAATTGGTGTTTCGTACATGCACATCAAGTGAAAAATGAAATGAAACAAGTAACAGATCAACACTCTCACATATGACATGTTAACCACAAACACATAGTTCACATTTCACAAGGTATTTAATATGGAAACCTCTCATGTCGCTCTCAGAAATGGTGTCACATGGGGCTCTCGGGAGTCCCGGTGACATGAGCAGAGAGAGTGGAAGGAAGGAGGTCACAGGAAGAATGCAGGTCTCCTTTGACCTTTCCTTTCTTTCTGGCAGATAAAGTACAGGAGTTTTGCCTGTCAGGAATTGTTAGGCTCACATACACCACACATACTGGACTGTTGGCGAACCCCCTCATCCCCCCACCCGGGTCCTCTCTCAGTTTTAAATAGTAAGGCCAGCTGGCCGAAAGGCTCTATATTCAGCTCAGTATCACCTGTGCAAGCACTGGATAGGGTTACCCTCCGCTACAGTTCTTGCAAACAGACTCGTGCACATTTTCAAACAAACAAACAATATTCCAAAAAGCAAAACACTAAAGGATGGCACTTGTAAATCTGGATAAATCTTAACATACAATATATCAAACGAAAGAACCAAACTTCTGCTTTAAAGCATTCTAGTTATATAAATTATTTTTAAACAACACTTGAATGTGTGTAAAGTTTTATAAAAAATAAAAAAAAGCTGAGAAAAATCATGTTTTTGTCAAAGAATATGTCCGAATCAGGGTCAGACCAACGATCAAAACATAGATGGAGAAGATTGCATCCATCAAAACCCCCAATTTATTTATTTGCTGTTTAATGTTTGATGACGTAAGAAGCATTGCTTACACATATTTAAGCTATGCTATGTCCATATAATGAAAGTTAATGGGGTCCAAAAAAACTTTCTTTTGTGTGTGTGTGATTCATACAAGAAATAAAAGTCATATAGGTTTGAAATGACATGAAAGTGAGTAAATGATGGCAGAATGTTCATTTTTGAAACTATCCCTTTAAGAAATTCTATGTGTGCAAGTCAGGTGACAGGAAAAAACTAGATCACTCAGCATTTAATAAACATGCTTTATGGCCACTATATATATATCGTTCAGATTAAATATGAAAAAACAGCCATATGTTTATATTATAGGGAAATGAAGGTCACCATGCACAGACTCCCCAGAGACAAAAACATTACCGTGATCTGCTTTTAGCCCACGAGCTCATCGCTATCATCATCACTCGGTGAGAATTCGCAGCAGTTGACGCTCATGCTGTCAGTGACCAGAAGGGCCCAGCACTGACCACAGAGGAAGTCTATGCTAAGCCCATAAGTCACCGCAGAGAACAAAACACCACCTTTATCAAATAAAGCACCATAGATAATAAAGCCAAAGTTCACAAGCTCTCAGACAGATCTAAATGAGTAATGCTATGTAGTTTTTATTACAAGGAATGCAAACAGTTCGTTATGACTGTCAGAATCATTGCTGGTTGATCATTATTGGGTAAAATTAACTTATGATACAGAACTCATAGTTTTTACAGATGCCACATCCGCTTTTACATTTACATTGATCTTGAGATTAAATTAACAGAAGCTTCTTCCATAACAACCACTAATTATTTTTAAGTATATATGAAAACACATTTCCTCAGTCCCAAAATGGAGACTAAGTTACTTTTTACTGTTAGATGTTTATACCACATTAAAATACTTTTCTTGTTGCTATTTTCCTCTCTGCTTTCAATCACTTACTGGAAACACCATCATCGCTACTTAATTTCCAACACTAGCCAGAAAAATAGCTCCTAGAGGACTAGTTTTCATGCAGTCTTCATTTATACAATGACGTAAGGCATCGCACTGCCATAAAGTCATCGAAATGATTAGCACATGAAAGCCAGACACACAAAACAGGATTATACAACAAATCTCCTTAATTTAATCCAAATTGGGCCCCACTAAGTTTTCATAAGAGTGAAAATCTGAAGGAACGAGAAACAGAGCACACAGAAAATCAGGCCAGCTGCCTGACTCCAGTAACATAAGCTGCTAAAGTGCAGAAGGGACATTAGATTGAGCTCAACAAATGAGGTTATAGGAGGAGAGAGAGAGAGAGAGAGAGAGACAAGTGAAGAAGAGAGGTTCACGTCCAAGCTCTCCTGTTTTTGTGAATGTGTTACATAACATCTTTCTGAACTCGTTTAATCCGAACCTCTCTACCTCCTGCCCTACTTTCCGGCATCTCAGCAAATCATGACTCTAGTTTTTGACAATTCTCACACTTTGTGCCATCCTGCTATATCTAAAACAAATGGTATTTTTTCCCTTCCAGGCTTTACAACTCTAGAGTTTTCAAGGATTCAAGGATACCTTGAGAGGGATTGTTGCCTTAGAGGGATAGTTCAACCAAAGATGAAAATTACCCCTTTATTTACCCACCCTCAAGCCATCCTAGGTGTATATGACATTCTTCTTTTTTAACTGTCCCTTTAACTCTACAAAGCCTACTGTATGATATTTGATATGCACATTTCTAAGGCCTCAAAATTATCAACATGATCAAAACTTTGCTGAAAAACCTGTTGCACACAATCTTCTGCCTTCTGTTTTATGATCGGATGTTTGTTTATTTTTTTAAGTAAAAGGCAGTGAAATCTTTACTGACTTTTATAAAAGTCAACGTAAGATACAATTTTATATTGACAGAAATATTTCAAGATGAACACTTACTAGACTGAAGCAACTTAGGTTTACTTTATTATCTATACGTCACTTTTAGAAAAATCATGTTAAAATATGCGCATCAAATATGATAAAATGTTTATTTGTACATCTCCTAATCATCATTGTCCTGCTTTGCATTATGTTTCAAAATACAGCTTATCATAACTAATTATATTCTCTAATTAGACTGAGATTGAGAGAAAAGTGCAAAAAAACAACAACAACAACATAAATAACTACTAAATTATTATTATTAATAATAAATTAAGTTTAATAAATAATAAATGCAATACATTTTAAATTAATTAAATAAAAGCAGAAATAAAAATATTGGTTCTGCATATCTGTTATTGGACCAAAATAAACTGTATCGTCATAAAAAAAGCAATATTTGGTGGTCTCTAATTCTGATTGGATGATTGTGGCACATTGCGTAGGAGTTTCACATTCAGTGTGGAGAAATTGCTTGTTACTGGAAATTGTCACACTGTGACTGGTCACAGGGTTGTTTTATTTATCTGTGGTGACATTACCAATATTCCACAAATATGAAACAATGCACATTCTTTTAAACCTGAAAATCCCTGCAGTAACGCCTTGCCTGGCCTGTCATGACTTGTTAGCCTGGTAAGGGAGAGTCGCTAAGTTGTCACACTGATCATTATCTTCTGTGTCCTTTTGTAAATGTGTCACTTTTTTGAAACACAATTAGAATCGGACCTCACAGTTTGGTTGTGTTCCCTATATATAATCATGTGCAATCAACCTACAACCATTGATATGTGAATTAGTCAGTGGATGCTATCAATTCAGCCAAAGAGCTGGAATTACAAGAACAGACAAAAACAAAGCAGTTGATAGGAGTGGTTCCCTTGTATTCCTGTTTTTATGTCCAGAAACAGAAACAATACAACTAAATTATACACAATTCGAAGATAAATATCGTTCGAGATAACTGAGCACAAGCAAAGTTCAAGTCTCCTGAGTCTCTTGATCAAAAGTACAGTAAAACAATTTTGTGAAATATTACAATAAAAAATAATTGTTCACTATTTTAATATATTTTCAATTTTTATATATATTTTATATCCATTACTCCGGTCTTCAGTATCACACGATCCTTCAGAAATAATTCTAATATTGATTGTGCCCATTTCTAAACCATTTTATTCATTAAAAAAAATATATGCATTACATATATGTACATTATATTTTATAATTTATCTGACACCATACAAGTCACAGTTTTAAGTCTGGATGTCCTGTAAAGAGCACATTCTTTTCAGATATACCAAAATATTAGGAGGTTTCACCATGTCAACAACTTCTCCTTGGTACATTAATTTAGTGATCAAATGTATTACTCTTATAGAATTATGATAATATTTTATCATTTAAATCAGACTCATTTTCAAATTGTTTGTCATAAACAAACAATTTTGGGAAATTTTGCATTTTGGGAGACACAGCAAGTGAATATGAATAGAAATTATATATCAATATTCCTATGAAATATTAGATATTATTATGAATGTTGCCAATTATTACTCTAATTGTTACACTTATTGTTTCATTGCATGTTGCCCCAAAGAACACATATGCAATATTGCATAATATGCAAATTATATACAGTGTATAGATACATTGTATTGAATGAGAAAACCCATTTATGGCCATTTTACGCTGATATTGCATAAAGTAAAATGGTATATAAATTAATTTAATGTCATTTTAAGTCCCTCGTTTTTCAAAAATGTTTTTTTCCCATTTGTTTTTTATGCTCAAGTCTAAACAATGTTATGACATGACAAAATACTAAATTAAAAATACTGGGTCTCAGGATAATGTATATCACATTTGTATATGTATTTGTGTGAGATCACACAAGTTGATGGGTTAGCTGTATGCAGATTTAGTGCATTGGAAGCATCACCGAGGATGTCTAGCTGACAATGCACTTTTCATAGCTCTGTGACATGAGTGCATTATTGGTTCTGGCATACTGAACAAATCAAATAAATCAAAGCTAAACTGCTGTAATCTTTATTACAAGAGGTTATGCCCGTGCCTGCAAGTACATGCTTCTTTCTTAACAACTAACCAGATAATTCTAGGAAGTTTCCCTGTTCCTGGAATATCCATTTTTCCTCTTGTCAACAATGTTGTCATTTTATCATCAACACCACAACACAAGCATGGTGTGTTTTCCAGTGTTATGATTCGCCTGACCTGTTAGTATGCAAGACAGAAGATGCCTAGATAAACCAAGGGGCTGCTGTTGACTGCTGGAGGATTAAGCCCAGCTGCAGGTCGTGTCTAGTTAATGCAAAGCAATGCCTCTTTTCTCCTCTGTTCCTCCCTCCATCCTGTTATGTTTAGGGCCTGTGTAAGCATGCTGGAGTTAAACTTGGCAAGCATCCCCAAGATGTTACATAACATAGAAAACCACAGCGCAACCCATAGACAGTCAGTGCAAAACCCACTGCAGAGTAACTATGCTCAGGAAAGCATGCAAAAAATCATGCATTTTTCACAAGACTGTCAAAATCTAGACACAAATATCATTTTAAACACCAATTGCCAATGTTAAGTGTGCCAATGGTACTGAAAATGACCAGGGAGCTTCAATCAATCCATCAGTTGCACTTAAAAATCAATGTTAGTATCTTATGGTGACTGGCACAGAAGCTTTTCTTTTATCTAATATCTCACGTCAAGGCACTTCCATCTGGAGGAGCTGGATTCTCACAGATAATCAATCACTCTTTACACTGACTTTTGCCAGGACTCTGTCAAACCTCCTTGTCCAAGAGCTGATTTATAATACAGCAACAAACATGACATGGTAACTCTGTATGCTTCCTTGTCTTGTTGACCCAGACCATTCTGTCCCAAAAGGAGTCTGTTCTTTTCCTCAAGGCCCCGAGATCCACTGCCAGACGTCAAGGAGAAAACAGCTGGTTTTAACAACAGAGAGAGGGAAAACTCCTATTCATCACTGACACATCCCGCCCCTTCCAGCAAGCTGGAGCCATTCCAGGGTGGCTCTCCACATATCTGTTTCTATAGTGTATCATTCTGTAGATTTCCACTTGAAAGTATGAAAGCAACGAAAAAGAATAGAATCGAACGCTCTGAAGCGTTTGGGGGTGTGTCACAGGCAAATGAACGATTTATATTATATATATATATATATATATGTGTGTGTGTGTGTGTGAAATTAATTATATTGTGCCATCTCTGTTTCTTTGTCAGTTTCAAAGAGCATCTTAAAAATTAAGTTGTTGTCATGCTCAGGACATTCGAATCTGACCTGGGCCATGTTCCCCTTCTCACACCCCTACTTTCCTGTCTATGCTTAACAGTGTTAACTAAAACAATTTTTTATTTTTTTTTTAAATGTTGCCTTGCCAACTAACTGAAATAAATAATTAATATGAAGTACTACAATTACAAATATATATATTAAAAAGGAATCTAATAAAAATGACAAAAACACATACAATTATTAAAACTAAAACTGAAATTGTACAAATAAATGGTCATTCAGAATATTAATAAATACCATAATAGTATATCAATTATACTAAAATAACACTGATGCTAAATTGTCCTTAAAATAAAGGGGGGGTTCAAATGAAACGTATAATGGTTACTATAACGAATAGCAAATGAGGAACAAATAATCAGTCACATTCCACAACTGCTTATCTGGAAAACTGTTATATTCCATATACAAAAACATGTTTAACATCTTCAGCAGCTAGAAATCTGGATTGTCGTGGCTCAAGAGTAAGTAAATGTTGTGGTTTAGTGAGACCTCAGTTCAAACAGCAATAAATCCTGTGCAGGACTTCACAAACAGCAGGCTTATTTGTTAAACCTTAACCACGGATACCACACCTCACCTCAACATGAGCAATCATCTAACATAAAAAACAAAACAATCGTGCAAGTACTGTACCTGAATGTATGGCCATATCCTTCCACCGCAGAAGGATACGGATACAATCACGTCCACACTTTATTAATCCATTTCAAGACCGGACAACAGAACAAGCAGTGAATGAAGTTGATTGACTGAACTCAAATCTGTTCTGCTGAGAGATAATTCCTGCAGTAGATCCAAGAACAGCAGGGTGTGTCTTTGTGCCCCTCACCTTCCTCCATTCAGAGCTGGCGTGTGTGTGCACGCCCTACAGATGTGGGTGTGTTAGCACAAGTGATTGTGTCTATGCGAGTCGGTTTCTTCCTTATTACTGGTTAAGCACTGCTTTCAGGCTCCGCTTTCAGCTGTGTTGAGCAACTCCTAGTTTTCCTGCTCCTTAAAGAGATTTTTTTTTTCATTCCAGGAGAAAGGGGAGGAGAGATCAAAAACTTTGTGCCCTGATTTGGGGTCACTCGTTTACTACAGAAGAAAACGTGTGCAGACTACAAGCCAGAAACTGAAGCCAAAACACATTCCAGATCACCTTTGGCCCCCGTCATTCTCCTGACCGCCTGCTTTCTGAGAAACAGGATTTCAGCTCTATACACAAAGTTATGCAATCAAGTGTTCAGGACGGCTACCCAACACACATCCTACCTCAGGCCTCTGTTCCCTCTCCCAAACTTTTTCACTTTAAACAGTTCTAAGCAATAACTCGGGTTGCATATTGTTCATTTTGTCAACTGTTGCTTGAATTTCCAAGACTAACTACCTCTAAATCCAAATTTCTACATTCATTTTCCTGCTATATGTGGCTTGCCAAAAGTGATGCAACTAAAAAGTCTCGGCTGAAAGCTAAACTTCTAGCCTAGAAATCTAGACGCACCCTAGCGGCAGAAAATGTATTTTGCCTCGAGTGTAGTCTAGCAACTCTTGGTAAACCTGAGAGCTGGAAAAAACAAACTCTGGTCAGGCCAATCACAGCGTGTGTAGAGTCGGTGGGCGGGCTTAACATAATGATGGTACGTCACGGCAGAGTTGCGGAGGTTCTGCGTGCTTCTCGTAAACAAAGTGACAAACAGCGGCCTTCAGAATTGGCTTTGGTCGCGACTCTGGAAGACTTGGAGTTAAGCTTTTATTTGAGAAAAGAACAAAGAACGGCACTGAAGTCATTCTTAAGAAAAGAAGATATGTTCAAAGTTTTGCCGACCGGATACGGTGAAAGTCTATCAACTAACGTTAGCTCGGCTTCACCTTCTTCTTTGCTCTGGTTGGTTGTGGCGGTCATGGCGCTATCCATTTGCATGCAGAGGGAATTTGAAAGACAACCGTTTATCCCACCCCTCGGATTGAGCCCTGTCAATGGTGAGATTCCAGACCCAACATCTTGATGTGGGTCTGGCTTGTCAGGCTACTCTGTACTGGGCTAAAACTGATAACATTGCTCTGTTTGAAACTTTGCTTTTCTAGTTAAAAATTCTGCATCATATTTGCTACCTTAATTCCAATCCAATTCAAATTCAGGAATTTAATTGAAATTTCAAGGGCACTTTCAATTCAATTCTGAATGACATAATATTGCTTTTTATTCATTTACCAGCTATATTATGTGGCATGGCAAAAGCAATGCAATTAAATATAAATTCCTGAAAATGAAATGACAAACTGGGCCAAAACTGACAAAAATGCAAATTTTAAATTGTAAATATTTGAGTTTTAATGTTTTATTTTAAATTCTACTTAAAGGTGAACTATGTAAGATTTTTGCAGTAAAATATCCAAAAACCACTAGGCCAGTGTTATATTTTTTTTTTCAGTTGAGTACTTAGAATATCCCAAATGTTATGTAAATCCCAAACTATTTGTAAATCTTGAGAAATTGCTATATTAACCAAGGAACCGGGACGTGTGAGCAATGCGTTTGAGGGAGTCGCCTGTCGATTGCGTCATATCTGCGTTACCCTCGGTTTCCGGTTTTATTTAGCTGAAACGCTGTACTCTTACTGCAGTAAGAACAAGTGTCAAAGCAGCCGCCGAGCGAACGTCATAACTTCCTTTTCAACACACTCAGATATATCTAATACGATAAACAGAGTTGCGTTACCTCATACTCATGACTGGAAAAGTAATACGTGGAAAAGGAATAAGTGGCGCCGGCGACCGTGTCATAATAACAGTCCCGCTCTTCAATCGCTCCTGCGGCCTTGCTCAGCTCCACAACACTCGATCCTGTCTGCTTCATACTACAGTAATGTTAATAATCGCATCCATGAACATGATTTCTGCCCGAGTCCTATCCTGACTCTTTTCCACCGGCTGTGAGGTGAAGACCACATGTCCCAAGATTCTGCGCTCAAACGTGGCGTCATCAAACTACACCTTTGTTTTGAACAGGCAACCTCAAGTGGATGGAAAAGTTACATAGTGTAGCTTTAAATGCAATTCTGCATTCTATTTGCTACCTCAATTCCAATTAAGGAATTTAACTTTTTTTTTTTTTTTACTATTATGAATTCTGACCACAATATGCCTCCATAGGCAGAGAGTCTGCTGTACAGTTGCACTGATCTGTCTTGATTTCTCATAGAAAATTAAATCTCAGAGAGGGTACGTGTGCCTTATCAACAGTAAATTTGACCTTTTTACCATCAAAATAAAAGTTGTTTACATTATGTCAAATTAAACCTGCGTCATTTCAGGTGCATTCTGCTTTTTCTCAAAGTCGCTGTTAACAGTAAACCAATAAAAAAAGCTATTTTTAGCTGACAAAACAAAACTTGTAGCAATAAAATAATTTTATAGGGGTCATGAATTGGGAAATCAACTTTTCATTCAGCCCTTGATATAAAAGTTAATCGTGATATAAGAATATCCTGTAAGTTTCGGAGCTGAAAACTTCCTTGTTATTCAAATAAAAGCTTTTATTGACACCAGGCCCAGCAAATGCTTGATCTGAATATGTGCCAAGCTGTGACGTCAGAGTGTGATGAAACGCTGCATTAACCGAAGAAGACGAACGCCTGATTCTGTAGCCCCGCCCACCGATTTGTGCATGGTATGTTATAGATCAGGGGTTTTCAAACTTTATGATGCCAAGGACCCCCAAATATGAAGAAACCTTTATGAGGGACCCCCTTCCTAAAATCCATCTATATATTTTTATGTATGAAAAAACATTGTTTCCAAACTTAAATTGGCTATACATAATGTTAATGTTGGATGTAAAAACCTGAAAAAGAACATTTTCAATTAAAAATTATTTGTAAAAGCAACTTTCAAAATAAATGTATGTAATCAGCTTATGTACTGCGTTAAGAAAACTGCCTTACGTTCCCAGTGATCAAGATAAAGGGGACTATAGTGTGAAAAACTCACTAGAAAGATACAAAGCAAATATATACAATTCTGGAAAGTATGTATGGCAAGATAGGAGAGAAACATTTAGAAATGAAATAGTTAGAATGTTCACTCTTTCCAAGCTTTGTTTTTTTATTCTCTGAAATTTTCTGGGGACCCCTTAGAACCTTCTAGAGGACCCCTGTTACAGATAAATAACATAGGCCTACATGGAGCTAAACCGGATCGAACTTCCAAGCAATAAACATGCTGCATAAGCTTCATTCGGATTCCAATATTATGAATGCATGGTTGAACTTTATTTTTAATAAATATCCAGCTCATGATGGGGGAGACATTGTGCGTTTGTTCCTTCATTTCACCACGGATTCGTTTGTAAATAAGAGACTGGATTTGCAGACAGGAAGAGATTACATGAATGAATGAAGCAACACACTAATGTGAGTTAAAAATGTTTTTTATATGTGACAGTATTGCATTGTTACAGATCGCTTGATATCTATTGATTATGTGTACGTGTCTAACTGAACATAACTTAGCACACTGTCACAGGCTGGAGAATCCTTTATTTGAGGTGTTGCTGGTTTCATTGTCCTGCGATTTGTGATCAGACTCGGGCCAGGGCTCACAAAGCCCAACATCCTGGGGCTATGTGTATTCCAGACGGGCTACCAAAACGCATCTTAAATAGTGACATAACATTCCTTTCTTGATGTGCGTTGTTCACTCTGTGTGTGTGTGTTAGTTATGCACGGTTCGCTGTTATATCCACCTATCGGGTGGGACAAGTAATAAAAAATAACATTCCAATTAATTGGGGTTGGATGAGAGATAAATCATTGTGTTTGTTTGATAAAGACATTTTGCGAGCCCTGTGAGCGAATCATTCCGGTTGCCGTTTTCCCACACGCTTTCAAAACAATTCCTCACTTGTACTCACGGGGGAGCCGAAGCTCATTATAATATGCAAAGCTTATCCAATCATAGCAGTGGGCGTTTACTTCCCAGTCTTCAGTGCAGCACGCCCATAAAAACAGAGCTTTCCATGAGAGAGGCTCAAAACCAGGGTAGAAAATAGCCTATTATTTATTCATTATGATATTTTGAATGTAAAAACCACATGAACATCATAAGTTGACCTCAGACAACAGTATATATATTTTTTTTAAGCCAGTTCATGACCCCTGACATTTTTGTCAGAAAATATTCTGTGGCTAAAACTTTCAGTACATCCCTATAAACTTACTAATAACAACAAGCCAGCATTGTTTTCCAAAAGCCTCAACAGCGTTCACTTCTGTTTTGTGCAGGAGAAGAGAAAGGTCCTGCATTAACATGTTTGCTACTACATCTAACCCTCAATGAAGTGCAGCTCGGGGCGGCTGAAGAATGAAAGAAAGGAGTGGTGACTGCAGGCCATGCGCTTCTAAGGTGCTGTTACATGGGACTTTTAACTTTATTGGCATTCCTGCAGTTCAGGAATGGCAGAGTCACAAAAACAAAATCAACAATATCCCACCACTACACACGACCTACCACAGCAAACCTTACATAATAACATCCCACAAATTTTTCAGGATGAAAATATAATATCTCCCGTTTGGAATGAAATCACAGCATGCTGCAGCGTCTGTCCGTCTTCCTGCTGGCTCTGTTTAATCTTCACTTCTCTAAATCGTCCTTCTCTCTAAGCTTCCTGAAGTCAAACGGAGTGTCTGCTGTATATCAGAGAGCTAAACGGACACACTTTGAAGTGCCCTTCTGCATGCCACACAGATTTAACAGGTCATTTCATTTTCAATAACGTATACTTCCTTGACACCCTTCTCCCACAGGACCTGAATATTCATCCTTTTATATAAAGACGACGCCGCATTACATAACTTAATGAATACAATGGACATTTTCAGAATTTCCAACAAAAAATAAACAACAAATAAGTGCTGCAAATGACACGGGAAACAGAGGGAAGGAGAATGAACAGCCCACATTAATAAAAAAGCACCATGTTTTTGAACACCCACCATAGTTTCAATGTAAATAATACGATTAGTGACCAAAATAATATCACCCTCTTTTCTTCCATCTCCAGCCCACCCACTGTCTCAAACCGTCTCTTAGAGGAAAGAGAGCAGAGAGCATAAAGGCGAGTTAAGGCAACTGCGTATTTGTCTCTCTGATGTTTTCTTCTAACACTGTTGAGACTTGTAGGTTTCTGCACATACAAAACTGTAACATTGCAAATGATCTAATTACTTCATTACCGTGTGCTAAATCGGATTAGGAAATCATTGTATATGTACATCCATATGAACCTATATTCTGCTGCTGTACGTCTTGTTGTTTTGAGACATCACAACCATTGAATTCTACCATTAATCTTCTTCATCGAGTTACCTAATGCATTCTACCACTACATTAGATTTCAAAACAAGGTTGATAGTAATACTGTGGTAAATATTTTGAAGTACACTGAAGTATATGAATATTAGGGCTGAGTATCAATGGAGATTCAATTTGATTCACAAGCTCTTGATTTGATTTGATTCCATTTTATTTCATCATGTATGTTTCATTCTCTCTCTTAGCAAATGTTGTATATTATACGGAGCAGGGTTTTAAATTGATTTGAGCCGGTCACTCATTTTTTTGAATGCTTCAGTAAAAGAACTGGCTCATAAGATTCCTGAAGCAGACTACACTGGTCACATTGTATGTTTTTGCATGCAGCCTGTGAGAGCAACTCGATAGAAAAATGTTTCTTGTAGGGGTGGCACGGTACATGAAAAAAAAAAAAAAAACGTTCGGTTCGCTTGTCTCGGTTCAGAGCGTGTGCGTCGCATGGTTTCGACGCATGCGCAATGTATCCTCATGCCCGTATGTTACCTCAGACAGTGGGTGTCCTTTTCGTGTGAAATAAGAGGTGTGTGTGGACATACAGTAAAATAAAGTAAAAGTGGAGTGCTGCAGGTCACGTCACGTGTAGAAATGCAAGTGGGAGAGATAAGGAAGGCTGCCCGGAGTTGGAGGATGCGCCAGCGACGTATAGCAGGCAGGGGAGATGCAGTGCATATGGAGAGAGGGAGCCGCGCGCGCCCGTTGTGCATTCACACACTGGTAGTGTTTGTCTCGTGCAGCTGAACCGCGGCTCGTGTATTGCAAATACAGAAAAATATTGTCCATTCTGTCACATTTTCCGGTGTTCTCCTCCGACCCCTGTCTGTCTCATGCTTTGATTTATGATGGGCAGCATATATCTGCTGCAAATGCGACCGTGTTCCCCTCTGTCTCATACACACATGCATATAACATGTTGTATACAGGGAGTGCAGAATTATTAGGCAAATGAGTATTTTGACCACATCATCCTCGTTATGCATGTTGTCTTACTCCAAGCTGTATAGGCTGGAAAGCCTACTACCAATTAAGCATATTAGGTGATGTGCATCTCTGTAATGAGAAGGGGTGTGGTCTAATGACATCAACACCCTATATCAGGTGTGCATAATTATTAGGCAACTTCCTTTCCTTTGGCAAAATGGGTCAAAAGAAGGACTTGACAGGCTCAGAAAAGTCAAAAATAGTGAGATATATTGCAGAGGGATGCAGCAGTCTTAAAATAGCCAAGCTTCTGAAGCGTGATCATCGAACAATCAAGCGTTTCATTCAAAATAGTCAACAGGGTCGCAAGAAGCGTGTGGAAAAACCAAGGCGCAAAATAACTGCCCGTGAACTGAGAAAAGTCAAGCGTGCAGCTGCCAAGATGCCACTTGCCACCAGTTTGGCCATATTTCAGAGCTGCAACATCACTGGAGTGCCCAAAAGCACAAGTTGTGCAATACTCAGAGACATGGCCAAGGTAAGAAAGGCAGAAAGTTGACCACCACTGAACAAGAGACACAAGCTGAAACGTCAAGACTGGGCCAAGAAATATCTCAAGACTGATTTTTCTAAGGTTTTATGGACTGATGAAATGAGAGTGAGTCTTGATGGGCCAGATGGATGGGCCCGTGGCTGGATTGGTAAAGGGCAGAGAGCTCCAGTCCGACTCAGACGCCAGCAAGGTGGAGGTGGAGTACTGGTTTGGGCTGGTATCATCAAAGATGAGCTTGTGGGGCCTTTTCGGGTTGAGGATGGAGTCAAGCTCAACTCCCAGTCCTACTGCCAGTTTCTGGAAGACACCTTCTTCAAGCAGTGGTACAGGAAGAAGTCTGCATCCTTCAAGAAAAACATGATTTTCATGCAGGACAATGCTCCATCACACGCGTCCAAGTACTCCACAGCGTGGCTGGCAAGAAAGGGTATAAAAGAAGAAAATCTAATGATATGGCCTCCTTGTTCACCTGATCTGAACCCCATTGAGAACCTGTGGTCCATCATCAAATGTGCGATTTACAAGGAGGGAAAACAGTACACCTCTCTGAACAGTGTCTGGGAGGCTGTGGTTGCTGCTGCACGCAATGTTGATGGTGAACAGATCAAAACACTGACAGAATCCATGGATGGCAGGCTTTTGAGTGTCCTTGCAAAGAAAGGTGGCTATATTGGTCACTGATTTGTTTTTGTTTGGTTTTTGAATGTCAGAAATGTATATTTGTGAATGTTGAGATGTTATATTGGTTTCACTGGTAAAAATAAATAATTGAAATGGGTATAAATTAGTTTTTTGTTAAGTTGCCTAATAATTATGCACAGTAATAGTCACCTGCACACACAGATATCCCCCTAAAATAGCTAAAACTAAAAACTACTTCCAAAAATATTCAGCTTTGATATTAATGAGTTTTTTGTGTTCATTGACAACATGGTTGTTGTTTAATTATTAATGTTGTAAAATTAATCCTCAAAAATACAACTTGCCAAATAATTCTGCACTCCCTGTATAAGTAGTTCACATGATAAATGTAACATTTAAAAGTTAAGATGCTTCTAGTTTTAATAATTTAAACATGCCTTTGAAGTTTGGGCAAAAACTTCTGGCAGTGTTGTGTTTTCGTGTATTTTTTCTTTTCTTTTCACAGCGCTGGATGTCATATGGTGATTGTGAAACACACGGAACACTTCATGGTGAAATTTCATTAATCAGGTCAGCTGAATTAAAGCCACGGTGCATTGTTCTGATCAAAATTGACATGATTAACATGAAATATGTTACGCCAATGTGTCGGACAGCCAGTTAGGAAACAACTTCTACATGATATAACAATTTTTTAATACTGTATCCTAATTGTGGATGATTAAGCTATATATCATATGCTGAAGTAAATTTCTTGAGTGTTAACGATTAAAAAAAACAACAACAACAAGAACCGTACAGAACCGAAAACCGTGACCCTAAAACCGTGATACGAACCGAACCGTGGGTTTTGTGAACCGTGCCACCCCTAGTTTCTTGCCATTATTTTGTGGTAAACCGATATTTGATTGCATAACAGAAAACACACACACACTGCAAACTCATGTTCACCATTCAGGTAAGATATGATTTCTTTTGTTGTGTTGTGGCACTGAAGAAGCAACAGGATATGTTATGTTAGGAATACAAAAGAAGACTCTGATTAATTGGAACATTTTAAACCAGCCCTAATGAATGAGGTAATCATTAAATACCATGTGTATATAACCATTCAAAGTTTTGGGGTCTGCAAGATTTTTAAAATGTCCCTCACGCTCACCAAGGCTGAATTTATTTGATCAAAAGTACAGTAAAAAAAAAAAATATTTTGAATATTAATACAATTTAAAATAAATGTTTTCTATTTTGAGATATTTTAAAATGCAATTTATTTCAGTGATGGCAAAGCTGAATTTTCAGCATCATTACTCCAGTCTTCAGTGTCACATGATCCTTCAGAAATCATTCTAATATGATGATTTGGTGCTCAAGAAACATTTCTCATTGTTTTCAATGTTGAGCTGTTTAAAGGGATAGTTCACCCAAAAATCAAAATTACTCCATGACTTACTCAACCTCAAGTCATCCTAGGTGTATATGACATTCTTCTTTCAGAAGAATAAAATACAATCAGAGTTTTATTAAAAAATGTCCTGGCTCCTCCAAGCATTATAATGGCAGTGAATGGCAGGCCAAAATTTGAAGGCCAAAAAAGGGCATCCATCCATTATAAAAGTAATCCACACAGCTCCCTTGGGGGGGTTAAGAAAGAAAGAAAAATCCATATTTCAAAATTATATCCAAGTAAAATATCTAGCCTCCGCCAGACCGCCTTCCATATTCAACTTGCGGAAAAAGGCATAACCGGCGCGACGTATGACGTTAGACGTAGCGCAAGCGCTTTGTAACACCTCTCGCTGTTCACTTTCTGAAGTGTACTGTTTAAAGTTTAAAATGTGGATATTTTTCTTACACAAATACATCGATTCACTTGAGAAGGCCTTTATTAACCCCCTGGAGCCGTGTGGATTACTTTTATAATGGATGAATGCACTTTTTTGGGCTTCAAATTTTGGGCTACCATTTATAATGCTTGGATTATCCAGGACATTTTTTGTAATATAACTCTGATTGTATTCGTCTGAAAGAAGAAAGTCATATACACCATGGATGGCTTGAGGGTGAGTATATCATGGGGTAATTTTCATTTTTGGGTGAACCATCCCTTAAATATTTTTGTGGAAACCATGCTACATTTTTATCCTTTGATGAATATAACGTTTTATTTATATATATCGTTGGTGATAATATATAAAACATGATACTGAATATTGACTGGGCAGTTTGCATGGTTGACATTCAAAGGGAGTTAACTCACCGTTCTTGCGTTCTTTCAGAGGCAGTAATCTCGGTACAGACTGCAGAGAGAGTTCCTGCAGCTCACTGGCCACCGCCTCGCTCTGAGGACTGGGCACGGAGCCGTTCCCCCCAGCAGACACCATGCTGCCAGGGCTTAGCTCCTCCCCACGCTTGGCTTCCTGCGCTGCCAGGGTGACAGGTGGGTGAAGCAGTCAGACCTATGACAGGTTAATTAAAGATACAAGGCTGAATTAGAAACTGGAAAACACCACAGACAGACATAACACAGATATAAAGGGCGTCAAAGGCTTTGCAGAGTGAGAACAGAAGGTATTATTTCTGACAGTGTTCTATTTTGCCAGAGCACAAATAAACACATCACACCTTTAACAAATGGCATTTCTGAGTCAAATCTTAAATTCATTTTCAACAGGAAAAGTTACATGCAGCATAGCCTGTGCTAACAGGAAAATATTCCCATAAATAGTCCCATTAACCTATATAAAGCACTGTTACTCGCTTACGCTTTCTTAGACCAAGTGAAACCACTGTGTGTGTGTTACATGTTCTATAAAGCACAAACACCACAAGTTCAGACATGACAGGTGAAGCATTGTGCAACTCAATGTCATCCAATATAACTGGAGGCAGCGATTTACACAAACATGTCAAATATCATCAGGTGGAGAACTTAAAGCCTCCAGCAGTAAGTCATTTAGAAGAGTTTTGGCAAATGCTTTGTCTGTTCTCCTTTTTTCAACAGAACAAAAAGCAATTGTATTGCCGTCTAATCTGGGAGTGAGAAAAGTACTGCAGAAACAGATTTTCAAAGAATCCAAATGCTCATAATTCACAGTTCTACACATTTGATAATGTACTATCTACTTACATAACACTTAGAACATTCCCTCACAACACTACCGTTCAAAAGTCTGGAGTAAGTACGATATTTTAAAGCAATTTATTTATTTAGCATGGATGCATTAAATTAATCATGCAACAGTAAGGATTTTTATAATGATTTATAATGCATTTATAAATGTTACGATTTCTTTCAAATAAATTCTGTTCTCTTGAACTTTATATTCATCAAAGAATGTATCAAGGTTTCCATAAAAATAGTATTTTGAAATCAACTTTTTCAAAATCGATTACACATGAAATGTATTCCCATTACAGAAATAAGTGACATTTTAAAATAAAGTAAAAAGAAGAGTTATTTTAAATTGTAATATTTCACAATATTACTGTTTTACTGAATTTCTTCCAAAAACAAAAAAATTACAGACCTCAAACTTTGGAACGGTAATGTGTGCTGAAATTGTGAATAAAACCCAATTTAAAATGAAAAATAATGTAAAAAAAAAAAAGTAGGTGACTAAGTATTTTTAGTCATTTTATGGTTAGCATAAATAGATTAAAAAACATGTTTTATTTTAGCGGCTTGTTTAATACAGTGATTCTCAACCTCAGTAAACTTCCAAGGGGGCTATAGGATGACTTAAATATTCAAAAATTCAAATTTGAATGCTAAAAAAACATACAATCAATATGATTCCCTTTAATAACTTTAAAAAACTAATTTGCAGAACTGTGCAACTAAGAAGCTGAAATATTGTAGTTCAGTATTTTTTGTAATTTTATGGTTAGCATAAATAGAATAAAAAATATGTTTTCTTTTAGCGGCTTGTTTAATACAGTGGTTCTCAACCAGGGGGCCTCAGTAAACTTCCAAGGGGCCTGCAGGATGACTTAAAAGTATTTAAATTAAACAATTATTATTAATACACTCACCTAAAGGATTATTAGGAACACCATACTAATACTGTGTTTGACCCCCTTTCGCATTCAGAACTGCCTTAATTCTACGTGGCATTGATTCAACAAGGTGCTGAAAGCATTCTTTAGAAATGTTGGCCCATATTGATAGGACAGCATCTTCCAGTTGATGGAGATTTGTGGGATGCACATCCAGGGCATGAAGCTCCCGTTCCACCACATCCCAAAGATGCTCTATTGGGTTGAGATCTGGTGACTGTGGGGGCCATTTAAGTACAGTGAACTCATTACCATGTTCAAGAAACCAATTTGAAATGATTCGAGCTTTATGACATGATGCATTATCCTGCTGGAAGCAGCCATCAGAGGATGGGTACATGGTGGTCATAAAGGGATGGACATGGTCAGAAACAATGCTCAGGTAGGCCGTGGCATTTAAACGATGCCCAACTGGCACTAAGGGGCCTAAAGTGTGCCAAGAAAACATCCCCCACACCATTACACCACCACTACCAGCCTGCACAGTGGTAACAAGGCATGATGGATCCATGTTCTCATTCTGTTTACGCCAAATTCTGACTCTACCATCTGAATGTCTCAACAGAAATCGAGACTCATCAGACCAGGCAACATTTTTCCAGTCTTCAACTGTCCAATTTTGGTGAGCTTGTGCAAATTGTAGCCTCTTTTTCCTATTTGTAGTGGAGATGAGTGGTACCCGGTGGGGTCTTCTGCTGTTGTAGCCCATCTGCCTCAAGGTTGTGCATGTTGTGGCTTCACAAATGCTTTGCTGCATACCTCGGTTGTAACGAGTGGTTATTTCAGTCAAAGTTGCTCTTCTATCAGCTTGAATCAGTCGGCCCATTCTCCTCTGACCTCTAGCATCAACAAGGCATTTTCGCCCACAGGACTGCCGCATACTGGATGTTTTTCCCTTTTCACACCATTCTTTGTAAACCCTAGAAATGGCTGTGCGTGAAAATCCCAGTAACTGAGCAGACTGTGAAATACTCAGACTGGCCAGTCTGGCACCAACAACCATGCCACGCTCAAAATTGCTTAAATCACCTTTCTTTCCCATTCTTTCCCATTTGGAGTTCAGGAGATTGTCTTGACCAGGACCACACCCCTAAATGCAATGAAGCAACTGCCATGTGATTGGTTGATTAGATAATTGCATTAATGAGAAATTTAACAGGTGTTCCTAATAATCTTTTAGGTGAGTGTATATTAAAATAATATAACGGCAATCTAAATTTAAATTACCATCATTGTCCAAAATAATGTCATCAGCACAAAGAAAAAACTGCAATCAATGGAACACAACAAATAATATTACTAAAATCCAAATATTTAACATCCAATTTCAGAAGCAGATGAAGAATTCTGGAAAATGTAATTAAATGTCTTTAAAAGCCTTAGTTATTGTAGGACTTGACATGAGCAACCAGCACATTCTTCAAAATATCTTCTTCTTTTATTCACACATCTGCCCATGTTTCCTTCTTACCATCATTGTCCTTTTTTATCCCAACTGTTTGGTAGAATGCATTAGGCAGAAAAAGGCTGTCTCAAGCCCTGAAAAGACATCAAGGACAATCCCTGTAAAGACTCCACATGGAGCATTAGATGCAGTTTCCAATGAGACATTAAAAACAACTTAAAGTATCATCTGACTAGGAGCACAATGGGCATTCTGAGCAATGAAACTGTGAAGATTGAGTGGAGATTCACAAATGCACATTTCGCAACTCTCCATTTGTCTCCATGTAGTATATCTGCTGACATTAAAGGGATAGTCTACCAAATTAAAATTCTATCAATTTTCTGTTAAACACAAAAGAAAAGAACAAGATTTTGCATATAATGCAAGTCAATGCAAACCAAAAATATTTAGTTATCAACATTTTGTAGAATATATTCTTTTATGTTCCACAGAAGAAAGTAAATCATACAGGTTTGGAACAATATGAGGGTGAGTATATAATTACAGAATTTTCATTTTTGGGTGAACTATCCCTTTAACTTTATAGTGACAACTGACTTAAGGACTAGATCCAAATATTAGAGAAGTATTGCTGAATGCTATTCTTTAAGAACAACCAAAATCAATGTCTAACTGCATGATTGAGTTTTTGTTTTCGGTAAGCCATTTTGTTAGCTAATGCATTCTTCATTATGAGCTCATCAGCATCCAGAGTCTATCGACATGGCAATCCCACCCTGAAGTCCCACGAGAAGAGAGGTGGAGTAGAAAGAAGAAATTAAGCTTACCTAATATTTGACAAGCCTTTAGAGACTATTAAAATGTTTTTCCTATTGCTGTAAGCCTACAATTTAAATCAGAGTTTCAAGACCCACAGCAAGTTGCCCTTTTGTTTGAGAAGTGCTATTAGATTATATTGTCTCCTGCCAGATATGACTAAAAAATAATAATAATATGTTAACACCAAAACCTGGCTGGCTTGTCACTCTCACCCAAGCTCTCTGGAATACTTGCTTCTGATTGGTCAATAGTGTGACTGAGGTCAAATATTTTTTATAATAATGCTAAGCTGTACATTTCACAGCTGTTCATGCCAACATACAGTTTTAAATAGGTAAAATATCGAAACTCTTTGGTCATTTTTTGAGCAAGATGCTAACGGTCTAATCAAATTCAATGATCTATGCTAAGCTATGCTAAAAGTGCTACCGCCAAACCCGGAGATCGGCTGAATGGATTTGAAAACGGTAAAATTCAACTGTTTAACTCTAGGGGAGTTTGAAAAAGAGCCTACATTCAAAAAAAGTGGCGTGTTCCTTTAAAGGTCCCGTTCTTCGTGTTTTTTGAAGCTTTGATTGTGTTTACAGTGTGCAATATAACATGTGTTCATGTTTCGTGTGTAAAAAAAACAGTATTTTTAACACAATTTACTCATCTGTATACCGCTGTTTTCACTGTCCTAAAAACGGGTTGATGAGTTCCTTGTTCTATGAAGTCCCTCCTTCAGAAATACGTAACGAGTTCTGATTGTGCCAGCGGTTCCCGTGTTGCGATTTGACCGCACCTTAGCGAACGTGTCACGGTTCCTGTGTTGTGATTCCACAGTAGCTTAGCGCACATGGAAAGGTCACGCCTCTTAACGGGAGATGTATGCGCTCAATGATCTCTACAGCGTCCCTGGGAAAGCCAAACAAAGGTGATTTGACTCCGGGATGAAAATAACAGCGTCTCGACGACATGGCGACAAACACACTCAAACGCAACAATTCCTTTTCTCCACGCGACACGTCCTCTTCTCCACGTGGGACAACAACAAGACCACGCCCCCTTTTTGGGCGTATTCTTGAGGGCGGAGGTTAGTCTGTTCTACTGACGTCATTTATGAAGGAAGTACCAGGATGTAGTCCAAGCCAGCCGTTCGCTGTAGGCTTTGAAAGGGAACTTCTGTTAAATAAAATATCTCGCTTGGCATTGAACTTTGAGCTTTATAATTTTACAGGTATTATTTATGCTCTAACAGCAACATTACACACTAACTAAAGTTTGAACAGTGAGATCACGAAGAACGGGATCTTTAAGTTTAATAACTATTGTTTTTATGGAAGAACATACAGCTCTGAATCCCAATATGAATCGTGATTAATTCATTTAATATATTAACACTCATAGTTCCTGTTAACAAAAAAAAAGTCTGAAAACATGCAGCTTTGACATAATTACAGCAGAAATACAGAAAATATCTTGTGTGGGGAAGGCTTCGACTATGGGGTTGGAAAACAAGAGGCCTTTCGAGTCAAAAAGGTGGACTATTGGACTAATAGCACACCATCTCTTATATCTGAAATAGTGGGATTATCTTGCAAGAACATTCCTACTTTACTTGAGAAACAGTGTTCAGACATGCAGTGTTCAGGTTTAGTACACTGACAAGGGGAAAGACATAATGCCCTCTGACATTCCTCATTGTGCACGTCCACACCTGCCTTTAACCATCAGCCACAGAGATAACTAAAAACACATACAGGTAACCCCATACCAAATTAACCAGACAGAATTACATAACATAGATAGACATGCCCTTAAGCGATCCGCCATTCTGAATTAGCCAAATTCGCCAAACTGCTAAGTCAACTACAGATGATTTCTTAACCAAAGCATTATTCAGTCACACTTTAGAATAGAGTCCAATTCTCACTATGAACTAACTATTAACTATGACTTTTGCCTCAATAACCCGATAATTACTGCTTAATAATAGTTAGTAAGGCTGTCAAGTTTAGGTATTGGGTAGGATTAAGGGATTTAGAATAAGATCATGCAGAATAATGAATTAATATGTGCTTTATAAGTACTAATAAACAGTCAAAATCCTAGTAATAAGCAACTAGTTAATAGTGAGAATTGGACCCGAAACTTAAGTGTTACCCATTATTCAAACATCAATATTAAAGTCGGAATGACACGGTAGTTGCACATGATCCAAAAACACATGATCATATGTTGTTGCAAGGAAGGGAAGCTATTTTGATTAAATATTATGCCCTACACAATTTTATTTTTATGTACAGAAAAATAATAATAAATACTGCAATATTCCATTAAAACGATGACAATTCTGATTTCATGGTGACCTTAAAGAGTACAATACCTTAATTGTGTGATCCACAATAACAGATTTCAGCCTCATTTCCACTCACAGTTTGAGAGCATCTTGAAGGCCTGATGAAAGAGAGGGCCATCATTTGTAATGAAGAATTTGATATATACAAATAAATACAGAATTACTGTACAATACCCCAAAGCAAAATAGGCAAATTATGCTTGAGGTTATATTAACGTGTTGGCATAGCAGTCAATGCAGATGCTTATGTAATAATCATATGTGCATTTCACTAGTTCGTGAGCATGCAGATAGAAGTCTAACCTAAATTTGGCCATATTAATATAATACAATAAGCCCCTTGATAGTGTGTCTGTGTCCATCAAGTAGAAAATGGACAGAACCGCATGTGATGATGATGATTAGTAGGTGTGTCCCAGCACTAGCTCACCAAAAACTATATATGAGCATAAATAGTATAATCACAGACCTACAGCATTATGACAGAGATTTGATTTAGAGAATAAACAAACCACGATAGACATTTATTTTACAACACTTTCATTAACGCTTGTTGTTACATTCATTTTCTGATGCGACATGGCAGGAAATGAGACGTCTGTTGAGAAGCTCATACATATGAAAAATCACCAAATGTAACATTTGAAACAAGTCTAAACAGGCCAGATATAGCAGGCCAGATCCTCGTCGCGACAGCTGCATGTATGTAGTAACAGACACTAGTGGATCAAGTGAAACGTACGCTGAGCAACAATACATGAGAAGCGGATGAATTGTCACATTCCACTGCTTGTTATTGCTACTTTAAAACTTTCACCGTTTAAAGGGGGACTCACATGCGAACCCGCTTGATTTTAACAACTTACCGAATCGCAAAGTGAAAAGCAACAACAGTTCGGCTTTACAAAGGTATTTATGTACTCAAAAAAAAAAAACTGTACTGAGGCATCCGGCTACTCTCTGCTGCTCAACAACCGCAGAGGACTGTGAAGCAAGCCAGTCAATGCAATCACAGCACTTCCTGTAGATAAAAGTCCTAAACTAATAACATCACGATCTTCAGATCAGGATATGTGACTGCAAAAATGTATGAATTGTCTTCCAAATATAGGGAAGCATAAAATAAAAATATAATAAATGTCTAAAACAAAACAACTTTACATTAAATAAATAATAAACAAACAATAATAAATGATGATGATGATGATGATAATAATAAACAAACAAAACAAACAATTAATAAAATAGTTTAATGAATAAAAATACCAAAATAAATTAAATAACATAGTCATTCGTTGCTGTGTTTGCAATAGTATAAAAAGGGCTGGGCTACTTTGTGTTCAAATAAAAGTTCCCATATCCAATCTATTTTTCAATGTCCTCAGTAGGGACAAAATATGCAATAAAAATAAAATGCTAGTTATACTGGATGCTAAATGTATGCAGTACTACATGTACCAACTGCACATCAAAATAACTAACTTTGAAATGTTTTATTGAGGCACTTTCACAATTTAAACATGAGTCATGAACAAATCCACATTCTGAAGTGAACTGTAAACATTTTAAAGGTTAAACATTCAGACAGCAAATGTGTATCCACATTTTGTGTTACTGCCTTATTTACTTTCTATGAAAATAACATTTCTTGAAGCGATTCACGTTTATGCATGTTTTGCAGCTATATAAAACAGTGAACAAGCCAAGTACAAAATCTTTTGTTCTCACCACTAACAAAATGATCACAGTTAAACAAACAAACAAAAAAAGCAAATATCTTAAAATAAGGCCCCTTCAGTCATAAAAGAACAGTGACATCAGAATACAAATTTATGTATATAAAACCAACATTAAACAAATAATTTAATTGGCTACAGTAACATGTAGGCACTACCTAAAAGCTATCAAAAATAACAGACAAGTCAGTTAGAGATGAGGTTACTTCATACATTACTAACCACAGGCTTCTCGGAGTTGTAAGACAAAATATGCATGACACAAGAGTTGGTTAAGTGTATTTACTTCCTCTCTACACTCTTAAAAGTAAATGTTCTTTATTGGCATCGATGGTTCCATGAAGAACCTGTAACATCCATGGAAACTTTCCTTTCCACAAAATCTTCTTTATAGTGAAAAAAAGGTTCTTTAGATTTTTAAAATGTTCTTCAAACTAAAAGGATTCTTTTTAAGAACTGATCACTGAATGGTTCTTCGGGGAATCAAAAATGGTTCTTTAATGGCATTGCTGCGAAAACCCTCATTTGGAACCTTTATTTTTAAGAGTGTACTAACTCGTCTATGACTCTTATCCAGCTCAGTCTTGTTTGGTGACAGTTTCCCATGGGCAAATGATTTCTTTCACACCTCCTCTTGCTGCATCAGGGCTGTCATCCTCCTCATCTTCTGAATCAATGGGGTAGATCCGGCATTCAGGTGGGATGTCAACTTTGATTTGAAAAAAGCTGTGAAAGTAGAAAGTAGTTATTTTTTCATACAATGTAAAATCAATCGGACCAAAATAAAATCAAAAAGTGCATCCTAACTTTGCAATTCTTCTGGGCTGGGGTTGTGTGAGCGGCTCCACTCCTAGTGGTTGTACTTTGCCTCCCCCTGAAGCCACGGCACATTTCGGGGATAAGCTGGCAAAGACAGACGGGGCGTTGCATCCTCTGCGGAGGAGTCTGCTCAGTGACAGAGCCATACGAGACTTAGGGGCAGGTGGCTGGTTCTCTTCTTCTGATACTGACGCCTCTGCAATAGTTGGAAAAAGGGAGGAGGAAGGCCCTCCGTTGCCATCAAACCTCCTCTCTGAGGCTGGAGTACTGTCGATGGCTACGCTGATGGGAGACGGGCAGGCAGCACTGTTGGGCAGTGTCATGAGCCCAGGGGAGGCGGTAGATTGAGCTTCACAAATGCCTGTATATACGGCCAGATGAGGCACAGGTGCTGTGAACCGGCAGAGCTGTAGGGCACAGTTCATGCAATTAATACCATTTGTGTAAAGCAACCTTCAAATAATATAATATAGTCCATTCCTGACAGATTCTGCTCTTGGCCTCTTCCCTATTCATCCAAGAAATCATAGAAACATGCAGTGGATATAAAAAAAGTCTACACACCCCTGTTAAAACAACTGGTTTTCGTGATGTAAAAATAAAACAAAGATACATAGATGTAAAAATGACAGCCTGTGCAATGTCACTGAAAACTGACACATTTCAGGAAAAAAAAAAAAACTTAAAATAACCTAAATGCATAAGTATGCACACCCCTGATTTTATTACTCATTCTGTTTGGATAATATGATATATATGGACAAAAATATTGGGTCCATTAAACCAACAGGGATAGTAATGACATCGCATTCTAAATATATATCCATTAATATGGATTTTTTAGCAGCTAACGTATAACAGCTTCCATTCTTTTAGGAAGGTGTTTCTGTAGGAATGTTTGCCCATTCATCCAGTAAAGGCACTGATAATGGACTGGCTCGCAAATCTCCGTTCCAGTTTACCCCAAAAGGTCTTTGATGGGGCTCTGTGCAAGTTCTTCCACATAAGGCTCAACCAAACTTGTCTTTATGGACCTTGCGTTGTGCACTGGGGCACAGGTAAGGGCCTTCCCCAAACTGTTCCCACAAAGTTGGAAGCATAGCATTGTCCAAAATGTCTTGGTATGCTGAAGCATTAAGACTTCTCTTCAGTGAAAGTAAGAGGCCTAGCCCAACCCCTGAAAAACAGCCCCATATCTTTATCCCTCCTCCACCTAAATTTACGATTGGCACAATGCAGTCAGGCAGGTAATGTTGTCCTAGCATCTGCCAAACCCAGACTTGCCCATCAGACTTTCCACTGCTCTAGAGTCCAGTGGCGGCATGTTTTACACCACTCCACCCTATGGCATTGTACTTGATGATGCAAGGCATCATGCTGCTGCTCGGCCATGGAAACCCATTCCATTAAGCTCCAGCCACACAGTTTTTGTGCTGATATTAATGCAGTGTTGGAAGTCTTCAGCTATGGAGTCCGCAAAGCGTTGGCGACTTTTAAGCAGCATGCGATCAGCACTCGGTGACCCAGCTTTTTGACTTTACGTGTTCTAAACTGAACCGAGTTGCTGATGTTCCTTAATACTTGCACTTTCCAATAACACAATTTACAGTTGACCGTGGAATATCTAGCAGGGATTACATTTCATGAACTGACTTGCAAAGGTGGTATCCTATCACAGACCATATACTGTATATACGGTATATACTGTCGAATTTGTGTTGTTCTAGGAGCAGTTGTTGAAATTCATGAAAAAATACAATCTACTGAAAATAAAATAATTGCATTAGTATGAGAGCAACACAATCATGACATATACTGATCACAATACAAAATACGTCAGACTTTTCTGGAAATATTTTCAAGGCACTTGCATAAGTATGGAAGCTTGTTTACGTCACCGAATAAAACAATTTAAAAGATAAATTCTCACTTTTTCCCCTCACAATTGCGAGTTTACCTCTCGCAATTTTGACCTTTTTTTATAAAGTAAGAATTGCGGGATATAAAGTCAGAATGTGTTAAACATTCGCAATTCTGACTTTATATCTCACTTTTCTGACTTTATATCTCGCCATTCTGACTTTATATCTCGCAATTTCGACAGTATATTACGCAATTCTGCGGGGGCAAGAGTCAGAATTGTGAGATATTAAATCGCAATTACCCAGCAGAAACACGCTTCCATACGCCTAGATATTTAAGACATTTTTTTTTTTTTTTTTAAAGCGATAAAGTAATTTATTTTTCAATTTCATTGAATTGTATTTAATATCTAATTCTTTGGATCTAACTTATCAAACTCTTAGCTTACCTAATTTTGCTTTTTAGTATTTTTTTCAACAGAATGTTTTATTTTTTGTTATTTTCATTTACTCACCCTCATGTTGTACTAAACCCATTTGACTCTTTCCTTTGTCATGCACAACAGGACAGGCTTAGCAGAATATTTATGCTGTTTTTTTTCCATATCATGAAAGTGAATGGGGGCCAGAGGCTGTCAATCTTCAAAAGTGACGCAATGACTTGTGCTGCACAGATACTTCTTATCAACTGCTGTGCTGATACTGTTGCCTTGAAAGTCTTGCTTGGCAGCTAAGGTCACCATTCACTTTCATTGTATGGAAAAAAGCAGCTTGTACACCCTGTTATTAATATCTTCTTATGTGCTTTCGAAAGAAAGCAAGTCATGCTGGTTTCAAAACACATGGCATTATGACAGAATATTTCTGAATTCACACACAAAAAAACTGCATGTTCATTTCCTCTCAGTAAATGGCCAGTTATTTTGACACTGCACAAACCGATGAGATACATGATGAGATATATACAGTATATACTGAACATTTCACTCAAAAACAATCATGAATGACAAAGACACATGATGTGACCACAGATGGCAGAAATGGTTTTACTATGCATTTCAATAAATTCATGATTTACAAGGAAACTACAACTAAAATGCAACATACACGAGACAAAAACAAGCTGTAATAATGAGGAGCACAACATCTGATGTATAAGCATGTAATATACATGTATAAAGTTTGACAAAACATAAATATGACAAAGGTTAAAAATGATTGTGAATGAGTTAACAGGTCTGGGAAAGAGTAACACACAATGGCCTAGTAAAACGTCAAAATAGATTGCACAAATTGATGACATTTTAAAAACATATCAAGCAACCTTTCAAAACCTAGAAATATCTGTGTAATATTACAGATAGAACAATAACATAGCAACAGAATCTCTATTGCTCCCTATATAAACATATTGGCTTGCAAAACCTTTTATTGATTTGACCAGAATGGTGGTTTTCCTTTTTGTTCATCATAAATATTTGTTAAAATCTATTCTCTGTGTGCTAGGTCTCCTTTCATTTTTTCTTTTCCAGTTTGCTCATGACCTGTGTGATGTCCACCGGTCCACTTGCTGCAAGTTTGGCCTTCTGTTCTTCCTCCTGCTGTCTCAGGATGATGGGACTCAGGCTGGGCCGCCTTCTCTTGGCATTCTGCTCCAACTGTGCCTCACTACAAGACATTAGAAAGGAATAAAGATCATGTTTTTATGTCACTTATGTATTATAAAGCAGTTTTTATATATATGAAGAGGAACTAACAGAAAGGCACATCTAACCTGAATCTGTGTCCTTCAGGAGCAATGGCCTTCTTCTGAGTTTCCTTGAACACCGGGGACTTGAGATAACGCCCATACGAGTCCTTAAATGCCAGATCATAGCTAACATTAATTTCACGTTTGTAAAGGCCACAAGCATTTTAGTTGCAAAGTTTTACAAGAGATCAGATACCTTTTTCATGAGCATATAAATATGAGTCTGGGCAGCATCCAGTACATAACGGTGAGGATGGGCCAAACCTTTCACTGTTATGTCCATTGTTTTGCCATCAATGTTGATCCAACGTGGAGCTCCACGAGCCAAAAAGGTCCTAATCAAATAAGAGTAAAAAAACGACTGGATTAAATGCTAGTGTTATTAGTTTCATTAATGATTAAAACAAGTAGAGAAAATGGGAAAACATAATATATATTTTTCATGCCTGATCGGTGTATATATATATATATATATATATATATATACACCGATCAGGCATAACATTATGACTAATATTGTGCTGGTCCCTCCTTTTGCTGCCAAAACAGCCCTGACCCGTCGAGGCATGAACTCAACTAGACCCCTGAAGGTGTGCTGTGGTATCTGGCACCAAGATGTTAGCAGCAGATCCTTTAAGTTCTGTAAGTTGCGAGGTAGGGCCTTCATGAATCTGACTTGTTTGTTCAGCACATCCCACCGATGCTCGATTGGATTGAGCATGCTGGCCCCTGTCCACCGCCGAAAGCACCAACATGTCAGCATCAGAACTGGCCCACGGAGCAATGGAAGAAGGTGGCCTGGTCTGATGAATCACGTTTTCTTTTACATCACGTGGATGGCCGGGTGCTGGTGCGTCGTTTCTTGGGGAACACATGGCACCAGGATGCACTATGGGAAGAAGGCAAGCCGGCGGAGGCAGTGTGATGCTTTGGCAATGTTCTGCTGGGAAACCTTAGGTGCTGCCATCCATGTGGATGTTACTTTGACAGGTACCACCTACCTAAGCATTGTTGCAGACCATGTACACCCTTTCATGGAAACGGTATTCCCTGGTGGCTGTGGCCTCTTTCAGCAGGATAATGTGCCCTGCCATAAAGCAAAAATGGTTCAGGAATGTTTTGAGGGGCACAACAATGTTTGAGGAGTTGACTTGGCCTCCAAATTCCCCAGATCTCAGTCCAATCGAGCATCTGTGGGATGTGCTGAACAAACAAGTCAGATCCATGGTGGTCCCACCTCACAACTTACAGGACTTACAGGATCAGCTGCTAACATCTTGGTGCCAGATACCACAGCACACCTTCAGGGCTCTAGTGGAGTCCATGCCTCGAGGGGTCAGGGCTGTTTTGGCAGCAAAAGGGGGACCTAATACACAATATTAGGAAGGTGGTCATAATGTTATGCCTGATTGCTGTATATATATATATATATATATATATATATATATATATATATATATATACTGTATATTGTTATGACATTAATATTTTTTAATCAGCAATGATGCATTAAATTGTTCAAAAGTGTTACAAAAAATATTATATTCTTTAATAAATGAGTCTTCTTTTTAAGCACAACTGTTTTCAGCATTGATAATAATGATAAAAATGAACCAAATCAGAATTTTAGAATGATTTAAGATGGATCATGTGACCCTGAAGACTGGAGTAATGCTGCTGAAAATTCAGCGTTGCCATCTCCAGAATATATGACAGAATATAAAACCGTAAATTATAATAGAAATTTACAATATAACTTTACTGTATTTTTGATCAATAAATGCAATCTAGATAAGAGATTCCTTACGAAAACACCAAAAAAATCTTAGCAAACCCAAACATTTGAAAAGTAGTGCACTATTGTCACAGTTACTCTTAATTTGATGTTTTTTAGTTTCAGTTTCAAGTTTTGTTTTCCATTTTTCTTTGTTTCATTTTCCTGGTCTATGTTTGTATCTGTGGTTATTGTTTGATTAACTAGACCATCTGCTTGTAGTTTGGTTTATTATCACTGTGCATTTGAGAACCTAATTTCCTTCAGTTCTGGGTTTTATAATAAAATATAATATAATATAATATAATATAATATAATATAATATAATATAATATAATATAATATAATATAATATAATATAATATAATATAATTAATATAATATAATATAATATAATATAATATAATTAATATAATATAATATAATATAATATAATATAATAATATAATATAATATAATATAGGCCAAAATATGATGCTTACTTGTATATTTGCTGAGCTTTTTCTTTCATTGTCTCTGCAGCACCCCATTTCAGATCCTCACATCCCTCCCAGAAGGCAAGATTCTCACCTATTAACCAATCAGATTATAGTCACAACCTGATTACCAAATAAATAACAATTATTGCAGTTTTGAATATGAACATCAACCTTTTAATTCCATTCTTAAAAAGGGCACAACTGACCCAACAAGTCCCCTAGTAAGTCTCAAGCCAACATGATTAAAATGATAGCATCTGGTATTTTGAATAATACATACCGCTGAACTCCTTTTTAAGGAAGAGGCGAAAATCAGCCCTTCCTCGAGGGTCAGAAAGCAGTTCTCCAAAGCTGAAAGTCCAGCGCTCCACTCTCATTTTAGTAGGGATCTCAATGCTGTATGAACCAAACACACAGAGTACATTATCATCATACGTTTTTAAATTAGGAATAAAAATGTGCTATTATTTCAAATAAAAATGTTTGTATCTGACTCTGAAATACTTTAAGATATTGGAGCTCACTTCGGCATGTTGAGGTTCCAATATGTAACATCATCTGTTAACCAGGGGTTGCTTGGGAGGCAGGGGTGGAGAAAGGGGTCATGCTCTTTGTATGTTGCTGAGTACTTAACAAGTCTGCAAAAGATTACAATAAAATTGAAAATAAATTGTTAAAATTATTACAATATATTAAAGATATTTAATATAAATTAGTGCTGGAATCGATTAATTGCATCCAAAATAAAAGTTTGTGTTTACATAATATATGTGTGTGTACTGCATAATTATTATGTATATATAAATACACACACATGCATGCATATATTTAGGGAAAATAATTATATATTAAATATATGTATATATATATATATATATATATATATATATATATATATATATATATATATATATATATATATATTGTATATACAGTGTATATACATGCAAATATTTCTTAAATATATACATGCATGTGTGTGTATTTATATATACATAATAATTATACAGCACACATTGCCCAGCACTAATATAAATATATTATATATTAAAATATTTTATATAATATATTTAAATTATTTAAAAATATATGTTTTTTAATGCAAAATTCCTGATCTAATGTACAGTAAGTCACAACGGGAATTGTTATATCAGTTACATACGCTCCAATCGACACGGATGACTTCACCCTTGGTCTCATGATACACTGCTGAGTGAACATAATCTGCAAGAAAACGCAATGAATCACTGGTCAAGAACTAACACATTTTATATCTGACCATTGTCTTATACAAGTAAATATTTGTGTTAGTTCTTTGGTACTTACAATTCTTCTGTAGTAGTCAGGTGTTTTTTTCTGAAAAGCAATTTTAGAAGCAGTTTAAGTGCAAAGAAAGGGAATGGTAACTCATATTAGAGGATAGTGTTGAAAACAAAAGATTGACATTTGAACATGTTTGGTTTATGAGTCATGAAAGAGAGTGAATATGGTTGCTTTGTGGACTCGCAATGTCATTTTACAAAGCAGGTACTCATATTTCTATTACACAGAGCCCACTTTATGATCCATTGAGTATGTGCATTCATTTTTGAAGTCATCTGATTTTTCTTGTCATGTGCTTCCACATGTAAGTTTAGGAATCAAACCTGTAGAAAAGAAAGTGAGAACGGGTGTAAGACCAACCTATTTTATTGAACACAATGAGGCATTTGGAGTGCTAAGCAGTGCTATTATGATCATTTAAATCCTATTGGATATAAGCTGACATACTAGAAATATCCTTGATAAGCCTTGATAATCTCAGCAGTAATATCTGTTAATGTTGGTTATACAGCCCATTGTTTCATTACAAAATTCTTCATCAAGACACTATATTTTGAAAGCGTGGTTGTCATAATTTTTTTCCCATTTTAGCTCCTTATAAGTTATAACTAAGCGTCAAACATACCTTTACCTCCACCAAATTGGGGTCGACCATCCTTTCGTGTCCATAGTCCATGGCACTAACTGTTCCTGGCTGTTGAGTGAAAATAATACATTTATATTTAACTATAATGTCTTTCTAAAGTTCTGAAGCTTTAGTTAAAGACACCCTGTGGTGAAAATCAAGTTTTAAAAGTTGTTTATATGTCTATAGCCCTATTCGGATGGTAAATTGTTTCTCACAAAACTTGTGCATTTGGATGATGATTTATTCATGGTGGAGGAGCGAGTTTTGTGATCCTGCGCACCTGGGAACACGCTGCTCACGTGTGGTCGAATCAATCAATAACATGATTGTATGCTTTAAATAAAATGTCATATGCTTGGTATAATAAGATTAAATGCATATTTAATTTAATAATAAGAAAATAATATTGTTATTATTGTTTAATTATTTAAATCTGTTTAAAAATAGGAAGATATATAGATGCACATTATAGTTAAAATTGTTTTCTGTCTTGTATTTTATCTCAAAGTAAAGGATGTCATTTTATTCAACATGGAAATGAGCGGAAATAAGTTAACACACCCTCTTATTTACATGAGGTAAACATATCGCTACTTGGTTATAATTGCTACCGTAATAACGGCCCATTTCAAATGTTTACGTGCTTTTATTCTTTTTATTTTTTGATCGGTGATGAAATATATTGCTCTTGTAAATACTTTCCAGCATTTCAGTAATAAAAGTTTAGATCGTCTAGATTCGTCTATAGCGAAGCGCAATCGTACGGTGCTCTGCAGTGGTCAAAACGGACATAAACAGTGAATGTCATTGAAGCAATATATTCTTGAAAACTTGGAGATGTGGATTCAGACGGCAATTAAATTACCACACGACCTTGGTGTTTATCCAAAAACAGTAGGCAATTCAGCCGGGGATTGTAAATTATGAAAATACCTTATGACCCCACGAGAAACAATAATCATCCGAATAGGGCTTATGTGGTGTTTTTAATATGCTTTCAGACCATATATAATTCAAAGCCATTGCTGAGTATTTTCTCCTTAAAACTGCAGTGAACCAAAGTCAGTCTCAAAAACGCGTTTTGAAATCGACGGTGTTTCTTACGTCACAAACTACCTTGTAGTATACGGGCTTTAGCATATTATCATTAACTATGTCTGCTCTGAAGCAGGGGAGAAGCCAGGTTATCCCAGTATATTTTTCTGTTGATTTGAAAAATCGGCTACATTTATAATTCACTCTTACACTTCTTCTTCTGAATCAGTTTCTGGTTCAAACATATATGTCTGAAATAAACCAGTATTTCCACTAGCCATTGTGCAGTGTTTTTACTACAGTACAGCGTTTACTACACTGAGCTTGTGTGATTGTGTGGAGGCGTGGATAATTTGCATATTTATGCATCCGCGTATACTAAATGAAGCAAGGGTGTAGATTAAACATTCTATTTTAAGGCATATGAGGAATATTTTTTTTACAGGAAAAAAACTTTTAAATGTGTCATTTTTGGTGATCAAAGATTATTTTTAAGGGATAAAATGATTGACTACAGGGGGACTTTAACAGAAGCCTGACTGCAGAATTAGAAAAATAGCAAGATAATTAAGATTCCCAAACACTCAGTCCAGTCCAGAATTAAAGGGTTAGTTCACCCAAAATTGAAAATTATGTCAGTAATTACTCACCCTCATGTTGTTCCAACCATGTAAGACCTTCGTTCATCTTCGGAACATAATTTAGTATATTTTTGATGAAATCTGAGAGCTGTCTCACTCCTCCATAGGCTTTCAGAGGGACTGAAACTTGATGGCCCAGAATAGTAAGTAAAAACGTCATTTAAGGAGTCCAAATGACTACAGTGGCTCTGTATTAAGTCTATCATGCGACGAAAATACTTTTTGAGCCCACTATTATTGTTGTTCAATTTGAGCCTCTGACGAGAGTTCGCGGGAGTGCCACGACGCATGCGCGAGAACTGAGATTAGTAGTAGTAGAAGAAGAACGCCGTAATCTCAGAAAATACTTTTTGAGCGGAAAAACAACAAAAATATGAACAAAGGTCTTACATGGTTGGAACAACATGAGGGTGAGTAATTACTGACTTTATTTTCAATTTTGGGTGAACTAACCCTTTAACTCACCGGTGGCCGATGTACAACCCAGTAGGCCCGTTCCTGACAGTCAAAAACCACCCGGTCCGGCTTCTTCCTCTCCTTACCCGCCCTGCACAAATAAGCAATAGGTCTTGTTATATGCTGACACAAATAGTACAAAAGAGTGTAACATCTATGTATGAACGTTTTCTCATAGTTTTATGAAAATAACAAAAATCGGGCATGCGGTTAACCATTTAGAATACTTTTATGTGCACACCCACCCGTTGTGAATCTTGCCGAAATATTTTATGAAAAGTTCTGTGCATGTAATTTCAAATAATTCATGCAGTGAATTAGTGAATAAGACCCATTCTCGAATTGATCCATGATAAATCATAAATATTCTCCAATATTTTAAGTAAAGCATGTGTGACCCACCTGTACTGCTCTTTGGCCTGCATTACAATAAAATCCCACTTGTGATTCATCCATTTGTAAAGATTGTTGTATTCTTCCTGGGTTGAGAAACACACATATTTTATGTCATATGTATGTTTTACTTCCTAAGTATCATGCAATTTATTATAGTTAATTACATCTTTCTATGCATTACAACATCATATGTTTTGTTGCAATCAATTGGTTAATTGGTTCCTGACCAATCAAGAATAGCACATATCACTGTTTGTCTATTTAATAATATATAAAAATAAAAAAAGTCCTATGTGTTCTGTTCTAGATTAATTGAGACTTGTTACAGCATATTGTTGCCCTTGACTGTCCTTGTTGCTTCTATTGCACTCATTTGTAAGTCGCTTTGGATAAAAGCATCTGCTAAATGACTAAATGTAAATGTAATGTTTTATTATATATATATATATATATATATATATATATATATATATATATATATATATATATATATATATATATATATATATATATAGGTCCTTCTCAATAAATTAGCATATTGTGATAAAGTTCATTATTTTCCATAATGTAATGATAAAAATTAAACTTTCATATATTTTAGATTCATTGCACACCAACTGAAATATTTCAGGTCTTTTATTGTTTTAATACTGATGATTTTGGCATACAGCTCATGAAAACCCAAAATTCCTATCTCAATAAATTAGCATATTTTATCCGACCAATAAAAGAAAAGTGTTTTTAATACAAAAAAAGTCAACCTTCAAATAATTATGTTCAGTTATGCACTCAATACTTGGTCGGGAATCCTTTTGCAGAAATGACTGCTTCAATGCGGCGTGGCATGGAGGCAATCAGCCTGTGGCACTGCTGAGGTGTTATGGAGGCCCAGGATGCTTCGAGAGCGGCCTTAAGCTCATCCAGAGTGTTGGGTCTTGCGTCTCTCAACTTTCTCTTCACAATATCCCACAGATTCTCTATGGGGTTTAGGTCAGGAGAGTTGGCAGGCCAATTGAGCACAGTAATACCATGGTCAGTAAACCATTTACCAGTGGTTTTGGCACTGTGAGCAGGTGCCAGGTCGTGCTGAAAAATGAAATCTTCATCTCCATAAAGCTTTTCAGCAGATGAAAGCATGAAGCGCTCCAAAATCTCCTGATAGCTAGCTGCATTGGCCCTGCCCTTGATAAAACACAGTGGACCAACACCAGCAGCTGACATGGCACCCCAGACCATCACTGACTGTGGGTACTTGACACTGGACTTCAGGCATTTTGGCATTTCCTTCTCCCCAGTCTTCCTCCAGACTCTGACACCTTGATTTCCGAATGACATGCAAAATTTGCTTTCATCCGAAAAAAGTACTTTGGACCACTGAGCAACAGTCCAGTGCTGCTTCTCTGTAGCCCAGGTCAGGCGCTTCTGCCGCTGTTTCTGGGTCAAAAGTGGCTTGACCTGGGGAATGCGGCACCTGTAGCCCATTTCCTTCACACGCCTGTGCACGGTGGCTCTGGATGTTTCTACTCCAGACTCAGTCCACTGCTTCCGCAGGTCCCCAAGGTCTGGAATCGGTCCTTCTCCACAATCTTCCTCAGGGTCCGGTCACCTCTTCTCGTTGTGCAGCGTTTTTTGCCACACTTTTTCCTTCCCACAGACTTCCCACTGAGGTGCCTTGATACAGCACTCTGGGAACAGCCTATTCGTTCAGAAATTTCTTTCTGTGTCTTACCCTCTTGCTTGAGGGTGTCAATGATGGCCTTCTGGACAGCAGTCAGGTCGGCAGTCTTACCCATGATTGCGGTTTTGAGTAATGAACCAGGCTGGGAGTTTTTAAAAGCCTCAGGAATCTTTTGCAGGTGTAATTTTGATTCAGATGAGGTTAATAGCTCGTTTAGAGAACCTTTTCATGATATGCTAATTTATTGAGACAGGAATTTTGGGTTTTCATGAGCTGTATGCCAAAATCATCAGTATTAAAACAATAAAAGACCTGAAATATTTCAGTTGGTGTGCATTGAATCTAAAATATATGAAAGTTTAAATTTTATCATTACATTATGGAAAATAATGAACTTTATCACAATATGCTAATTTATTGAGAAGGACCTGTATATATATATATATATATATATATATATATATATATATATATATATATATATATATATATATATATATATATATATATATATATATATATATATATATTGCTAAAATAAAAACATTACATTTAGTCATTTAGCAGACGCTTATATATATATATTTAAAGCATGATTATTAAGACAATGAAGAATATGTTGTCGTATTACCTGTTCATACAGCTCCAACATCCCTTTCTTGCGTATATTTCTCTTTGCCAAATAGATTGCTGAAAAAAGCACATAAAAACATCTGACCTTGACAGTAAAACTCAATTGAAAGATGCGATATGACTCAACAAGAAAACAATTGATTAAATTCTTTATCTCAGACATCTGTTTGAAAGCATAATGAATAACCTCACTGTGAACTATTGCTATGACAACCCATCAGCATGCATGGAAAATAAAAGATGATTACACACCATAGTCTGTGTCTTCCACTGGCCATTGCTGCGCAGGCCAAAAATATGGTGTCTGAAAATGTAAACGATTAGTACAAAGAAGCATTTACTTTATACATATGTCAAGTCATAAGGCACTGCAAAAAGGGCTATCAAAAGAAATGTTTCACTTACACACATACTACTTTCAAAAATTGTGCGGTTGGTACGATTTTTTAAAATGTTTTCTCTTATGCTCACAAAAGTTACATTTATTTGATCAAAATACAGTAAAACTGTAAAAATACAGTAAAAATTGTACAGTAATATTGTGAAATATTAATACATACAACGGCTTTCTTTTGTAATGTATTTTAAAATGTAATTTAGTCCTGTGATGGCAAAGCTGAATTTTCAGCATTAGTCTTAGACATTAGTCTTTAATTAGTCCTTCAGTATCACATGATCCTTCAGAAATCATTGTAATATGCTATTTTGTGGAAATGTTTTGCTATTTTGTAATATATATATTTTGGTGGAAACCGTGTTCTTTGATGAATAGAATGTTCACAATATATATATATATATTGGTTACATTTTATTTTAAGGTGATGTAGTTACATTGTACTTACTCTAGTAAGTACTGAGTAATATTAATTAACTACATGTGCTTACTATAGAGTTATGGTTAGGGTTTGGTTTAGGGTTAGTTACTTATAATTATGCATAATTTACTGTTATTACAATAGTAAGTACATGTAGTAACATGTAACTACGTCACCTTAAAATAAAGTGTTACCATTTTTTCGGTTACATTATAATGTGTTTACCAAGTTACCTGAAAGCGATACAGGGATGTGTCTGGTTTCAGGATAAGTCTCTTATGGTCTTGCAGTGGATAGATGTACCCAAACGCCACAATCATGGTCCCCATAGCTCGGGCCTCTAAACATTAAGTGTGAGAAAATAACAACTTAAACCCAAATGAACAGTACAACATCTCACCCCATATTTCATAGCACTAGAAAATTTATTCAAGCCTATCTGTAATATAAAGACCTGGACTGGGAGATATTCTTCTTATTATTATATTACTAAACACCAAAAAACTATGTATTAGGCTTACCCGAAGCATCTAGTTTGAATCGATTTGCGATCCATGCAACAATATCTTCCCCTGAAAGAACAATATATGCAATAAACAACATTTCAGAGCAATAAAAGACTATCAGTGGGTGGAAATGTTGGCCTTCAGATTGAATGTGCCCACCAGGATTCATCAGTGCACACACACCATGAGAGAGAATATGGAGAGAGAAGCAGGGTTACTATAATCAACTAAAACTATAAAAATGCATTAATTGAAATGAAATAAATGTTAACAGAAATAAAATCAATATATTAAAAAAACTTAATTTCAGCTAGTTGCCTTGACAACATTTGCCCTTTTCATTTAGTTTAACTGATGTACTAAAATAACTAAAACGTAAAAAAATGTACCTTATGTAGCCCTGCCCCTTTTCAGCGTTGTATTTGTTGGGTTCTGTCTTGCGGTTTGTATTTCCACAGCATGAAGGTGTATCTTACAAATTTATGAATGCTAACTGTCGTACGTGCATTCACGAGAGACTGGCGTTCCAGCGTATGACGTAGGACGCTGCGGTGAGAATATGCTAGTTCTCGCGAGAACCAAGTTTTGTTTTGCTCTATCCTCCGGGCTTCCACGTTCGTCACTGGAACTTATGCTACGACTGCATCCTACGTCATACACTGAAACGAGCGTACGTCAGACAGCGGAAGTTAGAGATTACAGTTTGTAAAGTTTTAAATATGGATATTTTTCTTACACAAACGCATCGCTTCGCTTCAGAAGGCCTTTCTTAACCCCCCCGGAGCCGTGTGGAGCACTTTTATGATGGATAGATGCACTTCAAAACAGAAACACCTATTCACTGCCATTATAAAGCTTGGAAGAGCCAGGACATTTTTTAATATAACTCCGATTGTATTCGTCTGAAAGAAGAATGTCATATACACTTAGGATGACTTGAGGGTGAGTAAATCATGGGCTAATTTTCATTTTTGAAATGGATGTGTGTGAATTATCCCTTTAAGATGGCTGCACGCTTGTTTCTTATAGAGTGCTTCTATAGGTCTTATACAGACATTTATACATTTTTTTTTTGTAAAAATTACAAAAACACTAACACTTTCAATATATTAAATAGAAAATGGAAATTCTACATTTTCAGAATATTAACAAAAACCTTTCGGTGATACTAAAATAACACTGGAGAGAAGTCTCATCAATACTAATATGAGCATTTGAAACATAATCAGAACCTAAAAGCTGTAGAGAGGAGTATAAGTCTGAATTGAGAGCTGAATTGGAAGTAAAAATGGAGGCAGAGGTTAATTACGAACAGTGTTGGGTGTAACTAGTAACTAAGTAATTTGTTAGCTACTGTAATTTAATTACTTTTCCCTTGAAAAGGTAAAGAAAGGGCTTACTCTTAATTTTTCTGTAGTTTAATTAGTTATTTCGGTAACACTTTACAATAAGGTTCATTAGTTAACAACATTAGTTAATATGAACTAATAATGAACTGCACTTATAAAGCATTTATATATCTGTGTTAATGTTAATTTCAACATTTACTAATGCATTATTAAAATCTTGTTAGCATTAGTTAATGCACTGTGAACTAACATGAACAAACCATGAACAGCTGGATTTTTATTAACTAATTAACAAAGATTAACTAATGCTGAACAGAGGTGTTGTTCATGGTTAGTTCATATTAAAGGTCCCGTTTTTCCTGTTTTTTTGAAGCTTTGATTGTGTTTACAGTGTGCAATATAACATGTGTTCATGTTTCGTGTGTAAAAAAAACAGTATTTGTCACACAATTTACTTATCTGTATACAGCTGTTTTCACTGTCCTAAAAACAGGCTGATGAGTTCCTTGTTCTATGAAGTCCCTCCTTCAGAAAACGTAACGAGTTCTGATTGTGCCAGCGGTTCCTGTGTTGTGATCATAGGTTGCGATTAGACAGCAGCTTAGTGCACGTTGCCCGGTAAGGTCACGCCTCTTACCAGAGATGCATGCTGTCATGTGTCAGGTTCTTTCTCTTTGCTTCTCACTATCCTTTTCTTCACTCACTCTCCTTCCTGATTGTTTCACACACACACACACACTTTCTCACTCGCTCGTTAGGCTCATCTTCTCTCGGTCTACCTGCACCTGTTAGTCATCGCAATCAGCGCCTCGCTGCCTTGCAATGACACCTGTTCCCACTTTTGTTTGAGTGCTTACCCTTTATCTAGTGTTTGTTCTTACTGCCTCTTGTTGGATCATTGTTTCATGTCATGCGTTACGACTGCTGCTTTCTTCATGTCTGATTTGCTTTGGAAGTGCTCACCTGGTCTTGTTTGTCTGATACAGCCTTGCGCCTAAGTTTAGTCTGAGTTCTGCATTTGCTGCAAGAGTACCTTCGCGGTCCTCTGTTCCTGACTGTGATTTAGGCCTAGTCCACACGTACACGGGTATTTTTATAACCGGGGTTTTTCCTTCTCCGTTTAAAAAAACAATCGCGTCCACACAAGCACGGTTTAAAAAAAATCTCCGTCCACATGAAAACGCAAAACCGCGCTATGATTGGCTGCCTGATTTCCACATGGGTCCCATCCACGGAGGGATGCTATGGGCTCAGTGAAACCCTTCTACAAGTTTACTTTGGACTCAGTGACAGGTAACTGTACAGGGGCAGGGCCCAAGTGGACTGAAGCGTCACACACTTGCCTTACTATGTTGTATTATTGAATTCTGGCACCTCTGTTCTGCAATACAATGAGATAACTGTGCATGTATCTGTATAGGCTACATGTGATAAGCGCTATTAGCAGAGTTATTAAAAGCTACGTCCGCGCTTGCATAGACTCGACTCATGTAACGTTAAACAAAATCGATAACGGCGCACAAACTGACGTCAAACAAAGGAGAGAACGGCGCACATTTTGACTTAACAAGCCTAAATCTCCGGTTTCACCGTCTACACGACAACGCTGTAACCGGAGTTTCTAAAAAACTTCACCCTGGCCGGAGTTTTCAAAAAAGTCCGGTTTCAGTAACCGGATACTGCGTTTGCGTGTGGACGAACAGCCAAACCGCATAGAAAAAGCTGCGGTTTTGAAAATACCCGTGTTCGTGTGGACAGGGCCTTATTCTCAAGAACTGCCTCCACCTCTACTGGTGTCCCGATCTCTCTCCTCTTCGAGACAGGATCATCTCAGTTGCCTTCTCAGTTTGTTTTACCAGTTCTGTGTGCCTTAACGACAGACTGCCTTGTTTATATTCTCATTAAAGACTGATGTTATCCTGTCAACCTCTGCTTTTGGATCCATCCATTATTGACTCTGACAGCATGCGCTCAGTGTTTGAGTGACGTTATTATAGAAGAAAGTAGAGGGATGTAGTCCCAATCGGCCGTTCGCTGTAGGCTTTGAAAGGGGACCTCTGTTAAATAAAATATCTCGCTTGGCATTGAACTTTGAGCTTTATAATTTTACAGGTATTATTTATGCTCTAACAGCAACATTACACACTAACTAAAGTTTGAAAAATGGGATCACGAAGAACAGGACCTTTAACTAATGCATTAACTAATGTTAACTAATACAACCTTATTGTAAAGTGTTACCGTTATTTCTGATGTAATCTGTGTTAAAGATATAAAAGATGTAATCTGTGTTAAAGATATACAATATTGGATGATTTTTCTCTTATTAAATTCAGATAAGACTGAGGTATTACTTATTGGACCAAAAACCTGTAGACAGAATCTCTTAGAATATAATTTGCACTTAGTAGATGTACTGTTACTTCATCCGCTACAGTTAAAGACCTGGGTGTTATATTAGACAGCAACTTGTCTTATGAAAATCATATTACAAATAATATGAAAACAGCATTCTTCCGCCTCAGAAACATTGCTAAGCTACGGAACATGCTAAAAGTTAGTTCAAGCATTCATGATCTCTAGACTAGATTACTGTAAGTACTGTAGTACTAGCTGGCTGTCCTGCATCCTCAATAAACAAGCTACAATTAGTCAAGACAAATGTCATCAGCTCTCCAGAACGCCATAACTTCCTGCGAATAAGGTCAAAATACCGGCGCAGTCATAGATAGTGTCAGGGTTCTGTCACTTCGGTCTAGTTTACTCTTGGTTTGTGACAGAGCCCTGACACTTCTGTATTGTTTGTCTTGTCTTGTGTGAGCGTGCAGCTTTGAGCATGCTCGAGCTGCGTGCTCTTCTGTCCTTGTGTTTTGTGTGCGTGGTGTTCGGATCCCAGCACTTCGGTCTAGTTTGGGTTTCAGTTTTGTGTTGGGATTCGGACATTTATGCTCCGCATGTTTGTTTTCTGTCACGAGCGCACGGAATGAGCATTCGCTCGTTCTCGTGCGCTCTGTCTTGTCATGTGAGCGTGTGCTCTTCTGTCTGTGTGTTATGTTGTGTAGCACGTGGCTGGTTTTTTTCACTGGCTGCGTGCTTTCATGTTGTCATGTTTTGTGTGAACATGCAGCTGAGTTCTCATTAGCTGCATGTTCATGTCACGTTTGGTGTGAGCACATGTCTTGTCAAGTGTTTCTTTGTGCCATGTGCTCCCGCCCACCTTGTTTCCTGATTATTGGTTCATTTACCCCACCTGTCTTTCCTCGTTACCCTCTTTTGTTTGTTCCCTATTTAATCTCCTTGTGTTTGCAGTACTGCGTGGAATGGTCGTCAAATGTACCTTGTGTTTTCCTGCTCGTTGAGTCGTCGAGTCTGCTTTTCCCCCTCGGGGTAGTTTGTTTTGTCTTGTTTTATTTTATTATTCACATTAAAAAGCCCATATTTCTGCCTCTGAGTCCTCGCTTCATCCCTTCAACAAACCCTGACAGATATATACATAGATGCCTCATTAGTACCTGCGAGGCACTAATGAGGTCGAATGAGTAATCTATGTATATGTTTCTATGATCACGCTGGTATTTTGACCTTATTCGCAGGAAGGTATGGCGGTCTGGAGAGCTGATGACATTTGTCTGATATGAGGTGAAATAATAGCATAAATACCGTTCAATTTCTTGCAGAAACCGATCGTTTCGTGTCTTAAGACATCAATGTGTCGTCACAAGCCGCAGGGTTTAATTTGAAGTTGTCTGTGCATGTTTTTTTTTTTACCCCATTCACATGCATTATACGACTGACAGACGGCAACAGTTGGAGTTAAAAATCTTCATTTGTGTTTTACTGAAAAAAACAAAGACACATACATCTTGGATGCCCTGGGGGTAAGCAGAAAAACATCACATTTTCGTTTTTGGGTGAACTATCCCTTTAACTAGTCAAAGTTGATATAGGATTTAGAAAGCAATTAGTAATAAGTAATTAAATACTTTGTGGAGAGAGTAATTTGTACAGTAATCAAATTACACCATTGAATATGTAATTAGTAACTAGTAATTAATTACTTTTTTAGAGTAACTTACCAGACACTCTTTACGAAGTATATAATTGATATATTTATAAGTATAATGTATATTTATTCAGTTAGCAGGCTTTAAGAGATTCATCAAAAGCGTTACAGGAAAAACAACAGTGAGTATTAGACATGAAACAAAGGTGCATTCTCAAAATAGGTATCGAACTATGACTTGGTCCTCCACTGTGTGTCCCACTGAGGCTCTCGTGATAGGAGACTAATGAGAAGATCTCTGCAGGGGTGAATCTGGGTGGCTTCATTAGTGCCTGCTAGCCTGAGGAGCATACCATATCATTTCAATTAATTTTTAAATAAAAAACCTCAGGTGTCTTTCCATTATATCAATTATATATAAAAATGCTGTAAATAATCACAGGCTCCAATTAAGTTGAAAGGGTTAGTCCACTAAAAAATGAAAATTCTGTCATTATTTACTCACCCTCATGTTGTTCCAAACCCGTAAGACTTTCATTCGTCTTCGGAACACAAATGAAGATCTTTTTAATGAAATCTGACAGCTTTTTGATAGTCCAGTGATAGTCTATGCAACTACCACTTTCAAGCCCTAGAAAGGTAGTAAAGACATCATAAAGTAATCCATGTGACTCCAGTGGTTTTACCTCAATTAAAAAAAAAAAAATACGCGAGTGCTTTGTTTGCTCAAATATAATTTACCACTTTATTTACAAAATATTAAGCTGCAACGCACATTCACATTTTGTATTAACATTATGTGAATGCGCGTTGGAGAATAATATTTTATAAATAAAGTGGTACTTTTTTTACACATGTAAAGAACTTGCGATGCCTCAAGAAACTGAGGTTAAACCACTGGAGTCACATGGATTACTTTAATGACGTCTTTACAACCTTTCTGGGGCTTGAAATTTGCGTAGGCTGTCAATATGTCCCTTCAAAGCTCTCAGATTTCATTAAAAAGATTAAAAAGATTAATTTGTGTTCCAAAGATGAACAAATGTCTCAAGGGTTTGGAATGACATGAGCGTGAGTAATTAATTACAGTATTTTCATTATTGGGGGAACTAACCCTTTAAGCAATGTAGTTTATTTTATGTAGTTGGCTGGCAGCATTAAGACGAACAGTGGAGATTACAAGAGCTCTCCTTCCTGAAACCAAGCAGCCTAGAGGAGAGCTGCTCAGAGGTTGTCATGGCAATAGATTCTTCAGTCTCAGACCCACATAAGCAGACACTAAATGCATGGACCGCACAGATGACTAGCACTCCCGAGGAGTAATCCAACTGCAGAAATCAATACAAATGAGTAGGTGAGCCCATCTTTCACTATGGATGCTGCGTCTCACAGCTTCTTGAGTAATAGTACCAAGTGGATCTTAACGGCAGCCATTTTTGACGATCTCACCTGTTATAGCATGTGGGATGGTTGTGATAACAAGCCTCTGGGTCTGAGATTTCACTCCAGTTTTGGGGTCCTGCATCTCCAACACCACAGTCTCCAACTAACATGCAAAAAATGGGATGTGCAAGATGAGAACATCTTGAGAATACAAAATCTATGATGACAGGCCTTTTTGCCTTGTGGCAGCCTGTGTGCACATCTCACTAAATTATTCCACCGTGAAGTCCTCCCTGCTGCTTTACGTTCTGAAGGGGCTGCGGCTGACCCCTTTGAAATGTACTCAGTGATTGATTTGTGACTCAGCTGTTTGAAGTTTTTCTTGCTTTGTCAGGGTCTCTGGCTTTTGAAGACTGTTTGTGACCTCCTGCTACACAAGAGTCTGGATCACAGAAAGCTCTTGGCTGAGTTATTGGGTTATTATCAGTGCATTGGCAAACAGCAAAGCAGTGCACCAATAATATATGGTCTGGTGGATCATACTGCCGTGTCGGGTTTGAAGGTTTGAAGTATCATAGTGATAGAAGAGGGACTGCATTATACTAGAGGCTCATGGCAAAGCTATACTAATACTATTAGCACACAGTGACCTTATCTGAGAGTAAGCTGCTAATAAACAATTAACACCTATCAATGTAAAAAAAAGTGTTTTTATTATTAGGTCATAACATCTTTAGAATCCATTTCAATTGTAACAACATTTTTCATAAACTCATAAATTAATTTCAAAGTAGTAAAAAGTTAGATTTTTAAAACCACTTTGATTTCCGTTAATGCAGCAATTTATTTGCAATTTAAATAGATTTATAATACGTCAAATTTCATTAAGTTTTTGATTTTAGTGGGCTGAATTGTTGTGGGTCAGCAGAAGTAATACTAAAATCTATTTTGTAACTGGAAAGCATTAAAATATATATATATATATATATATATATATATATATATATATATATATATATATATATATATATATATATATATATATATATATATATATATATACAGGAAGCGCACAAAAAAACAAACACTTTTTTTTTTTTTTAAATCAATGTACACTGAGCGTCAAATCATCAATAAAAAAATTCTGACCTGAAAACAATGTAGAATAAATGCAACAACAACAAAAAAAATTATTCAAATCAAACATGACAAACGCAATTTAATTTACAACTTTAATTAATCTAAATAATTAAAAAGTTCCTCTGTGACCAAAACATAGACAGTGTTTGAATACTTTTCAAAATAACAGGGCTATTTCTGATACCAGGTAACAATATTTGGATGGAATACATGGAAATCGCCATTGAAATTGAAATTAACAGCCTTAATTAATAAAAGCCTACCCGATCATTTGGATTCAAGTAGCCTAATTATATTGGTGCGCTCATTACACTTTACAGGACCAGCACAAATCATTAGACCACAAGGCTTGAAAGAATAAATTAAATGTAACATTATTATTTTCTCATTGGCGAGAATGTAAACAATACAGATGGTGATGAGCCATGGATGGAGCTCCAACCCACCTTCTTCAGACATGCCATACGCGGTCTATAGCGCTGCCCATGGTCCCGTACATTCCTTATGGTCATATTCGCTTCTTCACGCCACAAGCTCTCGACGGTCGTAGACGAGGGAATGAAATGGGAAATACTCGGGAGGTAATCGTTCTATCGTTTTGGCTATGTCTAATCTATAATCATCACTGATGCATACAAAGACGACGCATGTGTGCGCCAATCAGGTAACAGCTCTGCTCGTGTAGGTAAACCTGTATGCAGAAAGCAGTGATTACACTAACACGCAATCTCCGGTAGACGGCGCTGGTGTCATTGTTTTCACATGAGAGTACCTGAGGATGATGATGTGCATACAAACTGTACACGACAAGAAAACAAAAGCCTCTGAGCAGGGTTTATGATTATAGGACAAAAACCATGTCAGTGAAAAAAAGTTTAATTGAGAAGAAAAAGTATGACATTTTTGTGATTGCAACATGTTTTACATTAATTGTTTGACCAACTTTCATTAGTATGCAGCACCTTGCGAACTTTGAAAAAACAAAAAAAAGGAATATTAATTATAAATGATTATATAAAGGAAATATTGATCACTGGAACAGAACCGAGTAAGACCAAGCAACCACCAAATATCATTGACATTATCAAATCCATTGCTAATAATCACTGATGTTTTCCTACCAAAATGATGTCACATTCTAAAAGATGTCATTAAAGAACTTACTTTTGTTAGTTAGATCGACCTGGCAAAATATTAACAGAATGCAGTGATATGCTTATGCAAATGTAAAAATAATATTTTTTTTATTGCAGAAAATGGAAAAATAAAAAACAAAACCTGAATAATATATACTATACATGTACTAGTTTTCAGAAGTGGCTTTAGGGACATTGAAAAATGGCAATATCCACTCAAACCAAAGTAATGAAATTGTCCGCTTTGTTCACTTTATTGTCAATTGACAACTTTTATCCAATATATTAGGACAGGCCGAGGACATAACAATGTAATACTTAATTGGAACGGTCTCTTAATAAATATAAATACTCAATACATTTAAATGATACAAAAATAAATAGCTGTTAAAGTATTTTATTAATCATTTCCAAACATTAAACCACACCCGTGGTATCCGCCCATTTGTGCGGAGCACGTGAACCCGCCGCGCGCGGCAGTGTGCGAGTGATGTATCCATGAAGTCGTTACTACAAAAATGGCGGATTTCCTGCCCTCCCGGACTGCTATAGTTTGTATTCCCAATTGTCTTCTCTCAAACGGCGAAATTGATCAAATTAGAAAGTCTAAGGATATCGACAAAAGCCTGTCTCGAGAGAAGACTTATGTGAAGAAACTGGTGAAGATCTTGCTGTTAGGAGCAGGCGAAAGTGGCAAGTCAACTTTCCTCAAACAAATGCGCATAATTCATGGGCAGGACTTCGATCAGCGGGCCAAAGAAGAGTTCCGGGCTACAATCTACAGCAATGTTATCAAAGGTACCACGACAATAACTTGAAATTGAAAGAAACAAGTTCATTATTGAAAAAAAAGAACGGTCAATGTTATTTCAGCGGCAGGTGTAAGTGTTTATAGATTTCTTTAGCTTACGCAAACTTTCGATTGCTCACCCAGCCCTTAGACGACGCGAAGGCCAGTGCTTATAAACGTTGGTATTGTCGAGCCCCAGTTTTAGATGGTCAGATAACACATTTGTACTAAGGAAAAGGAAACGACTGTTTCTAAAAACATTTGTGTATGCAACCTATGTTCAAATTTCACATAAAACCTTTCAGTAAACTTTGCGCCTCATAGAGAGAGCAGAGTACAGCGCCTACTTTTGGTTTGGGTTAGTCATCTGAATGTGTGATTGTTTTATGACATATTCTGATAAGTGTACCTCAATATACCGCTGATTTCTGAGACATGCATGTCAAACAGGCTACATATTACACATAACAAATAAAAAAAAAAGCAAAAAACTTGAGGAAATGTTTTGGTTAACATTCTGTCACGTTTAGGTTTTCCCTCCTGCTTCCATTTTCAGACAAAATGCTTGTTTTTCCATTGCCTCAATGTGAGTCAACACCATTATTATTTAATATTTATTATGGATATATCTACTTAAATTAATGAATGGATATTAGTATGACTAATACATGACTCACCAGCTTATATGTACAGCCAAAAATAAACCATTTCATAAATGTAGAGCTACTTAAAATGATGGGAAATGACCTAAAAGCCAACAACAATTTTGTTACAGTTTGAGTGATGAAGTTAACATGCATATTAGCTCAGTTACTTTTAATAAGTGTTTGTTTTGTATATTTCTTTTGTTAATTATTAAACACACTAGAACTCACATGACCTTGTTGACCTCATAAGAAGGGGAAATATGATAAAAAGCTTTTCAGGATGGAGACTGGAGATTTGTTTTTAATTTAATTTTTATTAAATACATTTGATCATGTTTTCAAAAGGGACATTATGTTCTGAGGATGCATAGTAACTGTTTCATTTTCTTTTTTAAGCTCATGTCAGCAGCCTCAAGTTTTTATTTTATAGTGACCTGATTACTGCAAAATGTCAATATCGCTTATGGGTGTCTTGTTTAGGTATCCGGGTGCTGGTGGATGCCCGTGAGAAGCTGCACATCCCTTGGGGAGACCCTGAGAATCAGGTTCACGGGGAGACAGTGATGGCCTTTGACACTCGCTCATCCTTGATGGCCAAAGGGATGGTGGAGACCAAAGTCTTTCTGAACTATCTGCCCACCATTATTGCCCTGTGGCAAGACAGTGGTATTCAAAATGCCTATGACAGACGAAGAGAATTTCAGCTGGTAAATGAAATGATCTCTCATAATTTTATATTTATTATTAAACCTTCTAAATGATTGGGCATCTTTTGATCTGATCATTTAATTTGTTCTTAGTAAAGTTTTGGATATAGAATCCATCTACTCCATCTTTTTCATAGGATTTGTGTAATTGTGGAGTCTGTGATCTTGGAGGAATGTTGATCTGTTGTTAATTAGCTTGGTATTACGAATCATGGCTGATAAGCACAATGTACTTGCATAATTACTCCTATCAAGTTTGTGTGCCACCAGCAGACTCCATACTCAAGGCATTAATCATGGTGTAATGCTTAGTTATGTTTTTCATACATTTAGAATGCCATTCTTTATTTTATTGGGCTGATGATGCTCAAGGAACTTAAGCGTGTGTTTGCTTTGCTGATAGTGTAGCATGGACAGTGATTGTAACCTGAGAGTATTGTACAGATATGCGTGAAGGGACTTGTTAGTCATGACAGTGAGGGCGTTCTGTCTGCGGCTGCGAACCCTTGAACCCTCCTAGAACCCTTGTGACTTAGATTAGGATTTAGGTCATTTTCCAATTAAAATCTCCATTGTTGTACAGGTTGTGATTAGCACGTTTATCCATATTTATTCAGTATTAAACATGAATTTTTGGTACATTTAAACCAGTGACTAAGTCACTCTTTCTTTCTTTCTTTCTTTCTTTCTTTCTTTCTTTCTTTCTCTTAAGGCTGATTTGCATACTACACAAAGCAAGCCAGTAGAGGCCAGCTTTATTTTCCCGGAAACTCGCTTACAAGGGAGTAATCTAGCAAATTAGTTTAACATAATAGTGTCTGTCTTGGACCAGCAAATGTGGTGAAAAAAGTATGACTTATTGTGTCCAGAAAATTTCTAATTTCTATTATATATAATTAGAAATGTTCTCAACAGTGTGTGTATTTATATTTTTAGTTGTTATAGTTTTTCTTTTATATAGGATTGCATAGGGAATGTCATGAAAGGGAAGGGAAAAAATACGGCAATAGGGGCACAGCACAATACAAATTCAAATTTTCACCTTCTGCACTGCAGTTTACATTCCAGAGACCTAATTATGATTGTGTGTGTCTTTTTTTCTCTTTAGGGTGAATCTGTGAAATATTTCCTGGACAATGTGGATCAACTTGGAAAATCGGTAACAGAAAAAAAATAGCGTATTAAATGTTAATTTAATGGTATCCAGAGCACAGGGCAGTTGGTGTTATGCAAGTATGTACAGTTCGTGATGAAATTTAATGACGTTTCTTAAAATTAACAGGAAAAAAATGCAGATTTTTTTTATTCATTGGCAAGGTTATTGATAGATTTTTGGATCCACAGACATCAGATTGGCTGATATATTGGTTTTTGCTGGCACTGATGCATTTTAACATTGGTGCAAGTTAGAAGTGGGCGATATGAAAAATATTTTATCACAAAATGAGTACCGGTAATTTTATTTCAAAATAACAATATATCACATTAAAGCTAAGGTTATGATATCTCAATTTTAAACGTCATTGAAATTTCATAATTTTATGCCAATTTTGATATCATAGCAATAACTAAATGTTCTGAAGCTTACTTTTGACATGAGGACGGCCATTAATATAATAAAACTAATCTAATTACAAACAATAGGACTAATAAATATAATAGAACAAAGATACAACTGATAATACAGCTGCTAGCAGCAATACAGGGCCAAGTATTGAAGTGAAATGCGGAGCCTGAGGAGCACAAAGCAGAGAAATAGATTTTGCACGAATAATAGATACAATTCAGAAGTTTATGTGAGAATAAGAAATAACACTTTATTTGCAAGACAAGGTTAAAAGATTCCTGCAATGCTAAACCTAAGAGAAGAGCTGAGCAGATCCACTACAACATGCTCTGTTATGGTATAAAATCCACGGACCTGGTTTTCGTCAACTGTTTACGTTAATTTAAAGGCCCTTTCGACAGCATATCTTGGTTCTGTGAAACAGCAAGACCAATGTTACTCATATATCGAGCAGAAACAAAGCAACCTTGGGTACCGTACGTTTTAAGGCCTCCCTGTAGGACTGCACAATATATTGAAATATCGCAAATGGACATATCGCAATATGCATATTGCTAGCGGTCGCAATATCTGAATGATTTTAATAGGCTACTTCAACATTGTGAAAAGTGTACGTTTTAGGTCGACGCATATAACAGAGAATAGACTGGGCACACAACTGTTACTTATGTGACTTGCTTGACGTTAAAAAGAGCTATTAAACGCAATAACTTGCGAAAAACAACTCCTTGCAGTCTTGTGCTGTCTGACGTGCGCACAAGCCGTTCTTTTTTTCTTGTCTTGTTACACACTGAAACTCAAATACATGCAGTTATGTCAAAATGGCTGTCTTGATGAGTATTCATGTAAACATAGTCTGTTATGCTTTTAAGTGAAAGATATCAGTTGGGGAAAGAAATAGATTTTACACACTTAAAGCAACATCATATCGCATTATTTAACAAGGATATCGCATATCACATTTTTCTTCAATATTGCACAGCCCTACCTCCCTGCTCTCTAACGTCTCCAACACTGTAAAGCCTCGCCGATATTAACGCGGGTCCTAGATCTTGCCTGATCATAACTAGTGGTGGGAGAAAAGGTTGATGCATCGCGAGTCGTTATCTAACGATTCAGAATTGGTTCTCAAAAATTCTGAATCGATTGTGTTCAATTCAAACTGCCACTTCACCACTGTGCGCGTGCGGTCACTGGCCAAACAGAACAACCTGTTGATAGACGAACGTTCGTATGCTGGTGAATTGGATTCGTTTATGATAAAATGGATAAACTACGACCTGCTCCAATATTTCGGCAACACGACTAATATGAAGAAACTTATTACGCGGTTGCACTCAGAGCTGGAGAAACAGCATTGTGTTCCAATCACGAACACTCCCGGTTACAGTCAAAGGACCCTCGAACAAGTAGCAAAGCTTCCACCGAATTCTGAAAAGGCGAAACGAATTACCCGGTCAGTGGTGGGTTTTATTGCCAAAGATTTGCGCCCTTACCCCAGTTGTGGATAACCAAGGATTTTGCACGATGTTACAGGTAACTTGAGCCGCGATACAGTTTGCCCTCACGTCGTTAACGTTGTTTGTTAAAATGTTCTAAAGAAACTGAAAAATTGTCACACTTAGTTGTAAATTGAGAACTGTTTATTCTTAATTATTGTTCTTTGCAATTGTATGGCTTACCATGTTTCATTCAGAGCTTGTTAATCCTGAATATCCTGAAAAATCCTGAAACTTTGTTAATAAAATAAAAGTATTGAAAGAAATCTTCATAATCATTTTTAATATGGCAATACTGTCAAACAGATATTCTAACTATAAACAAAAATCATAGTAACTCCAATTTTGGTTAAAATGTAAATTTCATGTATTTGCATTGCAGGATAATTAGTTACCAAAAATGTATGTTAAGAATCATTTTGGGGATTGGATCGTTACTCCCAGAATCGGAATCGGTGCCTTAAGATTCCCGCCCCTAATCGTAACCCCTTTCCCCCCCAGTTATATTCCTCTAACCTTTTCCTCTTTGGTAATATCTCAGCCATCTCTATTTCCGCAGTCTTTTCGCTAATGTCCCTTTTGCTCACTCTCTCATCCCCCATCATGAGACATCTAGCAAATATTCACAAAATTGTTTGTTTGAGTGTTGATTTCAGTTTTCAACAGCATTTCTCAGAAATCGCTTCCTGCACCTTAAAACTGGCATGGCTTAAACACATGCACGTAAACTTGCAGAAGTGCTGCAACCGTGATCCATGACCTTTTTTATTGTGTCTATATTTAATTTCTACCTGTATATTGTGTCTACCGTCATATCGCTCACCCCTAATACAGGTGCTACATTAAAAATGTGTTTTAATGTATATTAGTATTATGCCTTTCTGATGTTTGTTTCCATTTAATCTGCAGGACTACTTGCCCAGCCAAAAGGATATTCTGCTGGCTCGAAAGCCCACCAAGGGTATTCATGAGTACAACTTTGAGATCAAGAATGTACCTTTCAAGATGGTGGATGTGGGGGGGCAGCGGTCGGAGCGCAAGCGATGGTTCGAGTGTTTCGACTCGGTGACCTCCATCCTCTTCCTAGTCTCATCCAGCGAGTATGATCAGGTGCTCATGGAAGACCGGCAGACCAACAGGCTCACGGAGTCACTCAGTATCTTCGAGACTATCGTCAACAACCGCGTCTTCGCCAACGTCTCTATCATTCTCTTCCTCAATAAGACAGACTTGCTGGAAGATAAAGTTAAGAATGTGAACATCAAGGACTACTTCCCCGAGTTCACAGGGGAGCCCCACGATCTGCAGGATGTGCAAAAGTTCCTGGTCGAGTGCTTCCGTAACAAGCGCCGAGAACAGCAGCAGAAGCCCCTTTACCATCACTTCACCACCGCCATCAACACAGAGAACATTCGTCTCGTCTTCCGCGATGTCAAAGACACCATCTTGCACGACAACCTTAAACAGCTTATGTTACAATGAAAGGCACCGATTGGCCTTTAAGAACATTCCATTTTAATTAGGTTTTTACTTTATTTAATACAAAGTAAGAGTGGTTCAATACATATTGTGGTTGAAGAAAAATGGATAGGATAATTATGCAAACGTTTTCTTTTTTGCGTAATAATATGCCATATATATGCAAAGAATTTGATATAAAAGCAACCTTTTTCAGCTGCTTGTAGCGATATCAAATATGCCAAGGAATGGTCCTCAGTTATTCACCAAAATGCTGTAATTATCGTTTACTGTATGTTTATTAGCGCAAAGTTTCGCATGATGGAACAGTCAACACTCCTCTAGCCCTAGGTCTTAACACCTAGTTTTGGATTTTTTTTTTCAAAAAGAAATTGTAAAAACTCAGGGCTTTCAATATTTAATTCAAAGAGCTCTTCTGCACCAGTAAACAGGTTTTTTAAAATATATATATGGGCTTGAGTCTGGTTATATTCTTAAAGGTCCCATTGTCTATTTTATTTTTTGACAGGAGAACATTGTTTCACTGCCTTTATTTTCCCACACTCAAAATGCCTTTTTTTTGTTGCACTCATCATGATTAAAGTAGTACAATTAAGGTACTTTTGTATGAAGTACTTATTTGTCATTTATATGTAAAGGGAAAGTGTCTTTGTTCAAGCCTGTACAGTGTCTCTGTACATACAATTTCTTTTGACAGTTTTTTTTCCTTCTGAGCTTTATATTTTACACACTAACATAATACCATATTTTTCTTAAAGCCCTGAAAATTGGGAGAAACATTTTTTTTTGGTGTGTGAATTCACTTTAAAAGCAGAAAGTGGCCTTGTTTCTTTGATCCTGTGTAGGTTTAAGTGGACTGCTTTAGCTCAGGGTTTTATAAAATGACTGTTAAAGCAGTCCAGGTGCCTTTCTGTGTAATGGTTATGGTTACTACAGACATTAGGTTTGTTTGTTGTTTTATAGGCCAAACAAAGGCCTTGCCTTAAATGTCTGTAGATCAACCAAAGCTGGTTTGATAAGACAAATTGAAATGTGTTTATGGAGAGACTAAGTCTTAATGTAATCTTAATGAAAACAAGCACTGTAATCTTGATTGTTGGTAGTAAATTGATATTAACTGATTGCCTGAATTAAGGTCTTTATGTATAAAATCTGTAAAAGAATTTGCTTATTCAATGCTGTGTAACTTTGTCATGGCCATAATCACTTGCTTTTTGTATAGTTCTTTTGTTTTTTTGTTGATCACGTTTGTGTAATTTGGTTTATTAAATCTGATTATTTTATCAGAATGGTTGCGTACACTTTTTTTCTGGTGACTTGTCGTTTCAGTGAAAAAGAGGTTATATAGACCCAGCATCCCACTAATAAGATTTTATTTCTGAATAAAATTCCAGTTTGTGTGTAGGTTTTATAAATTCTCTAATTTTAACAACCGTGCCGCTTTTCTAAAGATGTGTTTAAGTGTCGGTCACACTTTATTTTAAGGTGTCTTTGTTACACTGTAACTATACATTTAAGTACTGAGTAACTGAGCACATGTACTTACTATAAGACTAGAATTGTGGTTTGGTTTCGGGTTAGTTGCATGTAATTATGTATAATTTATATTTATTACTATAGTAACAGTATGCAGCATAATAAAGTGTTACCAATATGTTTAGATAATATTATATTTTTTTCACTGTATAAAATAGAATATTCTTTAAATGTTTGAAATTAAAATACATTAAACAATTTATTGTAAAATAAAGAAAAAAAAATATTACAGAGACTGGGACTTTGCATTTGAAAAACACAATGGCAGCCAATGTAAAAATCAAGTTTTGTTTTGATCTAACCACGCTTGCCTAAAATGCTGCGTAGGCTGCAGCCCACTAGGTTTGCCGTTTATGGTTTCTGTTTCTATTGCTATTTTCCAGTTTTACCCGAAACATCCAGTCTTCGACGTTCATTCTGGAACACATTTTAAAGGTAGCTTTAGCTTTATTAGTGTTGACATGTGCTTGATATCTGTTATCGCTAATCAATGTATTGTATGTAATCACAACGAATGCAAACTACGTTGTCATTCAGTCGATGTCTCATTCCTTTGACACGGCGTGGTAAAAACAATTTAACTTCAATAATTAATAGCTTGCCATTTTCGCAATATGATACATACAGTGTATTTCACTAACAGTGTAGCATATAAAGTGAAAGTGTGACAGACGTTGGACATGACAGTACAGTAACACCTGTATAAACACCAGAACATGCATTTTAGATTTGATATTTTATATACTATTTGTGAAAAAAAAAAAATAGTAAAGTACAATGAAATCAATTTCTAATCATTTACATTTAATTTATGTACTTTCTTAATGCATTTCTTGAATAATTTTCGACAACAACCAAAACGTATTCTTTTTTTACACAAACTACCATTTAAATTATTTTAAAAATAAATTAATAAAATAATAATTTCATTCAGCAAGTATGCATTAAATTGATCCGAAGTGACAGTGAAGACATTTAGGCCTGGTTTCACAGACAGAGTTTAGATTAAACCAGGATTAGGCCTTAGTTTAATTAGGACATTTAATTAGCTTTTATAAACGTGCCTTAGAAAAAAAAAAATACTGGTGTGCATTTTGAGACAAAACAATAACAGTAAGTATGTCAGGGCAAGTTACTTTCAGTTAAAACAGCTCAAACATGCATCTTAGTCTGGGACTAGACATAAACCTTGTGTGTGAAACCGGGGGATATAATGTTACAAAACGTTGTATTCATCAAAGAATCCTGAAAAAAAAAATGATCACGATTTTTATAAGCAGCACAACTGATAATAATACGAAATGTTTCTTGAGCACCAAATTAAATCAGCATATTACAATGATTTCTTAGGGATCACGTAACACTAAATCCTGGAGTAATGACCGCTGAAAATCAATCATTTTAAACACAATTTTGCTGTTTTTACTCTATTTTTGATCAAATAAATGTCTTTGTGACTTCTTTAAAAACATTTAAAAACATTACCTTTGAACTTTAGTGTATATTTGTTATATATAAATGATGTAAGCCAATGGTGTCCCATACTCGGAAGTGACACACCGTGAACACACAACCGGAGCAGTGGGCAGACATTTTGATTTTATTTTGCTGCAGCGCCTGGTGAGTGATTGGGGGATAGTGCCTTCCTCAAGAACTCCTCAGTTTGGTAATGCGGGTGGAAGAGAGCGCTGTTCATTCACTCTCCCCACCTATATTTCCTGCCGGTACTGAGACTCAAACCTGCAACCTTCAGGTTATGACTCTAACCATTAGGCTACAACTGCCCCCCAATGTACATGTATAAATAAATATATACATTACATTCATAATCTTTTAGAGGTCTTTTAAGAAGTCTTGTTAATTCTTGATTATTATTTTACCTTGCACGTGGATGTCAGTAGTGTGACTGTGTGTATTTCTATTGACAGATGCAGGTTATTGAACATCCTGTTGAGAGACTGCATACGGCCCTCCTGTCCAAACGGAAAGATTTAATAAAAACATTTCAAAAATTCAGCAGAGCAGAGAAGACGCTTCTAGAAGATGGACTCCTGCCTGGCAATTCACTTTTCAGCCCCATCATCATTCACTCAGACTCGGACTGGATTCCTGCACATCCAGAAGATCCTCAAGACTTTCAGAGGTTTTACATCAACCCATACCGACGTTCTCCAAACCATGGACATAAAACCATCTATATTCAAACTATTGGTTAGTGTACTTAATATGTAAAACAGCTTAAATGTGTCATTTATCATCATGCTAATATATGTAATTTTATCATGTTGATGAATGCACAGGCTCTTTTGGGGAAGGAGCGGTTGTGGCAGAGCAGTATGTTGAATGGATGAAGGACTACTGTCAGGCGTTCTTTTACGGACTAGTGGTCAAGCTTTTACCACCAGTAACAGTTGCTTCAACAGCCTGTTCATTTCGGGTCAACAGCAACACACATAACCTTCAGCTTCATGCTGGTTAGTACTGCTGCAACAGAACACAACCAGAATATAGTCATTGAGTCTTTTAGCCACATTTGTCAAAAGTTAGTCAGCATTCAATTTACATTGAATTTATTTACTTTACTAATGCATTTTGTTTTTCAAATGTATTTACTTTCTTAATGTCATTAAAAACAATTATATATTTTTTATATACAGTGCCCTCCACAATTATTGGCACCCCTGTTTAAGATGTGGTTGTGGACTTCTAAAAATTCTCCTTTTTTTTTAAACAACATAGAACCCAAATGCAAAAAAAAGAGAAAAAGTACAAGTTACATTAACTACATTACTTTGGTGGTAAAAAAAATCACACATTTAGAAAAAAAAAAAAAACTTGAAATCATGTGTCCCACAATTATTGGCACCCCTAACAATTCCTCTGAAAATTTTTATTGATTTTTTTTTAAATATATTTTTCTGTAGTTGCTAAAGTTGGTCAGGGTATCTAGGAACTTTTAATTAGTAATTCATGACTTCCTGTTTCCCTGGGGTATAAATATTACGTGACACAGAGGCCTAATTCTCTTACCCATTTGTCAACATGGCAAAGACAAGAGAACACACCATTCAAGTAAGGCAGATGTGTGTCGACCTTCATAAGTCAGGCAATGGCTACAAGAAAATAGCCACTCGCCTTAACTTACCCGTATCTACAGTCAGAGGAATCATTAAGAAGTTTAAAACAACTGGAACAGTGACAAACAAGGCTGGAAGAGGTCCCAAGTTTATCTTGCCACAACGCACAGTGAGGAGGATGGTAAGAGAAGTAAAAAAATGTCCTAAGCTCACTGTCACAGAATTGCATCAAAGAGTGGCATCTTGGGGTCACAAAGTCTCCAAAACAACCATCAGACGCTCTCTACATGCCAACAAGCTGTTTGGGAGGCATGCAAGAAAAAAGCCTTTTCTCACTAACACTCACAAACGTAAACGTCTGGAGTTTGCTAAGCGGTACTGGGACTTCAACTGGGATCGTGTGCTTTGGTCAGATGAGACTAAGATTGAGCTTTTTGGCAACAAACACTCTAAGTGGGTCTGGCGTAAGACAAAAGATGAGTATGCCGAAAAGCACCTCATGCCCACCGTGAAGTATGGTGGAGGATCTGTGATGCTGTGGGCCTGTTTCTCTTCCAAAGGCCCTGGGAACCTTGTTAGGGTGCATGGCATTCTGAACGCTTTGCACTACCAGGACATTTTAAATAAAAACCTGATGGCCTCTGCCAGAAAGCTGAAGATGGGTCGTCATTGGGTCTTTCAGCAGGATAATGATCCAAAACATGTGGCAAAATCTACACAAAAATGGTTCAGCAGTCACAAACTCAAGGTCCTCCCATGGCCATCTCAGTCCCCAGACCTCAATCCAATTGAAAACCTGTGGGGCGAGCTAAAGAGGAGAGTGCATAAGAGAGGACCCAGGACACTGGATGATCTAGAAAGATTGTGCAAAGAAGAATGGTCAAAGATCCCTCTCTCTGTGTTCTCCAATCTTGTGAAATGTTATAGGAGGAGATTAAGTGCTGTCTTGTTGGCAAAAGGGGGTTGTACAAAGTATTAACATCAGGGGTGCCAATAATTGTGGGACACATGATTTCAAGTTTTTTTTTTTCTAAATGTGTGATTTTTTTTTTTTACCACCAAAGTAATGTAATAAAATGAAAGGTTGGATTTTTGTCTTTTTTTGCATTTGGGTTCTATGTTGTTTAAAAAAAAGGAGAATTTTTAGAAGTCCACGACCACATCTTTAACAGGGGTGCCAATAATTGTGGAGGGCACTGTATATTTAATACACTACTTAAAGCCTTTATGTATACTGCATTATAAAAGTACTTTAATGCATTATTTATGCCTTGTAATGCACCTAATAATGCATTGTATGGTCTAAATGAATAATTGCAACCCCAGTTATAATACATTATAATACATTAAAACCTGACAAACAACCAATTTCAGATGTAACAATGAATCTGTGAATATTATAATGCATTTTAACTTTGGTTACAATTATTTATGAAAATATGTAATGCATTATAACGTACATTATGAATACCTTTATAATTCTTTTTTTTAATTTTTTTTTTTATAAATGAATACTTTTATTCAGCAAGGATGCATTAAATGGATCAAAACTGACAGCAAATACATTTATAATGTTACTTTCTATTCATCAAAGAATCCTGAAAAAAAATTATCATGGTTTTAACATAAATTATTAAGCAGGACAACTAATAATAATACAAAGAAATGTTTCTTGAGCATATCAGCATATTAGAGTGATTTCTTAGAGATCGAGTAATAGCTGCTGAAACTTCAGTCATTTTAAATCATAATAATATTTCACAATATTGTTGCTTTACTGTATTTTTGATCAAATAAATGCCAACTTGTTGAGTATAACATTTAAAAATCTTGCAGACCCAAAATGTTTGAACACTAGTGTATATACGTATTATATATATTAAAAAATGACATTCATAACCTTTGATTTAAAAAAACCATCAAAACTTCAGCTGAAATCACTGTTAACAAATTGCCAAATAGTTATGTAGGAGGTTTTTAGCACGCTTAAATTTGGTCTGGGCTCCATTCTGGTATGTAACACCTAATTTTCACCATTCAGTCAATTCCTGCTGGATAAAATCTGTTGTGACTGAACTATACATTACTATAATTGCAAATGGGTTTCAATGGGTAGTGACTTGTATGTAAACTTAATGCATTCTTTTATTTACAGGAGAGCTGTTGAACTTCTTAAAAAAGAGGAAGCCCAGAGATGCTTTTTGCATTGTGGGGATCACCATGATCGACTTGTACCCCAAAGAGTCATGGAATTTTGTTTTTGGCCAGGCTTCTCTTACTGAAGGTGATTTTTGATTCAGTTGCAACGTTCTTTTTAACTTGCGCTTCAAATGTTGTTGTAACTTGAAAGCAAAGTTGTCATTGTAGCCTGTGCTTTTTGATTTAATTTACCTTTTGTCATTTTGGCACTTCTATTAAGTTTGAATGTTTTTGTTACTGTAGGAATGGGAGTCTTCAGCTTCGCCCGATACGATGATCATTTTTATGAGAGAAGCTATGCAGGACGGCTGAAGAAGAAAATAGAGCTGAAGCAAGGAGACTACTCTGTGTTTGAGAATTACTACACTCCTCAAATCACCAGCGTTCTCCTCCTCCGCTCCTGCAAGGTGAAGTGCTTCCCAACTCCCCAAACCTTACACAGAAAATAAGTGAATAAATGTTTTTTATGCTTCGTAATATACCCATTCATATATTTAAACACAAAAGCAGTGAACAGATATTTTGTATATGGTTTTTATAGATGAAAGGACACTATCTAGGTCAGTGGTTCAACTGGTTTGGCTGAAAAATCTTCCAAATATTTCAGAATTTTAACCAAGCTAATTTATTTTTAAAAATGGTTGACACAGACACAATTTTACATTACTTAACACATCAATTGAAAAATATCACAAACACTGATGAATGACCAGTAAACAAAATGTCTATTAAAGGGTTAGTACACCCCAAAATTACATTTCTGTCATTAATAACTTACCCTCATGTCGTTCGACACCCGTAAGACCTTTGTTCATCTTCGGAACACAAATTAAGATATTGGGTACCTTGACCAGGCCACGCCTCTGTGGCTCCCTGAACTGCCTGTACCGCCATGGCTTCTTGAACTGCCTGACCCACCATGGCTCCAAGAACTGCCCGAGCCGCCATGGCTCTTTGAACCACCCATGCTCAACAGCCCAGGTCGCCCATGCTCCCAGGCCCATCTATGCCCTACCTGGATCCATATCCTGTTCCCCTGCACGGGCCTGGCCCACCATCCCTCCCCCAAGACCACCCTCCTGGACTTTTGTTTGTTAAGTGTGGTTTTGTTGGGCGTCGGGAGCAGCCCATAGAGGGGGGATCTGTGTGTTTGGGTTTTGTTTCATGTTCATGCTTCCCGTTTGTCATGTGATTCTCTTGTGCCCTTATTTGATCATGTCATGTGCTTCCCTAGTCTCTTGTGTCTAGTAGTGGGAAGTTTGGATCTTTTTTCAAGTCATTTAGTTCATTTCAGCAGAATCTAATTAAAATGTTACATGCTACATTTTTCAACACATTTAGTACTTTTGGAATAAAAAATAAACTATAAGCTAATGCAGCCATGGCCAAACTTTGAGAAAGAAATTATGAATTAATTGCTTAGCTTGCTTCAGTCTATGTATGCAGTCTGTTAGTTCACCTCCCGATCCAAATCGTTCTTTCTTTTGTCACTTCACATTTAATCACGTCTGTTCCTTGAAAAGTTTAGTTCACCTCTCGTGTCTTTGGGTATGAGCCGTTCCGTCATCATGTCTGATCTGGGCCGTGACAGCCTCATATGCAATAGTACATGCGTCCGGAAACAGAATTGATTAGTTCACAGTCTCGAGTCTTCAGGTTTGAGTCATTCGTTCATCAAGTCCCAGACCCATATGCAAGGCTATGCAGTCACCGAAAACAGAAAAGATTAGTTCATCTCTCGAGTCGTTCGTTCAAGTACCCATAGGCTGAATGCAGAAACACAAATGATTAGTTAATCTCTCGAGTCTTCTCTTTCAAGTCGCTCGTTCTTTTTTCACATGACCGCTTCCCTGTTCAGTGTCTCGCAACATACAGTGAGGAAAATAAGTATTTGAACACCCTGCTATTTTGCAAGTTCTTCCACTTGGAAATCATGGAGGGGTCTGAAATTGTCATTGTAGGTGCATGTCCACTGTGAGAGACATAATCTAAAAAAAAAAATCCAGAAATCACAATATATGATTTTTGAACTATTTATTTGTATGATACAGCTGCAAATAAGTATTTGAACACCTGTCTATCAGCTAGAATTCTGACCCTCAAAGACCTGTTACTCTGCCTTTAAAATGTCCACCTCCACTCCATTTATTATCCTAAATTAGATGCACCTGTTTGAGGTCGTTAGCTGCATAAAGACACCTGTCCACCCCATACAATCAGTAAGAATCCAACTACTAACATGGCCAAGACCAAAAAGCTGTCCAAAGACACTAGAGACAAAATTGTACACCTCCACAAGGCTGGAAAGGGCTACGGGGAAATTGCCAAGCAGCTTGGTGAAAAAAGGTCCACTATTGGAGCAATCATTAGAAAATGGAAGAAGCTAAACATGACTGTCAATCTCCCTCGGACTGGGGCTCCATGCAAGATCTCACCTCGTGGGGTCTCAATGATCCTAAGAAAGGTGAGAAATCAGCCCAGAACTACACGGGAGGAGCTGGTCAATGACCTGAAAAGAGCTGGGACCACCGTTTCCAAGATTACTGTTGGTAATACACTAAGATGTCATGGTTTGAAATCATGCATGGCATGGAAGGTTCCCCTGCTTAAACCAGCACATGTCAAGGCCTGTCTTAAGTATGCCAATGACCATTTGGATGATCCAGAGGAGTCATGGGAGAAAGTCATGTGGTCAGATGAGACCAAAATATAACTTTTTGGTCATAATTCCACTAAACGTGTTTGGAGGAAGAAGAATGATGAGTACCATCCCAAGAACACCATCCATACTGTGAAGCATGGGGTGGTAGCATCATGCTTTGGGGGTGTTTTTCTGCACATGGGACAGGGCGACTGCACTGTATTAAGGAGAGGATGTATTGCGATGTATTGCCATGTATTGCGAGATGTTTGGGAACAACCTCCTTCCCTCAGTTAGAGCATTGAAGATGGGTTGAGGCTGGGTCTTCCAACATGACAATGACCCGAAGCACACAGCCAGGATAACCAAGGAGTGGCTCTGTAAGAAGCATATCAAGGTTCTGGCGTGGCCTAGCCAGTCTCCAGACCTTAACCCAATAGAGAATCTTTGGAGGGAGCTCAAACTCTGTGTTTCTCAGCGACAGGCCAGAAACCTGACTGATCTAGAGAAGATCTGTGTGGAGGAGCGGGCCAAAATCCCAGGGTGTTCAAATACTTATTTTCCTCACTGTGTATAACATTACAGTCGTATTATTGACTGCATGTTGTAATATATTTATTATTATAAAAACATCAGAAGATATGTGCAATAAACATTTGTTATGCCTATCCGTTCTGAACAACCCAATGTGTCCAGTCTTCATAGGAAAATCAATTAAACTAGCTAAAAAAACTTAACAAAAAAAACTACTCACTTGTTTGTAAGGAATTGTGAATTAACCATAGACTGTAAAGGAATTAATTAATTTCTGTATCCAACACGGCTGTCACGTCACATGACAAAAGAACGAGACTCGAGAGATGAACTGTTTCTGCATTCAGCCTATGGGGACTTGAACGAACGATTTGAACGAGAAGACTCGAGAGATGAACTAATCTTTTCTGTTTCTGGTGACTGCATAGCCTTGCCTATGCGGCTGGGACTTGATGAACGAATGACTCAAACCCAAAGACTCGAGACTGGTGAACTAATCAATTCTGTTTCCTGTACAGAACATATGGGATGTTGCGCATGCGCAGTCAACACAAAATCAACGAATCGCTCTCTGAGACAACCCGTTGTTCTCGAGTCATATTAAAGATTCGTTCAAAATGAACAAATCGTTCATGAACGACACATCACTACTTGTGTCATGTTGTCATTGGTTCATTGTCTTGATTGTTCACAGGTGTGTCTTGTTTAGTCATTAGTCTTTGTGTATTTAAACCTTCATGTTTGCCATGTGTCACAACTTGTCGAGTATTGTTCCCTGTAACCCACTGTTGGTGAGTGTTTGTCATGGTCTTAGTCAAGTCTGTTCCTGGTTCAAGTCTGTTAAATGTTTCAAGTCAAGTCTGGTTTCAAGTCTGTTCAAGTCATTATTGGATTCTGTTTATCACTTTTGTAAATAAACTGTACTTGGTTTCACTTCAACTTGCCACCAGTGGACCTATCGTTACAAATATTAACATGAGCTGTCAATGAAACATGGACATTGATCCTAATAGATTGTATAATATACCTGCATGCAAATCCTTCCCAGCTAACACACAACATACCAGTTATGTAATTTATCGGTACATTTTTGGTCATTTAACGACTTACTTATTGACATGTAACTACAACGTTGCACGGTCGTTATTTCGTTAGCTTTTTATATAGTAATGTGCAGCACGTGCCTCCACATTTGTGTGCATAACCTGCATCTGACCAGCTTTCATGCACATTTTTCAAAATAAGTCTCGTATCAGAAAAACATTTCAAATTATTATTATTTTTTTGTTGTTTCTTTGACTACACACTTCGCTACCCACTCAAAACTGGTAAAGAGAAGTTTTGGGTCGCAACCCACTGGTTGATAAACACTGATCTAGGTCATTGTGTGGTTGAAAACAAGTGGGGCTGTTTGTAAGTGCACTAAACTTTTTATTTGAGCTTTCAATCAGAACTGTTATTTGTGCATCTCTTTTAGACCCTGACTCATGAGATTGGACATATATTTGGGATAGAGCACTGCCAATGGCTAAACTGTGTCATGCAGGGCTCCAATCACTTAGAGGAATCTGACCGTCGGACACTTGTCCTCTGCCCCATCTGTTTGCGTAAACTACAGTGTGCCATTGGATTCAAAATAGCTGACAGATACAAGGTAAGCCCAAATCCTGCCGCAACTGACTAATTTGCTCTCTAGTGTACTGGCCCACTGATGTAATCAATATACAGTAACATAGTATCAATCAATCAATATACAGTAACTATTAATATAGATAATACCGGTATGTACTGTACAGGCCATACTGCACTGGATTGAAGATGGAGCTGACAGCAATGGACAGCATTCAAAACCCACACAAGCTTTCCAAGAGTATAAAGACTGGTTGTATAAGTGCTTACGAATATTGGAAAGCGAAACATCATGAACCAGCAAGTATGATCTTTTGCTACCTGCCAACAAGCAATGTCAAGGCAAGTTGAAACATGCCATCATTCTTGAAAAGAGCTTTGGCGAGAAAGCATCTGGTGAGAAAATACAGGTAAATGTATGTGTAAAGTAGTGCTTTTGGTTTGTATGTATGGATCAACCAAAATAAAAAAAATGATTTCTCGCTTTCCTTTGTTTTTGCTTTTTAAGATAAATCATAAAACAATTTTCACACAGCAGTCTAAAAAAGTGTTTTTATTTTTTTCTGATTTAAAGATTGTCTATTGTGCAGAAAGAGAATAGATCAAGTGCATATTCACATTCCACTGAACACACAGCAAATAATTCCTTTCCATTTATAAAATTCAAGTCATGTGAAAGTTGTTTAATAACAACAAATACAGTTTTATCTAAAGAGGTAAGTGATGAAGCAGTCATATAAGACTTTCACTTTTCAATTTGACTTTGCATTACATTGGACATCCTTCATCTCCATTTCACAGTTGCACCCATCAACCTGAGTTCTGGAAAGCATTGAATTCACAGTAATCTCTATTTAATAGAGATGTAAATGTTATCTACAGTTTAAAACTGTAATGGGCGACCAAACAACACCCTAAACAGACACCATTAGCATCATTATAGTTGTTCATCTGGGTTTAGCATTTAGAGAACCTGGTCCTGTAATATACTGGCAAAAAATTGACCTGAAATAAGCTAAATATGGAAATCTGAAGAGCAATCCATTACTCTCTTAGGGGAAAAAAACGATATAAATAGGTTCCTTTTTAAAATAAAGCATCAAATACCTCGTGCCTTTTCTATAACATTTAGAAAGTAACTGAATTCAACATTATCTTTGGTCATTGCTTTACCCATGAGTGCCTAGTAGTCACCCATAGATTCATTGCCTATAATCGCTAAAACCACGAAAATGTGGTTTCCTGTTACAGATTATGTTCGTTTCTTTTGTATCTAGGACTCCAATCAAGTCCCAGTTTTACTTTCAAGTCTAATAATAGTTTTTCATGACAGCTACTGCTAATATAATGTAATACTGCACATCTTAAAGGGACAGTTCACCCAGAAATGATAATTCTGTCATTATTTACACACTCTCATGTCGTTTCAAACCCATAAGACTTTCGTTCATCTTCTAATCACAAATGAGGTTATTTTTTATTGAAACCCAAGATATTTCTGTCCCTCCTTTGAACGTTAAGCAATTATTATGAATCATAATGTAGTTCTACTGCAGATACATTCAGCTGTAAAAGTTTTACTAGGTCTGATAGATCAGTTCAGTTAAATTCACAAAGGGTGACTTTTTTAAGACTTAATATCTTGGTTATCCAATTCTAGGAATTCCTCCGGCCTGTCTTTGTCTTTGGACACTTGCTCCACTGTGGGTTTATTCCGTCCACCATCCCTCTTTGTGCACAGATGACCTGTCTTAGCTGGACGAACAAGACCAAGGAAAATGGCACCTAGTCCCATTCCCGCAGCACAGGAGTAGAATGCAGAACTGTACTTTTGTGTAATATCCACAAGGACACCTAGAATATTTGGGAAGAAATGCAATAAATTGTAGGGGTGTAACAATACATCGATATAGATCGATACATCAATCTAATGTCTAACGATACAATGCAATGCGCTAAAAATCAATACCTGTAGGCTATTTATCTATTTAAGTGGCCATTTGTTTTAACATTTTCAACATTTCCACACAATGTCAGTCTATATACAGTGGAGAAAAAAAGTATTTAGTCAGCCACCAATTGATGCAAGTTTTCCCACTTAAAAAGTTGAGAGAGTCCTGTAATTTTCATCATAGGTTCACTTCAACTATGAGAAAAAAAATCCAGAAAATCACATTGTCTGATTTTTAAAGAATTTATTTGCAAATTATGGTGGAAAATAAGTACGGTTTGGTCACCTACAAAAAAGCAAGATTTCTGGCTCTCACAGACCTGGAATTTATTCTTTAAGGGGCTCCTCTGTCCTCCACTCGTTACCTGTATTAATGGCACCTGTTTGAACTCGTTATCAGTATAAAAGACACCTGTCCACAACCTCAAACAGTCAGACTCCAAACTCCACTATGGGCAAGACCAAGTGTCAAAGGACATCAGAAACAAAATTGTAGACCTGCACCAGGCTGGGAAAACTGAATCTGCAACAGGTAAGCAGCTTGGTGTGAAGAAATCAACTGTGGGAGAAATTATTAGAAAATGGAAGACCACTGATAATCTCCCTCGATCTGGGGCTCCACACAAGATCTCACCCCGTGGGGACCAGTGGCTTCGTAAGAAGCATTTCAACTTCCTGGAGTGGCCTAGCCAGTCTCCAGATCTCAACCCCATAGAAAATCTTTGGAGGGAGTTGAAAATCTTGCCCAGCAAGATCTGCATGGAGGAATGGGCCAAACTACCAGCAACAGTGTGTAAAAACCTTGTGGAGACTCACAGAAAACATTTGACCTCTGTCATTGCCAACAAAGAGTATATAACAAAGTATTGAGATGAACTTTTGTTATTTACCAAATACTTATTTTCCACCATAATTTGCAAATAAATTCTTTAAAAATCAGACAATGTGATTTTCTGGATTTTTCTTTCTCATTCTGTCTATCATAGTTGAAGTGTACCTATGATGAAAATTACAGGCCTCTCTCATCTTTTTAAGTGGGAGAACTTGCACAATTGGTGGCTGACTAAATACTTTTTTGCCCCACTGTATTATCGGCAACACGTGCATTCTTGACGATTCCTTGAATCGAATCATATCGCAATCGTATCACAGAACTTTTTGAGTTGTCAGAAAATATTGTATCGCTGGCTATGAGAATTGATATTGTATCGAATCTTGATGAACCATCCGATTTACACCCCTAGTAAATTGCTTGTTTAGTTTTGCGTTTTATAAAGTTGAAGAAAACTACTACACTGTTTTCAATATTGCTAATAAAAAATGCAGTTGTTCTTACCTCCTAATGGTGGACCAGCCAGTCCTGCAAAGCTCTGAATACAGACGTAGACGCCTACAGCTAAGGGCATCCTCTGGATCCCTATGACATCATCCTCGGCCAACATTGGGATGTGCGTGGATGCGATATTCCCGAGTAAGAACCCATAAAGCACACAGCACACTGTTAGTCCCCAGAAGGCATTTACCACAGTGAACAACAGCAGGACTAGGGACATCAGTGATACGCATACAAGAAGTACAAAGATCTTCCTGATGTGCCCCCAGTTCATGACCCATCCGATAGCGAGACGACCAAAGATCTCAGCGATGGCCATTGTTGACAGCATATAGGCAGCTTTGTCTCTCTCGGTACCCATACTGGCGCTGAGCTCCACCACATACAGCTGTGGGGCAAAAAAGCCAAGTGTTGCAAAGAGACCAAAGGCCGAATAACACAAAAAACTACCTTCTTTTAGGACAGTCAGATCCAAGAGCTTATTTTTACTCGTAGTGTCCTGATGTTTCGGCAGGATCTGAAGTGGCCCCGCTTCTCCCTGTTCATTCCCAGATTTGAGGCTCCGTTCCAGCTCGTCAACTGACTGTACGCCTGAATCTCCAGAGCTCACAGAACCTTGCATTTGTTCTTCGGGGAGAGAGTATGTGATCTTCTGCTCAGTTTCTGTCGGAGAAGTCTTTGGTTTGATGACTATGGGACAGAGCAGAGCCCCACAGACAATAGTGATGCCCTGCAATGTTCCAATCACCACCATTGTGTACCTCCAGCCAATGTAGTTCTTAAGAGCTGTGAACGCTGCAGAAACAATGAAACAATATGTGCGACTCTTCAAAACTCGTTTGGACATAATGGCACAATATTTGATGATATTATATTGCAGTTGAGCAAGCCTGCCCTCACCTGGAGCAAAAGCAAATATAGCAAATGACTCTCCAGTGGAGGCCATGGCTGTGACCACAGAACGACGCTTGCCGAAGTACTGGGACAGGATTGTGACGGTTGGCAGGAATGTCAAACAGTAACCCAGTCCTACAGAGAGGAAAGAACATCTGAAAATCATTAGTGGCTTTGTTTTCCTTATAGCTGGTAAAGCAATCTTTTCAATCAAACATATACAATATTAGTTTTTATTGTAAAATGTCTTTATTTACAGACAATTCTGGAGCAGTTTAGTTGTACTTCTCAAGCGTAAACATCAAAAGATATGGACAGTGTTAGGGGGTAACACATTAGTAAAGTAAGTTACATAATCAGATTACTTTTTCCAAGTAACTAGTAAAGTAACACATTACTTTTAAATTTACAACAAAATATCTGAGTTACTTTTCAAATAAGTAACGCAAGTTACTTTGTTTTCCCATTTAATGACGAGATACCTCTCCTGACCCCATGTTGAGAGAAATCAAGAGTAAGTGCAGAGGTTGTGTGCGCTGTGTGAACATGATAGTTACTATTGTTCTAGACTTAATGTGAGCATGCATTCATACATCTAACTTGCACAAAAACAGATTCAGTATTCCTCAAAATGAATAAAAACAGTAAAATGCAAACTCAGAATAATTTGTAAGCCTGTCAAATTATCACACAAATCTCATTTAATCTCACTTTATTAACCAATGTCTTTGCTGCTGACTTTCAATAATCCAATTCAACCATTTCAACCATTTCAACCAATTCAACCATTTCAACCAATTCAACCATACTAATAAGGACTTATTATGTGATAAACATCACATGTTTGTGTTTTTATTGTTGAAGTAAGAGTGTTGAACTTTCTTCTCCTGCATCCTATTCCAGAATGGCAGCAGCGCTAAATTAGTATTTCCTGCAGTTTAAGGCTTATTCATTGGCACTTTTAGTTTTCACTGATCACCACCTTGTAACATGCATACTGTGTACTGCTGAAATTTGCCATATCATACCACATTATCGACCAGGTAGAACAAATATCCCAACCACATAGATTCACAAATAACCTGCCTGATCTGTGTCAGCTGCACAGTGTACCCAAATACACAAATGAACTTGAGGAAATGACTAGCATTATGGGCATTTATTCTACTACATTAGAACGTGTTAAAAAAAGGTTAGAGAGAACAGTATTACTCACGCTAACAAGAGAGAAACTCGTAATCTAGAGTGCAAATGGAAACAAACTCATTTAGAGGTCTTTAGTATCTCATGGAAAGATATAAAATATAAGTTTTAAAAAGGCTTTAAAAGAAGCCAGGGACAAGCATTTTCACAAACTTATAGAAAATAACCAAAAAAATCCAAGGTTTTTGTTTAGTACAGTGGCTAGATTAACAAAGAAACAGACCTCACCTAAACCAACAACATATTTATTAGATCCAATACACACTAAACTACTGAAAGAGTTGTAACCTGTAGCAGAAAAGTTTCTTCTCAATATTATTAACTCATTTTTTCCCCCAGGACTGTCCAAGCTGGCAGTTATTAAGCCTCTTATTAAGAAACCACAATTAGATCCAAATGAATGGGCAAATTACAGACCCATTTCAAATTTTCCATTTATGTCTAAATACTCGAAAAATTTGTGTTCGCTCAATTACTGCAAAAAAATTATATCTATTAAAAATTTCAGTCCAGTTTCAGGTCCCATCAGAAACTGTGCTCGTTAAAATGACAAATTACTTACTTCTAGCTTCTGACCAAAGCTGTATCTCAATACTAGTTTTACTTGATCTTAGTGCTGCGTTCAACACTATAGATCATAACATACTCTTAGATCACCTACAAAATTAAGGTGGTTTAGAGACCTATCAGACCATTACCATTTTGTCTATTAAAAAGGGAAAAATCTTAGATAATGCTAGTAAATTATGGAGTGCTGCAAGGATCTGTGTTTGGCCCTCTGTTATTTTCAATAACAGTAAAAAGTAACAACACATTACTTTACATAAAATGTAAAGTAATGCAATTAGTTACCTTTTTATGGAGTTACACAATATTGTAACGCTTTACTTTAATTTAAAATAACTATTTTCTATTTTAATACATTTTCAATATATACTTCATTCCGATGATGGCAACGCTGAATTTTCAGCAGCCATTACACCAGTCTTCGGGGTCACATGATTCTTCAGAAATTATTCTAATATGCTGATTAGGTGTTCATAAAATATTTCTTATTTTGAATGTTGAAAACGGGCTGTGCTGCTTAATATTTTTGTGGAAACTGATACATTTTCTCCAGGGTTCTTTAATGAGTTCAAAAGGACACCATTTATTTGAAATAGAAATCTTCTGCAACATTATAAAGTACACAGTACTTTTCACTCTCACTTTTTGATCAATATAATGCATCCTTGGTGAATAAAAGTAGGCCTATTGATTTTTTTTTTTTTTTTTAAATAATAGTGTAGTGCAAGGCTTTACCTACCAGTCACAATCCCAATACTGAGGTACATCTGATTGATGGAGCTGGTAAATGCAGTTGAGATTGTGCCCAGAGATATGAGAAATCCTCCAAACATCACAATTGGCTGGAAGCCGAATCGATTACTCAGCACTGATGATAAAGGAGCTGAAGGAGCATAGACATGGATGCCAAAGTCACAGAAATTAACACAACATGGAGCTAAGCGGAGTTCTAAACTTTAAAGTAAAAGAGTTTTTACCTGTGAAAGTCATAACAAAGACACATATTGAAATGATCCATGATACTCGACTGTTGCTCTCCCCAAAATCACTCATTAGGTCCTTGAGGAAAATCCCAAACGTTTTGATAACCCCATAAGTGAACATCTCCACCAGGAAAAAAGCCACAGCCACAATCCAACCCCAACCACCATCTGGGACCTCTGAGTACACTTTAGAGCCGAGGCAACCTTTCAGTCGGAAAATCCACTGTGCCATTTAGACCTGCTACCTGTAAACACGACAAAGACAAATGTAAGCTATATTAGGTTTATATATTCAGCCACTCAGTAAAATGTATTTAAACACAACTATTATCATTCATGAGGAGACATCTCCAAAATGCAACCATGTATGCTAGAGACCAGTGTTGTTAATGTTTACTTAACCCATTTGTGCCCAAATTTTTCTGAATGGTTTCATGCATATAGTCATGTTAATAGTGTCCTATGTGAACATGTTCTGCATTTATTTTCCCAAGGTTTTTTTTTTTCTTTCTTGCAAATCGTATTTGAATGTGTGGCAATTATAGATGCCGGTGGGCAAATATGTTGTATGCACCCCTTCAATGTCAAATTTGAATAGGATGAGAACATTTGGCATCTAACTCAAAATAACTTTTTTCAACAGATCAATCTTTATTCATAAACAAATTTATTATGTATAAAAGTCAAATAACATTCGATGTAAACTCAAAAAAGCTATCTTTTGAATATGAAAACACAACAAGTTTCCCCAACAGGGAATTGTGTATCAAAAAGTTAAATGAAAATAAATAAATAAACGAATGATGAAAAAATTACATCTATATAAAAAATAAATAAATAACAAAATAGCTCCACAGTATTCAATGGCTTACTGTAGTAGGTGATTTCATATAATAATGTAAATGTAAACTAATTACTTGTCTGAATTTCCACATTATAATGGAATCATAAGCTACTAGTCACAAAAAGAATTGGGGTCCTTGATCGATTAGAATGAAATGCATCCAAACTGGATGAAGGGCCCTTACAAGACATAATATCATAAAATATGATATTTCTCCCTATCGAATTAAGGTCTACTGTACAGTAGAGATGTCAGTTAAATGGTTAAGTTATGTTTTAGGTGGGATATTATGAAAGCCTAAAGAACTAAACAAGACCAAAAATCTTGATTTATTAACCTATTAACACAGTATACCACATTTCCCCATTATATGTACTAAGTATACAAAAAAACTATTGATCTCTTGTAAGAATTGTTTTGTTTGGATGATTCTACAGGGAGTGCAGAATTATTAGGCAAATTAGTATTTTGACCACATCATCCTCGTTATGCATGTTGTCTTACTCCAAGCTGTATAGGCTGGAAAGCCTACTACCAATTAAGCATATTAGGTGATGTGCATCTCTGTAATGAGAAGGGGTGTGGTCTAATGACAACCTATATCAGGTGTGCATAATTATTAGGCAACTTCCTTTCCTTTGGCAAAATGGGTCAAAAGAAGGACTTGACAGGCTCAGAAAAGTCAAAAATAGTGAGATATATTGCAGAGGGATGCAGCAGTCTTAAAATAGCCAAGCTTCTGAAGCGTGATCATCGAACAATCAAGCGTTTCATTCAAAATAGTCAACAGGGTCGCAAGAAGCGTGTGGAAAAACCAAGGCGCAAAATAACTGCCCGTGAACTGAGAAAAGTCAAGCGTGCAGCTGCCAAGATGCCACTTGCCACCAGTTTGGCCATATTTCAGAGCTGCAACATCACTGGAGTGCCCAAAAGCACAAGGTGTGCAATACTCAGAGACATGGCCAAGGTAAGAAAGGCAGAAAGTCGACCACCACTGAACAAGACACACAAGCTGAAACGTCAAGACTGGGCCAAGAAATATCTCAAGACTGATTTTTCTAAGGTTTTATGGACTGATGAAATGAGAGTGAGTCTTGATGGGCCAGATGGATGGGCCCGTGGCTGGATTGGTAAAGGGCAGAGAGCTCCAGTCCGACTCAGACGCCAGCAAGGTGGAGGTAGAGTACTGGTTTGGGCTGGTATCATCAAAGATGAGCTTGTGGGGCCTTTTCGGGTTGAGGATGGAGTCAAGCTCAACTCCCAGTCCTACTGCCAGTTTCTGGAAGACACCTTCTTCAAGCAGTGGTACAGGAAGAAGTCTGCATCCTTCAAGAAAAACATGATTTTCATGCAGGACAATGCTCCATCACACGCGTCCAAGTACTCCATAGCGTGGCTGGCAAGAAAGGGTATAAAAGAAGAAAATCTAATGATATGGCCTCCTTGTTCACCTGATCTGAACCCCATTGAGAACCTGTGGTCCATCATCAAATGTGCGATTTACAAGGAGGGAAAACAGTACACCTCTCTGAACAGTGTCTGGGAGGCTGTGGTTGCTGCTGCACGCAATGTTGATGGTGAACAGATCAAAACACTGACAGAATCCATGGATGGCAGGCTTTTGAGTGTCCTTACTAAGAAAGGTGGCTATATTGGTCACTGACTTTTTGGTTTTTGAATGTCAGAAATGTATATTTGTGAATGTTGAGATGTTATATTGGTTTCACTGGTAAAAATAAATAATTGAAATGGGTATAAATTTGTTTTTTGTTAAGTTGCCTAATAATTATGCACAGTAATAGTCACCTGCACACACAGATATCCCCCTAAAATAGCTAAAACTAAAAACCACTTCCAAAAATATTCAGCTTTGATATTAATGAGTTTTTTGTGTTCATTGACAACATGGTTGTTGTTTAATTATTAATGTTGTAAAATTAATCCTCAAAAATACAACTTGCCTAATAATTCTGCACTCCCTGTAGAGACCTTGATGTTTATGTAGATATATATTCATCAACAAAAAATACTTATTAGTAACATGAAAACGACCTTTCTTTGGGAGGTTTTGCCTTTGTCATGCTCCCTGGAAGTAGGGGTAGGAAGTTGGCAGTCTCATGTGACAGGAAGGAAGTGAATAAATCCTTAATAGAATTAAATTAAAACCTGATTTTTTTTAAATAACAGCTGATTCAAAATATTAAAAAATATATATATATATATAATAGTATACAAATGATAAGCTACTATATGCTATATAACAGACATACATGTTACTTGTAACCATGTTGCCACTTAATTGTACTTATTTTTTAAATTTGTCTATTTAATTACATGTTTATTAAATGTTATTAGTAGAAAATTACACAATGGCACAAATCACAGTTTGACACTGTAGTTTCACAGGTAACAGGGTTTAAAAATGCATCTAATAATAACAAAGAGATCATATAAAATTTATGTTGACCTCCTGAGGTGAAACACCTTTTACCAAGTGGTGCTGCTCACTGAAGAGCCAAATAACATCATGCTTCCCCTCTCTAGACGCAATGGATGTGAGCTCCACTCACCATGTCCTCTGCAGTGAGCAGCACCACTTGGTTTTAAGAGTCAAATGACGTCTAGCTCCACCTCTCTGGATGTCTAATGGGGTGGAAGGATAAAGTTATGGCTAGGGTTAGGATACTCTGACACGATGGTGTCAGGAGCACAACCTCTCCCTCAACGTCAGCAAGACCAAGGAGCTGGTGGTTGACTTCAGGAGGAATAAGAGAGAACACCGCCCCATCACCATCGATGGAGCACCGGTGGAGAGAGTCAGCAGCTTCAAGTTCCTCGGTGTCCACATCACAGAGGAACTCTCATGGTCCGTCCACACCGAGGCCGTTGTGAAGAAGGCTCATCAGCGCCTTTTCTTCCTGCGATGGCTGAGGAGGTTTGGAATGAACCGCCACATCCTCACACGCTTCTACACCAGCACCATAGAGAGCCTGCTGACTGGATGCATCACCACCTGGTACGGCAACAGTACCGCCCGCAGCCGCAAAGCCCTGCAAAGGGTAGTGCGCACGGCCAGCTGCATCATCGGAGGTGAGCTTCCCTCCCTCCAGGACATTTATGCCAGGCGGTGTGTGAAGAGAGCTCAGAGGATCATCAGAGACTCTAGCCACCCGAACCATGGGCTGCTCTCACTGCTGCCATCAGGCAGACGGTACCGCAGCATCAGAACACGCACCAGCCGACTCCAGAACAGCTTCTTCCCACAAGCAATTAGACTACTTAACTCCTGATCCATCAGTTCATAACACACACTGGCCAGAATATCACTCAGCACAACCCACTGTAGATACACACACATTATATACACATTTATTTATCATATAGCATCTATTGTACATTGGATCTCTATTGTGATTAATATTGTATACTGTACATTGTATATTATTATTATAGCTTAATGTTAATTGTTTAATGTATGTTTAGTGTACATTGTTTAAAGTATATGTATATTGTAAGCATGTGTATATTGTTTAAAGCTGTGAGAACTACACTCACATTGTGTAAATTATTTATTGTTTATTGTAGAGTTTACTGTGCTGTGAGTAATTGTGTGCGCATCAAATGTGTAATCTGATGTTGCTTTAAATGTTGTACATGTCATGTCATGACTGCTATATTGCTCGGAACTGCACCTAAGAATTTCACCTACTGTTGCACTTGTGTATATGGTCGAGTGACAATAAAGTGATTTGATTTGATTTGATTTGAGGATGTGGTTGGTTATTCAAGCTCCACCCATTAGGCCCAAATTATGTACGCTCCACCCATTTGCTCTGCAGTGAGCAACCTCTCCTTGGTTTACATCCAGAGAAGGGAAACTGGGTTTCAAGCTCCACCCATTTGATCTGCAGTGAGCAACCTCTCCCTTGCACTGACCATGTCTTGAAAAAGAACAAAACTTTGTGAAAAGTGGCAAACAGTGGGTGCTTCTAAAACGGAAGGCTGCATCCTATAAGGCTGCAATGCATATCTTGGCTGCCACGCCATCAAGCACCGGCGGAGGCCATCTCAATTTGAAGGAAACTTGGAAGGCAGCCTTCATTTAGCGTCCTTCATTCAGCTCATTTTGAAGGATGCATCAAGAGTAGTAGCCTATCCTTTGCATCCTTCAATCACCCACAATCCTTTGCACACATGAAAAAAAGTGACGGAATTCAAGTCGGCACTGAGCTTGCCTGAGTTCATTATGAAATGTAAGACGAATATAATGTTTTCAGTGATGAAGGCTTCTAAAAACTAAACTGCCAATAAATGTAATGAAGATGGTGGTCCAGTGGGTTAAACCATGGAACTGATATGCAGAAGGTTGCTGGTTCGATCCCAGCGGTCACCTCAGTGTGTCCTTGAGCAAGGCACTTTACTCCATGTTGCTCCAGGGGGATTGTCCCTGTAATAAGGGCACTGTAAGTCGCTTTGGATAAAAGCGTCTGCCAAATGCATAAATGTAAATGTAAGCCACTGGGAGACCACTGACAATTGCCATTCACTGTATTGCATTAATAGAAAGCTAGTTAATATAATGATTTTTAATGCATTTTCAAGTATTTTTGTGCCGTAACGGTGGGGGCAGTGTGACAGCCATGTGCACTTAGACCGTTTCATTCGTTTTTATTAGACAGCACCTGAATTTTTCACCCCCATAATCCAAAACAAAAAAATATATTTAGTAGCTAGCTTCAAAGAGATTTGTCAAGTTTTTTTCATCCAAGACAGATGGATTATCCAGATTTGTGTACACTTCCCTCTATTTAGCAGTAGATAATCACACCTCCCAAAATATTGATAAAGTTTTCCTGGACTTTATTTGTATAATAGACCTCATAAATTGAAGAAACATTATTTGGCTATAAATAAACCAAAAATAAATAATACATATAACAACTAGTACGGTAAAATAGATTAATCACGATTAATCACATCCAAAATAAATTATTGTGTTTACATAATATATGTGTGTGTACAGTCTATGATTATAATGTATATATAAATACACACACATTCATGTACATTCACCTAAAGGATTATTAGGAACACCTGTTCAATTTCTCATTAATGCAATTATCTAATCGAGTCGATTGATGAGTCAAGATGGCGCCGAGGATGGCTGCTACGTCGCGAGCTCCGCTGAAACATTGTAGTTTTTTGTTTGTTCTGTTTATAGTTCTTGTGTTTTTCGTCTTGGATGTTGTCTGCCTTACTACGTACGACAGACAGACACTTTTGGACATTGGTTCGGCAATCGCACACCGAAAACCGGACTTTAAATTCTTCAGTGACGACACGCTGCTTACAAACACAGCAGCGGATCCTTTTGTCTGGGCGGCCCGACCACGCAAACGCGGCCGGAGAAGAGGGAAGAGAGCCGGCGTACTCATCAGAGTAAGACGCCGCGCAAACCGACCCCCGCTTCCCAGTATTTTACTGGCTAATGTTCAGTCTCTGGACAATAAACTCTGCGAGCTGAGAGCGCGGATCTCTTTCCAACGAGAGACGAGGGACTGCTGCATTATCTGCCTTACAGAAACTTGGATGTCCGCTGAGATTCCAGATTCGGCCATCGAAACCACGGGGTTCTCCGTGCATCGGATGGACAGAGAAAAAGATCTCTCAGGGAAAAGCAAAGGCGGGGGTGTATGTTTTATGATCAACCGATCTTGGTGTGATCAGAGGAACGTACATTCTATCAAGTCTTTCTGTTCTCCTGATCTGGAATTTCTCACGGTTCTGTGCCGACCATTCTGGCTACCGAGGGAATTCACCGCGGTCATCATCACAGCTGTGTATATTCCCCCACAAGCCGACACAGACCGGGCACTAAAGGAACTGTACAGGACAGTGAGTGAGCAGGAAACCGCGCATCCTGATGCTGCGTTTATTGTGACCGGGGACTTTAACAAAGCCAACTTCAAGCGCATTGCACCTAAATACCACCAACATGTTAGCTTCAACACACGAGGGAACCGTGTCTTAGATCACTGCTACTCCCCCTTCAAGGATGGATACAAATCACTCCCACGCCCACCATTTGGCAAATCAGATCACGCGTCCATCCTACTTTTGCCCGCATACAGGCAGAGACTGAAACAGGAAGCACCCGCCCTCAGAACCATCCAGTGCTGGTCGGACCAATCAGACTCTATGCTACAAGACTGTTTTGATCACGCGGACCGGGAGATGTTCCGGTCGGCCTCTGATGACGACATCGAGGTCTACGCTGATAGCGTAACGTGTTTCATCAGGAAGTGCGTAGATGACGTTGTTCCGACCAAAACAATTCGGCTGTACCCTAACCAGAAGCCGTGGCTGAACGGGGATGTTCGCGCGGACCTTCACTTTTAACTCCAGTAATGCGGAGGAGCATAAACAAGCAAGTTATGCCCTCCGGAAAACCATCAGAGCAGCAAAACGGCAGTACAGGGACAAGATTGAAGGACAGTTCAACACCACCGACTCCAGAAGCATGTGGAGGGGAATTAACACCATCACGGACTATAAAGGGAACACAAACTCCACCGTGAACACCGCTGCCTCTCTCCCGGACGAGCTCAACACCTTCTATGCTCGCTTTGAGGGAACTAACACCGCCCTCGCGGAGAGAGAGCTCGCGGCTGAAGATACAGAGGTTAGTGCACTCTCCGTATCTTTAGCGGATGTAACCCGATCCTTCCGGCGGGTGAACGTCCGTAAAGCTGCGGGTCCAGACGGCATTCCCGGCCGCGTGATCAGAGCGTGCGCGAACCAACTGGCTGGAGTTTTCACGGACATTTTTAACCTGTCCCTCTCCCTGTCTGTGGTCCCCACATGCTTCAAAACGTCCACCATTGTTCCTGTACCTAAGCAGTCAAAAACCACCTGCTTAAATGACTGGCGTCCTGTTGCTCTGACCCCCATCATCAGTAAATGCTTTGAGAGACTAGTCAGAAACCACATCTGCTCTGTTCTCCCCCCCTCACTGGACCCACTGCAGTTTGCATACCGCACAAACCGCTCCACTGATGATGCCATTTCATCCACCATACACACTGCTCTCTCCCACCTGGAAAAGAGGAACACGTATGTGAGAATGCTGTTTGTGGACTACAGCTCAGCATTCAACACCATTGTGCCCTCCATACTTGACATTAAACTCCGGGCTCTAGGCTTAAACAGCCTGTTATGCAGCTGGATCCTGGACTTCCTGTCAAACAGACGCCAGGTGGTCAGAATGGGCAGTAACATCTCCTCATCACTGACTCTCAACACTGGAGCCCCTCAGGGTTGTGTTCTCAGCCCACTCCTGTACTCCCTGTACACACATGACTGTGTGGCAACCCACAGCTCCAACACCATCATCAAGTTTGCTGACGATACGACAGTGGTAGGTCTCATCACTGACAATGATGAAACGGCCTACAGAGAGGAGATGCACACTCTGACACGGTGGTGTCAGGAGCATAACCTCTCCCTCAACGTCAGCAAGACCAAGGAGCTGGTGGTCGACTTCAGGAGGAATGAGAGAGAACACCGCCCCATCACCATCGATGGAGCACCGGTGGAGAGAGTCAGCAGCTTCAAGTTCCTCGGTGTCCACATCACAGAGGAACTCTCATGGTCCGTCCACTCTGAGGCCGTTGTGAAGAAGGCTCATCAGCGCCTTTTCTTCCTGCGACGGCTGAGGAGGTTTGGAATGAACCGCCACATCCTCACACGCTTCTACACCTGCACCATCGAGAGCCTGCTGACTGGCTGCATCACCACCTGGTACGGCAACAGTACCGCCCGCAGCCGCAAAGCCCTGCAAAGGGTAGTGCGCATGGCCAGCTGCATCATCGGAGGTGAGCTTCCCTCCCTCCAGGACATTTACGCCAGGCGGTGTGTGAAGAGAGCTCAGAGGATCATCAGAGACTCTAGCCACCCGAACCATGGGCTGCTCTCACTGCTGCCATCAGGCAGACGGTACCGCAGCATCAGAACACGCACCAGCCGACTCCAGAACAGCTTCTTCCCACGCACCAGCCGACTCCAGAACAGCTTCTTCCCACAAGCAATTAGACTCCTTAACTCCTGATCCATCAGGATCATAACACACACTGGACAGAATATCACTCCGCACAACCCACTGTAGATACACACACATTATATACACATTTATGTATCATTTATTATTTATCATTTATCATATAGCACCTATTGTACATAATTGGATCTCTACTGTGAATAATAATGTATACTGTACATTGTATATTATTATTATTATAGCTTAATGTATACTGTTTAATGTATGTTTAGTGTATATTGTTTAAAGTATATGTATATTGTAAGTATGTGTATATTGGTTAAAGCTGTGAGAACTACACTCACATTGTGTAAATTATTTATTGTTTATTGTAGTGTATACTGTGCTGTGAGTAATTGTGGGCGCATCAGATGTGTAATCTGATGCTGCTTTAAATGTTGTACATGTCATGTCGTGACTACTATGTTGCTCGGAACTGCACCAAGAATTTCACCTGCTGTTGCACTTGTGCATATAGCTGTGTGACAATAAAGTGATTTGATTTGATTTGATTTGATAATCAACCAATCACATGGCAGTTACTTCAATGCATTTAGGGGTGTGGTCCTGCTCAAGACAATCTCCTGAACTCCAAATGGGAAAGAATGGGAAAGTTTTGAGCGTTGCATGGTTGTTGGTTCCACACGGGCCGGTCTGAATATTTCACAATCTGCTCAATTACTGGGATTTTCACGCACAACCATTTCTAGGGTTTACAAAGAATGGTGTGAAAAGGGAAAAACATCCAGTATGCGGCAGTCCTGTGGGCGAAAATGCCTTGTTGATGCTAGAGGTCAGAGGAGAATGGGCCGACTGATTCAAGCTGATAGAAGAGCAACTTTGACTGAAATAACCACTCGTTACAACCGAGGTATGCAGCAAAGCATTTGTGAAGCCACAACATGCACAACCTTGAGGCGGATGGGCTACAATAGCAGAAGACCCCACCGGCTACCACTCATCTCCACTACAAATAGGAAAAAGAGGCTACAATTTGCACAAGCTCACCAAAATTGGACAGTTGAAGACTGGAAAAATGTTGCCTGGTCTGATGAGTCTCGATTTCTGTTGAGACATTCAGATGGTAGAGTCAGAATTTGGCGTAAACAGAATGAGAACATGGATCCATCATGCCTTGTTACCACTGTGCAGGCTGGTGGTGGTGGTGGTGTAATGGTGTGGGGGATGTTTTCTTGGCACACTTTAGGCACCTTAGTGCCAATTGGGCATCGTTTAAATGCCACGGTCTACCTGAGCATTGTTTCTGACCATGTCCATCCCTTTATGACCACCATCCTCTGATGGCTGCTTCCAGCAGGATAATGCACTATGTCACAAAGCTTGAATCATTTCAAATCGGTTTCTTGAACATGGCAATGAGTTCACTGTACTAAAATGGCCCCCACAGTCACCAGATCTCAACCCAATAGAGCATCTTTGGGATGTGGTGGAACGGGAGCTTCGTGCCCTGGATGTGCATCCTACAAATCTCCATCAACTGCAAGATGCTATCCTATCAATATGGGCCAACATTTCTAAAGAATGCTTTCAGCACCTTGTTGAATCAATGCCACGTAGAATTATGGCAGTTCTGAAGGCGAAAGGGGGTCAAACTACACAATTAGTATGGTGTTCCTAATAATCCTTTAGGTGAGTGTACATATTCTGTATATATATATATATATATATATATATATATATATATATATATATATATATATATATATATATATATATATATATACAGTGAGGAAATTAAGTATTTGAACACCCTGCTATTTTGCAAGTTCTCCCACCTAGAAATCATGGACGGGTCGGAAATTGTCATCGTAGGTGCATGTCCACTGTGAGAGACATAATCTAAAAAAAAAAATCCAGAAATCACAGTATATGTTTTTTTAACTATTTATTTGTATGATACAGCTGCAAATAAGTATTTGAACACCTGAGAAAATCAATGTTAATAATTGGTACAGTAGCCTTTGTTTGCAATTACAGAGGTCAAACGTTTCCTGTAGTTTTTCACCAGGTTTGCACACACTGCAGGAGGGATTTTGGCCCACTCCTCCACACAGATCTTCTCTAGATCAGTCAGGTTTCTGGCCTGTCGCTGAGAAACACGGAGTTTGAGCTCCCTCCAAAGATTCTCTATTGTGTTTAGGTCTGGAGACTGGCTAGGCCATGCCAGAACCTTGATATGCTTCTTACAGAGCCACTCCTTGGTTATCCTGGCTGTGTGCTTCGGGTCATTGTCATGTTGGAAGACCCAGCCTCGGCCCATCTTCAAATCTCAAACTGAGGGAAGGAAGTTGTTCCCCAAAATCTCGCAATACACGGCCCCAGCCATCCTCTCCTTAATACAGTGCAGTCGCCCTGCCCCATGTGCAGAAAAACACCCCCAAAGCTTGATGCTACCACCCCCATGCTTCACAGTAGGGATGGTGTTCTTGGGATGGTACTTATCATTCTTCTTCCTCCAAACACGTTTAGTGGAATTATGACCAAAAAGTTATATTTTGGTCTCATCTGACCACATGACTTTCTCCCATGACTCCTCTGGATCATCCAAATGGTCATTGGCAAACTTAAGACGGGCCTTGACATGTGCTGGTTTAAGCAGGGGAACCTTCCGTGCCATGCATGATTTCAAACTATGACGTCTTAGTGTATTACCAACAGTAACCTTGGAAACGGTGGTCCCAGCTCTTTTCAGGTCATTGACCAGCTCCTCCCGTGTAATTCTGGGCTGATTTCTCACCTTTCTTAGGATCATTGAGACCCCACGAGGTGAGATCTTGCATGGAGCCCCAGTCCGAGGGAGATTGACAGTCATGTTTAGGTTCTTCCATTTTCTAATGATTGCTCCAACAGTGGACCTTTTTTCACCAAGCTGCTTGGCAATTTCCCCGTAGCCCTTTCCAGCCTTGTGGAGGTGTACAATTTTGTCTCTCTTTGGTCTTGGCCATGTTAGTAGTTGGATTCTTACTGATTGTATGGGGTGGACAGGTGTCTTTATGCAGCTAACGACCTCAAACAGGTGCATCTAATTTAGGATAATAAATGGAGTGGAGGTGGACATTTTAAAGGCAGACTAACTAGTATTTGATGGTCAGAATTCTAGCTGATAGACAGGTGTTCAAATACTTATTTGCAGGTGTATCATACAAATAAATTGTTAAAAAATCATATAGTGTGATTTCTGTTTTTTTTTTTTTTAGATTATGTCTCTCACAGTGGACATGCACCTACAATGACAATTTCAGACCCCTCCAAGATTTCTAAGTGGGAGAACTTGCAAAATAGCAGGGTGTTCAAATACTTATTTTCCTCACTGTATATACAGTATATACATATTGTATATACATACCCCCCCCCCCCCCCCCTCAGGAGATATTTATTCATACTACTCACATACTGTAAATATGTTTATAATCTGTAAATGTTTATTCTGACTGTACGTAACTGTGACCTAATTATTATTATTATTTTTTTTACATTTGTATTGCTATGTTCTTGTTGTGTTTGTATTGTATATGTGCACTGGAAGCTTCAGCACCAAGAAAAATTCCTTGTGTGTGCAACACACTTGGCAATAAAGCTCTTTCTGATTCTGATTATTTTCGATATGATTAATCGATTTGACATCACTAATAACAACACATTACTACAGTGAGTAGAACAAAATATATAATAATGTAACAAACTAATTTTAGATTTATAATATCATATAATATTCTGTGTATAAATTGGATGTTTATAAAAGATAGATGCCTTCTCTAAATTTTAGGATGAGGGTTCCACACAGGGATGAACATATTTGGTGGCATCTATAAGATTAAAAATCCCTGTTCTAGCCTACAAGCCTCCGAATGATCGGACTGGGAAGAGCACAGCTCCAGGATCCTGCCTTTAGTTTGAGAAGCCCCCAGTAGGAGCGCTGGAAGGCGCTTATAGCGCGAGTGGCGTTGCCAGAGGGATGTTACGTCACGAGAGAGGAGGCGGGACTCGAGCCGAGCGTCAACAAACTGATGCTCTCTTTTATTAGGCAGCAGAACAACGTTTCAAATACTTTCAATGAAGTCATCGCTCGGCATTAGGTGAGCAGTAATGAATCTCATTATATTATATTAAGTCATAATATAGATTTTTAAAACTCTCTAATTTATATACAGTTTAAAGTTGAAATGTGTTACATTTTTCTCAGTCTTTACAGTGTTATTACAGCTAATACTCTAGGACACCTCCATTCCCTAACCATATTCACACTTTCTCGACAACGTTACTGATGTAACTCCTGTGTGGCATGACATGTAAAAAAATAAGTAAAAATAAGTAAACATATATTGAGTGTAAATAATTAAACAAATATTTGTTCATGATTGATCACGTTTGTTTGTTTTTCCTAAATCACTTTGCACGTTATCAACAGTTTTTTCCCCAACCATCTTCCACCAGCTGCTCTCATGAACATGTTTTCTCGGCTCGTTGCCACGTGGTCATTTCTATGATAAAGAACGCTATACAAATATACACGTGTGTCCATTTGTCTTCCTGCATAATTCGTGTGTGGAGCACCTAACTGACCAATGTCAATAGGAGTTCAGTAGAAGTAGCCACTCAACCATTGATATACTGTAACAATTAACAACCAGAACAAGAAAGAGTGCTTACCTGTTCCTATCAGTGAGGGGAATGTTGCTGTTCTTCTGCTGTGCTGTGGTGTGTGTCCACTGCCAAGAGTTCATGTGGTGCTTCCACTGTCTCAAACACTGATCTCCTCTATGGTGGGAGGTTACAGCTGTTGAGTAATTTGAGGATTGGTTTACAGTCAGTGTTGAATGAAAGACCACACCAGGAACCCTTGAGCTGGAATGTCAAAGGAACATGCTGTGTGCCTGTCTCTTCTACCCCACTATATTGTGAAGTGGGAACTGAACGAATGACTGTACTGAATGATTTAAAAGGACTTGAGTATTAGGTAAAGTTTGTTAACAAGCCAATAAGATCTGTTCAAAGCCAACACTGAAAAGACTGTCCTCAGAGACTTCCAGAGGGCTTTATGCTGTGAAAAAGTGGCAACTTCTAAGCTATTTCTACCTAATTTAACCCATAAAAATAATTTTGTTGGTATAAATTAATGTATTTAGGTTGATTCAGTTAAATGTTAAAATATAATATTTTTGACTTATTTTTGAGCTGGTTAATATAGATGTTACTCTTTTATGAATGTGATTATAGCGTACTGTTAGTTCGACCACTATATATCATTAATGGAATCTAATGGATGTACATTTATGTACGTAATTCAGGGATATTAACCAGGTAGAGAAACACTTAGTGGATAGAAAGATGGAGCATGGTACGTTACACATTCTATCAAACACCTAAAATATTATTCATATATTACCTTAGAATCATACTTTATGATTCTTTACATTGCAAAGACATTAAAATAACTATTAATGATGTACAGAGTCATATACCTCTACATTACATATCCCCCCCCCCCCCCAATCTAATTAGAATTTAAGTAGCAATCAGAGTATTAGTTTTCTTTGCCAAATATATAATAAATTAAATGACTGGTTTAATCTTGTTTTTTTTGTTTTTTTAGCATTTAAAAATGGCACAGTTTGGATTATGTGCACTGCTCCTGTTCTCTGGACTGGTTCATCATATCAAAAGCCATATTAGAAAGGAGGACAAAACTAGTGAGAAGGAACGACCCAATTTCATCATTATTTTAGCTGATGATATTGGATGGGGTGACCTCTGGGTGAACAGGCCTGATAACTCCACATCAACACCCTGGCTGGACGCTTTAATGCTGAAGGGCAAAAGGTAGTGTTGCTATTATAATCTGGCTATGCATTGCCAACTTTTGTGCCTGATTTTGTCTAATAATGGATGATTGTGTCTGGTGATTTGCAGATTCACAGACTTCCACTCTCCTGCCTCCACATGCTCTCCATCACGCGCTGCCCTCCTGACCGGCAGACACGGGCTGCGCAATGGGGTCACTCATAATTTTGCAGTGCAGTCAGTCGCAGGACTGCCACTCAATGAGACAACATTTGCTCAGCTCCTGCATGACTCAGGTTATTATACAGCCATGATCGGTAAGTACAGAATCTCTTGAGATCATGCAGAGAACAACATGATTAACTTCATGAGCGCAATGAACTCAACACTGTGTTCTGATGAGTTCCTGATTAACAAATGCGCATTGTAGCCATGGCAACTAACAAGCCTCCTGAGCTGAACTTATATGTTTCCTTTCCAATTATTTATAGTGCTTATATTGATTTTAAAACAGGAAAATGGCATCTTGGACACAATGGTTCCTACAATCCTGTTCATAGAGGTAATATTTTGTTCTTTTTTTAAACTGTTTTTAAACTGTAGTAATTATGCATGATCTTAAGATGAAGATGATTTATATATATATATATATATATATATATATATATATATATATATATATATATATATATATATATATATATATATATATAAATAAAGATGAATTGTTAAATAAAAATGTATTTATAAACAATGTATGTATCAGGCATAACATTATGAGCATTGACAGGAAGTGACGTGAATAACACTGATTATCTCTTCATCACGGCACCTGTTAGCATGTGGGATATATTGGGCAGCAAGTGAAAAAAAAAAAATCCTCAAAGTTGATGTGTTTAGAAGCAGGAAAAATTGGCAAGTGTAAGGATTTGAGCGAGTTTGACAAGGGCCAAATAGTGATGGCTAGACAACTGGTCAGAGCATCTCCAAAACTGCAGCTCTTGTGGAGTGTTCTCGGTCTGCAGTGGCCAGTATCTATCAAAAGTGGTCCAAGGAAGGAACAGTGGTGAACCAGCGACAGGGTCATGGGCTGCCAAGGCTCATTGATGCATGTGGCAAGCGAAGGCTGGCCTGTATGGTCCGATCAAACAGACGAGCTACTGTAGCTCAAATTGCTCAAGAAGTTAATGCTGGTTCTGATAGAAAGGTGTCAGAATACACAGTGCATCGCAGTTTGTTGTGTATGGGGCTGCATACCTGTCAGGGTGCCCATGCTGAGCCCTGTCCACCACCAAAAGCGCCAACAGTGGGCACGTGAGCATCAGAACTGGACCACGGAATAACGGAATATGGAAGAGTGTCTGATGAATCTTTTACATCACGTGGATGGCCGGGTGCGTGTGCGTCGCTTACCTGGGGAACACATGGCACCAGGATGCACTATGGGAAGAAGGCAATCCGGCTGAGGCAGTGTGATGATTTGGGCAATGTTCTGCTGGGAAACCTTGGGTCCTGCCATCCATGTGGATGTTACTTTGACACGTACCACCTACAGGATAATGCCCCCTGCCAGAAAGCAAAAATGGTTCAGGAATGGTTTGAGGAGCACAATGAAAATAATTACATTGCATAAGTATTTGTACCCTTTTCTGCAACCAGTGTTGGGTGTAATTAATTATAAGTAAACTAATTACTGTATTTACTTTACCCTTGAAAAAGTAAATTAAGGGATTAACTTTCCTTAATTTAATTACAGTTACTTAGTAAATACTGAATAGATAGTATAGAATATAAAACAATAGTAGATTTTACTTTTTTTTATTTTTATAAATGTGTTAACACAGATTAAAATGTGTTTATAATCTAACCATCTCCTTTTAAATACTTTGGTCAGTTCAATAATAATTTATGCAATTTTATATTATTTATTTGTTGGAATTAAAAGAGCAGTTTCATGTCTATCCTTGTATTGTTCAACTAGACGAGGTTGATGTGGGATTTAGAAAGTAACTAGTAATAACTAATGCAATACTTTTGCATTAGTAAGTAATAATTAGAGAGTAATTAATACATCTAATAACACTGTTGAAGATGTAATTAGTAGCTAGTAATAAATTACTTCTTAGATTAATTTAACCAACACTGTCTGTGACACTTTAAATTTAGCTCAGGAGCATTCCAATTTCACTTTGAGTGGAGTTAACCTGTGGCAAATTCAATTGAATTTGGTGTAATTTGGAAAGGCACACACGTCTCAATAACTGCATATCAGAGTAAAAACCAATCCATGAGGAACGGCCTGTAGAGCTCAGAGACAGGATTTTGTCAAGGCACAGATCTGGGGAAGACTACAAAATAAAATTCTGCTGCATTCAAGGTTCACAGAAGCATGTAGCCTCCATAATCCTTAATGGAAGAAGTTTGGAACAAAGACACACGAAAACCCACTTGGAATTCTCTCATTTCCACCAAGACATTTTGAGTGCTAGTTCAGAGCCAGAGCCTAGTTTCAAATCAGTTCTTTGTCTTTCGACACCCAAAGCACCAGCTCTGAACCAGGAACAGAAACTAGTGAATGCCATTTTTGAAATGGCATTTAAGCCAAAACAACAGTGGTCCGTTGGATTTGCTGTGTTTGGATGCCGATGTTAGGTTCGCAAAGCCATGAGCATCAATAGTAACTCAACGTCCACCATTGTTGATGTGTTTGTGTTTGCCACGCTAGTGTTGCTGGGAAAGATGAAACGTATACAGTGACGTAAGATCTGGCTCTGTGTTGGCTCTCTAGCCTGTGGAAAGGCAAACCGGTTCTTGGAAGGCTCGCCAGTCAAACCAACTCTGAACCGGCAATAGCACTAGCCCTGAACTAGCACCCAGTTCATGCTGGTGGAAAAGAGGTATCAGACTGTGAGAAACATGATTATCTGGTCTGATGAACCTTAATTTCAATCCTCATGTATGGAGAAAACCAGGCACAGCTCATCACCTACACAATACCATCCCAACAGTAAAGTTCAGTGGTTGCAGCATCATGCTGTGTGGGGTATTTTTCAGGGACATGGACTGGGGAATTCATCAGGGTAGAAGGAAAGCTCATTCAGAACCTCAGACAGGGCAGAAGGTTCACCTAAAAAAAGGTTCAGAGCCCGAACTTAAACCTATTCAAACATTTCTGATGAAGCCTAAAAATGTCTGTGTATCGTCAGTCCCCTTCCAACCTGAAAGAGCTTGAGAGGATCTGAGGAGAAGAATGGCAGAAGATCGCCACATGCAGATGTGAAAAAGCTTGTCACATCATACCCAAAAAGACTTGAGGCTGTAAAGGTGATTCAACTAAGTAGTGAGTTAAGGATACAAATACTTATGCAAGTACTTTTTTCAGTTTTTTGCTTTGTCATTATGGTGTATGGTGTGTAGATTGAAGTTGAAAAAAAGTAATTTAAAGTTGTTTAACATTACATAAGGCAGCAACATAACATGAAGGCTTTCACAAGGCTCTGCCTATATGTATATAAAAAATAAAAGACTTTGGTATTGACAAATAGAATTTCTTGACAAATTCTTTTTGTTCACTAAATTAAATTACATTTTGATTTATTTTGAGTTTTCTTGAGGATATGCTTTTGTTTGTTCACACTACAGGTTTTGACTATTACTTCGGTATTCCTTATAGTAATGACATGGGCTGCACTGACGAACCAGGTCTCGACCTTCCCAGCTGCCCTCCCTGTGTTCTTAATCAATATACTACTAGGTGTGTGTTACTATCCAGGTCATCATTAAGTCAAAACACACATCTGAAGCCATATAGCCTTAGGTTTTGTATAGGTCTACGTCTCGTGCTTCACTGAAATATGTCAAATGTTCACTTGCCAGGAAGCATGAAGGATGCTACACTCAAGTGGCATTACCTCTGTTTGAAAATGAGACAATAATTGAACAACCCTTGGATACATGGAGCCTTAAAGACCGATATGCCAGAGTGGCAGTCGAGCAGATATTTACAGCCAGGTATGTTCACTGCTTCTAACTGCAAATATATACAGAAACCTGAGCTCATTTCCATAAATTGTGGCAAATTGTGCTTTTGAGCATAACTAATGAGTATTGCTTTCTATTGTGTACTATTAATATCGTTATTGTTATTAAACCTCTTGAACTTCTTGGTAAAACATACGTGAATTAAAAAGGTCTTATGCAGGTTTTAGGTTCAGCACTTATGGTGAAAGCAAAAACATTCGTGATTAAAAAATAGATTATAAAACAGTTTTGTTACTCACAGGGGCAACTGTTTGTGGACTTTGATCAGTCAATATAAGGTCTGGTCTGTAAACAAGTTCGCTGGGCAGGCAAAGTTGCAGTATTGACCTTTGACACAGTCCAAAGATAGACCATCATCTGTTGGGGTGTGCGCAGCTAAATCTCATTTATTTCTCATTTCAGCTGTGCACTCGCACAGAGAATTGAGACCTGTGATTGTTTTAAAGCCAATATCACTTCTTTTCAATAAATTATTTTCATGTTATAGCCAATAACAATAAATCTGTAGCCAATGAGCTTGCTGCTCAACATTTAAGTTGGTCTAGGTTTGCTGTTGCAGCTGGCAGCGTACTTTCAGTGTTCCTCTGAAACCCTCCACCTTCCCCAGCTCCGCCTATATAGATCTGCTACGGGTAATTTCATATATGCTATTTAAACAGCAGCAGCAAATGATAGTATTATAATGTACTGTGTGAAATATGCATATTCATTTTAAAATTTGCTAAACAAAATTTAACAGTGGTATTAAATTATTAATGTTTTTAAATAATACATTTAAAATGGATGGATGACGAGAGATGTAATCTTACTGTAAGTAAATGAGCCAGCGTGCACAATTAAATATACAGTAGAATCTGATACAACACAACAGTTCAAATGTTTGCAGTCAGTAAGATTTTTTTTAAGGAATTCATAATTGTATTCAGCAAAGATGCATTCAATTGGTCAAAAGTGAGAGTAAAGACAATGTTAAAATTTTTCTATTTCAAATAATTGCTGTTCTTTTGATCTTTCTATTTTACAACGAATTATGGGGGGGAAATACATACATACATATATATATATATATATATATATATATATATATATATATATATATATAATATATATACACACCGATCAGGCATACCATTATGACCTAATATTGTGTTGGTCCCCTTTTGCTGCCAAAACATCTGGCACCAAGATGTTAGCAGCATATCCTTTAAGTCCTGTAAGTTGCGAGGTGGGGCCTTCATGGCTCTGACTTGTTTGTTCAGCACATCCCACAGATGCTGTATTGGATTGAGATCTGGGGAATTTGGAGGCCAAGTCAACACCTCAACCTCGTTGTGCTCCTCAAACCATTCCTGAACCATTTTTGCTTTGTGGCAGGGCACATTATCCTGCTGAAAGAGGTCACAGCCACCAGGGAATACCACCTTCTTCCATTGCACCATGGTCCAGTTCTGACGTGCCCACTGTTGGCGCTTTCGGCGGAGGACAGGGGTCAGCATGGGCACCCTGACTGGTCTGCGGCTATGCAGCCCCATACACAACAAACTCTGATGCACTGTGTATTCTGACACCTTTCTATCAGAACCAGCATTAACTTCTTTAGCAATTTGAGCTACATTAGCTTGTCTGTTTGATCGGACCACACGGGCCACCCTTCTCTCCGCACGTACATCAATGAGCCTTGGCCGCCCACGACCCAGTCACTGGTTCACCACTGTTCCTTCCTTGGACCACTTTTGATAGATACTGACCACTGCAGACTGGGAAACACCCTACAAGAGCTGCAGTTTTGGAGATGCTTTGATCTAGTCATCTAGCCATCACAAGTTGGCCCTTGTCAAACTCACTCAAATCCTTATGCTTGCCCATTTTCCCTGCTTCTAACACATCAACTTTGAGGGCAAAATGTTCACTTGCTGCCTAATATATCCCACAGGCTAACAGGTGTCGTGATGAAGAGATAATCAGTGTCATTCATGTCACCTGTCAGTGATCATAATGTTATGCCTGATCAGTGTATATTTCAGTTTTTACAAAAAAATATTAGATTGATTTCTAAAACATCATGTAACGTGACAGGCTGGAGTAATGCTGCTAAAAATTCAGCTTTGCCATCATAGGAATAGATAGACAGCTAAATAGAAAACAGCTATTTTAAACTGTAATGGTACTCCACAATATTATAAAATGGTATTTTATTACAGTATTTCAGATCAAATAAATGCTATTCTAATATCAGCTAAGCAATATGGTACCACTAAAGTGTGCCTCTCTTTAGCAAAATAAACCTAGTCTTCTGTTACTGTACACTTTTATTTACAATATTATTTGTTTTGTGTTAATGTGTCTGTGTAGCATTTCTAAGCAGCAGCCATTCCTGCTGTATGTGGCTCTTGCTCACATGCATGTCCCACTGTTCCATAACATCTTCTTAAACGTTACGACACAAGATCCTTACACAGCCAGCCTCAGTGACATGGACTCCTTGGTGGGGACAATCATGCAGGCGGTCAGCACTGAGCAGCTGAAAAACACATTGATATGGTTCACTGGTGAGTTATTTTGCACATATTTCACTCAATGTATTCAGTGGGATTCCTTTTCCTGAAGTCTCTTGATTGCAAATTTATTAAATCAATTTCTAAGGGGACAATGGCCCATGGGAGCAGAAATGCCAGTTTGCTGGGCATGTTGGGCCTTTTGTTGGAAGATGGCAGACAAGCAGAGGTAACGCAGAAGCTGCCATATGAAAGTCTCTCTCTATTTACTTATTAAAAACAAATGTCTTTTTCTGTTTTTGTAAGGTGTCATACCTTTAATCAAAAATAGAAGACATTCAAATGAACGGACATACAAGAGTTTTCTGTGGGTGCAGATTTCATGCTTGTCTTCAGTTGTTTCAGATAACAGACACACTAATTGAATGATCATGTTTTATTCTGTTTTCATTCTTTTGAGCAGGTGGTGGCTCAGCCAAGAGAACCACATGGGAAGGAGGTCATAGAGTTCCCACAGTGGTCACATGGCCTAAAAAGATCAAACCCAACAGCACTAGCAGTGCCCTGCTGAGGTACTGGAAGATTATGAACATTGTGTTATGTTTGTTTTCACCATATGATGACTGGCTTTTTATCCTTAGTGGTCTGGATATCTTTCCAACTATCCTTTCCCTGGCTGGTGTAAAGCCACCATCGGATCGACACTATGACGGCATTGATATAACATACATTCTACTCAACGACTCTGACGAAGGGCATAAGGTACAGTAAGTTTGGATGACACACTTTACAGATCAAAACACAACTTTTTTTAATAAGCACTTGTTCCATTATCAGAGTCTCATGCATCCAAACAGCGGCGCTGCAGGACAATTCGGGGACCTTCAAACCATCAGGCTGAAACATCACAAGGCATTTTACATCACAGGTCTTTATTTGTTGAAATAAAAAATATGAAAGAATCAATGTATTCATGAATAAAATTTTTAATAAATAATGTTTTGAATTGACAAATACTAATACATTTGTTTAAAAATGTAGTTAAAGGTCCCATGGCATGAAATTTTCATTTTATGAGGTATTTCAACATTAATATGAGTTCCCCTAGCCTGAATATTGTCCCCAAGTGGATAGAAATGTTGATCGGTGTAAACCCGAGTTCTGGCTGTCTCTCTCTGCCTTTGAGAAAATGACAGGCCAGACGAGCCAATCCTGAAGTCTCCTGTTTTGACGTCCAAGCAGGAACGGTTACCTCCCTTTCCTCCGCCCAGAGAATCTGGCACGCCCATGCAAACGCTCGAGAGATTATTCCTTGTGAACGAGTGAACGCTGGCAGTTTCTCAGTGTTTGGATGTACAAATGAAAACAGAAGTCTTTTTTCAGTTCCTTCTGATCTGTGATCAGTAATTTCTGATGTGTAGCTAATTATTTATTATTCGTGCACACAATGCGGCTTCTCTCTCTCCAGACAGAACAGTGTTTTCGTGTTTTCTATCTTGTGAGTCAGTGTTTTTGTACGTCCTCGTCGCGTCTACCGGTTCTAAAATGTGCATACAGTCATGAGTTTCTGCTCAACATCGGCCTCACACACGCCGAAGCTCGGGCTGCACTGGCCGTTGGCCTTCAACATCCCCGACCCCCAGTACTGCATCTGGCCCACAGCGGAGGCACCAAACGCGGCGTGAGATTAAGCAGAAGGGGGGTAAGCATGAGAGTATCCGGGCTAGCCAGCCTAGCCCCACAATAAACTGGATTACATTCGATTACTGCTGTTGTGTCTTTGTTTGCGCTGTGTACTCAACGCGCGTCACTGACGGTTTTATTTTATTTTAAAAATAATGCTATTATCAACACTTACTTTTAACTCGTTCATCTCGACAGCTGTAATGGTACTTTGCATGTGTTACAAAGTTGGTAATAATGATGAAGACGGACTCGGTGTGACTGGGACTCGTGTTTATTCAGAACTCTCAGATACAAACACAATAAACTCGCGTTGACTGACAGCGCTCTCATAACTCAGTAGGTACTATAAATAACTTTGTTAGCGATTGCTGAGCTCCGTCTCTGGTACATTAGTGATGTCCGTTCGCGAACGATCTTTCTTTTGAACCTGTTCTTTTTAGTGAACCGAATCAGTTCACCAAATCGGACTGAATCGTTCTAAACGGTTCGCGTCTCCAGTCAGCGCTGATCCATAATTTACTAAAGTTACTAGTATGTACTAGTGGTGTCACTGGCTCTGCACCAATATACCTAAACTCGCTTGTTCAGACTTACACACCCTCCAGGAGCTTACGTTCTGCCAGTGAACGACGCCTTGTGGTGCCATACCAAAGAGGCATGAAATCACTCTCACGGACCTTTTCCTGGACCGCCCCCATCTGGTGGAATGACCTGCCTATCGCAATTCGAGCAGCTGAGTCTGTAGCCATTTTCAAAAAACGGCTAAAGACACGTCTTTTCCAGCAGCACCTGATCAATCAAGAATAGCACTTATCACTCTATTCATTCTCTGTCTGTCTAATTTATTTAAAAAAAAAAAAAAAAAAAGTGTTCTGTGTTAGATTAACTGAGACTTGTTACAGCACTTGCATATTGTTGCCCTTGACTGTTCTAGTTGCTTCTATTGCTCTCATTTGTACGTCGCTTTGGATAAAAGCGTCTGCTAAATGACTAAATGTAAATGTATATGTACTAACTTTCTGACATGAGTGACAGTCCCTCCGACTAGAAATAGACTAATAACCTGAAGTATATGCTGTAACTACAACAGTTCAGACATGCTGAGAACTGATGTGAAGTGAACTCAGGTCCATCCGTCTCTCTGGCAGCAGCTCGTGCCTGCTCGTGCCTCGTAGACCAAGTTAAACCACGCCCCCTCCGCTCATTTAAAATACAAAGATGTCAGCCAATCACAATAGTGGGCGTTTTTACTGAAGTCTCACAGCAGACACGCCTCTTGAAGCAGGGCATTCAGCCACAGGGCAAACAGCAGTATTGAAAAAATGCCTTTTATTTCTAAATTATGACATTTTATGATGTAAAAGTCATACTAACAATATAAGTACACCTCAGGAAACATTATAAAATAATAGAAAAATGCCATGCCATGGGACCTTTAAATGTAAAAGTAAATAATAAACTAATAAATCACATTTTAAATGTATATATTAAACAATATTTAAATTGTTTTAATAAGAAATAAGTGATTTACTTAAGTTTTAAACTCTTTAAATCACTTGAATTGTTTTATTAAATACAACAGTAAAACAATAAATAAGTACAAATTTAAAATTGGTAAATATAAAGTATTATATAAAAAATATTTTAAACTGTTTCATTCATGTTTATAAATGTATTTAAATGTAACAGTGAAAAAAAATATATTTTTTGAATTGATACATTTTAAGCTCTGATTAATTTATTTTTAAAATGAAGTTAAATGAAACTAAATAGCATTTAAATAATAAATTAACAAATATAATTTCTTTCAAATAATTTAAATGATTAAATAAAATCATTTTTTAAATTGATAAACAAGTACACATTTCAAACTGTTTAATGTATAAAACATATATTAATAACACATTTTGGCTGCCCCATGTCTGAACTGCCCAGTGGCATTTTTTTATTTCTTTGGTCTGTTAATATACTGGTATTGGTTGGTCTAGTGGTTCTGATGCTCTCCCTCAGGTGGATCAGTGGCGTGTGGCGGAGGAAGTGGACAACAGCAGCATCACGACCCCCCTCTGATATTTGACCTCTCACAGGACGAGGCAGAAGAGACCCCTCTGAACCCTGAAAGTGAAGAGTACAGATCTGTCTTGAAGGAAGTGCAGAGAGAGAGGGAGGCTCTGCTATGGGACATTGCCACAGACAGGGTATCGTCGGCTGACTACACCATGATTCCGGCTGCAGTCCCCTGCTGCCAGCCACACAACCCTGCCTGCCGATGTCACAGTCTGAAATGAGGTCAGTTGACTCAGCCTTGAACTCAGCACTGTTTGTCAGTGTGTTAGACCGCATCAACATATTGAAAGCAGTCTTTTCATACACTGAGAAGAGCCTAGTTCAAATATTGAGTGCAATTTCTCAGAAAACCACACTACTTTACTAAGAAGATTTGTTGATGTATAAAGTTAAGTCTGCGTAACAGGAAACTATAGATGTGCAAGATGTTGTAATACTTTTTTATACTGTTATTTTATCATGAGCTTGACCGAGGGTTTTCAAATAAGGGTCTTGGGACCCACAGGGGCCTGTAAGGTTGTCCTTTTTAACACAGTTACTGATTTTTATATTACTGTTTGTTTGTGCTTTCTAAAAACTGGTCAGAAATCAAGAGATCAATCACAACACCTTTGACAGCTCGATTTTTCAGCAGTAAGAACTAATATTTTATAAATACATTTTAGGTTTGAGGTTTATGCATCTTACATCCATTAATTTGACCATATTAGTTTTATACAAATGTATTTTATATAAAAGTACAGTAATAGTGACAAATAACAGCTGGCTTTCCCTAGTTTGATATCATGTCTCCATCTTGTGGTAATACTGTTGCCATAACTGCGATTACATAACTTTAATGAATCCTTAAGAAATGAATGGTATTGTGTTTTGTTGATTACTTTGAAAATATATATCAACTCTGTCACTTGATTGATAGAAACACCACAAACAAATGTATTATTATATTTCCAAGATTACGGATCAAAAACAAAAATGTATTTGAAATAAAACATGACCCACTGTATCCAATTCATGCTTTCACATAAAATAATACATTAATTTTGTATTATGCATGCATCTTTTAAGGCTGGAATACACTACATGACTTTTAAAATCTGAACACGCTAACGCTTGCTGACTTTGTAAATAGGAATGCATGATATATCGGCCACCATATTGGTATTGGCCAATATGTTTTCCGATAAGAAAATTATTTCCTTCAGATGTGACACTTCAGATGCGCATGGTTTTAAATAGCTTGGATTACGATTGGAAAAAAAAGGAAAATACAGTTAAGTGCAACATGTGCAGTGCTAGTCTGTGATATAGGCTAAATAAAATTATAATGAGAACATTATAATTGTGTGCGTGGGACATGGCTTTTAATGGTGAGACTTTTGCTTTTGTTATCAGGTTCTCAAAAAATATATAACAATCTGGATTTAGATTTATTGGACAATATATTGTTATTTTCATAGCAGTGCATCCCTAATTGTAGATAGCTACAGAGGAAAACCTGGGCATCATACACTAAACGAGTGAGGATTTCACACAACCAGATATTCAAATGATTACAAACAGAAAACACTCATGCAGAAACATGTGCCTTTGCGTGATAAATGAAATTAATTTGTTTTAAAATACCCTCAAAATATGTAACATGTCTGATATCCTCCAAATGGAAGGACTCAAACTTTGAAGCGTCTATGACCATCATACATTCAGTCTGGCTCTGACTCAGCAACTAGCATCAATTTGTGATTAAAATTCAGGGCTACAGTCATGTAGTGTATTCCAACCTTTAGTCGAAAATGCATTGGCTGCTCCAATGGCATTTTTTTACTTACTTGGTCAGTAAATATACTGGTATTGGTTGGTATACTGAATGCGCTCATGGTTCCGATGTCTTTTCTCATGGATCAGTACATTCAGTTTCATTTTAGCCACGTTTACTTTATTGGTTTGCTGTTAGTAAACATATTGGTGAATTCAAACATACATACAGTGATAAGCACCTGTACAATGTAATCTAACCTGACAGGTATGGTGGCTCTTTAAACGAATGAAACCACATTCCACATGACGTGAAGCCAAAAATGTTCTTACACTCTTCGCAACTAGGAAAAAATCCTGCAAAACTTCAAACTGTTAAAAATTGTAACTTAAAAATCCTTTAAAAACATAAAAATGCTATTGTGCATTGCTAGTTGTCTTACTGTGCTGATCTACAAAAGAAATAACACCTGTGTGTGATAAAAATCACCTTAAGGAAATAAAGAAGTTCTCTTTCCTGTTAAATCAACATAGAAGTCCCTTTTGAGTATGTTTCTGTTCCCATATTAGCATTATAGGCAGCCACTGTAACATCACAGCAGAATATAGACAAACAGCCAATGAGCAGCGTACTTACAACCTTGTGCAACATTAGTTAGGAAGAGGAAAATAAAGTACATTACCATTGCAAACAACCTGCACTGTAATTTCTTATGTATCTAGGTTTGTATGTAAATTAGTGTTTTGACCATAAATTAAGCCACTAGGAAATTAAATACCAAAGAACACCCTGAAATAATAAACACTCTGAACAACCACACCGATTCTGAACAGATAGTAGGAAATTCTGTCATCATTTACTCACCCTAATGGAGTTCCAACCCTGTATGACTTTCTCTATTCGGTAGAACACAAAAGAAGACATTTTGAAGGGGTTTTCAACTGGTTGTGTCTAATATACAACACTGGACAGAAAAACTGACATTTTTCCAAATATCTGTTTGTTTCACACAAGAAAGTCCTTCAGGTTTGGAACAACGTGAGGATGAGTAACTGATGACAGATTTTTCATTTTTTGGGTGAGCTTTTCCCTTAAGTTACCAAAAGGGGAAAAAGGGAAGTGCTTTAGAAAGTGACAAGTCAGTCAAAATTGCGTTTTGAAAATGCTACAATCAGATGTCATGGGGTAATTCTTGTTTAACTGTAAACCGACAAAAACATTTAGATTAAGAATGGTAAAAATTAAAACCAAGGTGGCATAGAGATGTATATGTTGCTTCTCTGTACAGTTCCCTTTCTCGTCCACTACCATGGATTCATAATTATTTGTGGCAAGTGAAATTTGCTCACAATCCTGAATGGGAGAAAATTGCATTATCTGTTTGTTCACATTGTTTGTTGGGGAAAACACAGCCTGTCAAATCATTCAGTGTATCTTCTGTAAACAGTCTGTAACCAAACACGACAACAGTGGATCAATGCAGAAAAACGTGACGTGTCCCTCCCTTTACAGCTTCATTCACTCATTCAATCATTTTGAGATCACAGTAGAAGAACATCTTGCATGTTGACTGAGAAAGAGCTGGAGGAAGGACTCTTTGACCACTTCGGGTCTAGTCTATGACTGTACTAATTCCTATGGGAATTAGTTAGTATCTGGTTGGTTGGTAGTGATGATATGACTGTCCATCTCCAGACATTGCATTGATTCAATCTCTATGGCTTGTAAAACAAGCGTGTTGACCTCAGCAGTATTTGCATTGAGGTTGCTGACAGTCTCTGTCACGGGGGCAGTTTGTGTGCTAACTGCTTCCTCAATTCCATCATGTATCAAAATGCCACTGCCGGGCTGATGACATTTTGCATTGAGCTTGTTCACCTCACCAATATGTTCCTCATTCGCATTCATGTCCTCTTCCTGGACAGCAGTATCTTCGCTGTAGTCTTCATCACAGACTCCACTCTCTTGGACCGTATGGTCCTCTGTTATCTCTTCTTCATCATGATCTTTAGTGTCTGGCATGTTCTCCTCACAAGCATCACAGAGTGTAACATCTACAGTTGTAGCTTCGCTTTCAAGTACCTTCTCTTTGTGATGCTCAGCATCGTCTTCCTTGACAGCACTGAGATCCAAAGTTACTTCGTTATTATGGATCCTTACTCTTGGATAAAGGCCCTTTTTAGGGGTTTGTCTGAAAGTGCTGTCCTGTTCAAGTCCAGCATCTTGACCTCCCTTCTTCGCTTCATTGATATCATCGAGAGTCCTTTCCTCAATGGCTCCATCTACTGAGGTAATGTCAACAACATCTTTGCCAACAGACGTTTCTTGATCAACATCTTCTTCATTGCTTGTATCTTCTTGCCGAGGCTCAGGATGTTCACAATCGTGCCTTTGTAGATCTTTGGTGACCTTATTTGATCCAATGTTTCCACCCTCTTCCTCAGTCTCTACAGAACAAATAAGGTTTGGGTGGACTTCAACTATTAGTTTAATGCAACTCTCTCCCTCTTGCAGCAGCTGCTCATGGCCATCAGAATCACTCAGTCTCGACTCAGAGTCTGAAATGTCTATATGCTCATTTGGAGGTCCACTGAATGTGGCTCCTGGACTTTGTAATGAAGGGAGGTGGGGGGCAGGGCTGCAAAGAGAATAACATAACATTAGGAGATAAGTGGTCTTAATGTTACAACATCATGTGCTTTATGCCATTGCGACCAGTTTTTACCTCTCTACAGATTCATATGAAACAGAGTTGGGCCATAATTCTTGGGCCCCGTCCCCTTCCTCCTGGACCCAGCCGAGGTTGGAGGAAGCATAATTCAGAATGGCCTCTGTCACAGTGTAAGGGGTGTGACCCTGCACACAGTCCTCAATGTGCTTGACAGGAAGCTGAGTCTGCAGGAAAAGATGGAGTTGGCTATCTGACAGGCATACCGTCATGTGCAGCACCCTGTAGATGAAGAGGAAAAGCCAGAAAACAGTTTAACATTCAAATAATATTTCTGTAATGCTATTTTTATTTCTTTAATTCGTAACACCAGCAAACACTAGAAGATTTTGACTTAAAGAGCTAGACGGACTTATCCAAGAAGCTCTGAAGACCCTTTCTCCTTCTTTCAATGAAGTCATCATTAATAAACGAGAAGAGAGACTTTTTGGGAAGATCAGGAACAGGCCTGTGGGGAAATACAGAAATGCATGATCAGTAACTGGAAAATGTAAAAAAGGAAAAGATTAAACTTTTTTTTTTTGATGAAATAAAAAAAGTCCCTACTACATGGCAGAATGATAACATTGCTTGCAGTACATTTAAATTAAATTTTAATTGGCATAGTTGACTAATTATTTCCTATAAGTATGTATGTATGTAATTATATAATTTTTTTTTTTTTTTTTTAATGACGCCCTTTGGCTGAGATGTATATGCAGCCATACTGCCATTTGGAAATGTTTGTGCAAAGGAACTTACACCAGACCAGTATTCTTTTGCAGCTTTTTCTTCAACCACACAAACTCGCTGTATCGCCGCCTCACACAGGATGTTTTGGCAGTGAATGCTTTACTGTTTGTCTAGTAAATGAAACCAAGTAACCAAATTCAGATTACTGATACAGTTAACATGATGCCTGACAAAAACAACTGTTAAGCAACAGAAGAATAAGAACATGTATACTAGTGATAGACTGATACCATATTTTGCTATTTTGAGATTACAGTCTTCTTATTAACAGACGTGTTCACTTGAGCAGTGTGTATCATATTTGCTGTGTATCATATCATATTAACAATAGAGGCTTAGAAACTCCACAGATAAGACAGAAATAATGAAGTGAGGACATTTGAGGCTGTGATTCAATCAACACCACAACTGTAAACAATACAGGACAATCAATCAGTTGTAAAAAAAAAAAAATGAATAAATGTATTTTTGTTAAGAAATTATTTATAACAATGTCATCTTAACATCTAAATCTGGGGCCAGTTGCATAAACTTGTGTCTTCAAAACTAGTTTGACCAACTAGCAGTTAACCAAGGGGTAATCAGTTTTACTTTTCCCATTCAAATTAGACTGATGTACCTTTATGTGACTTAAAGTTAAGCCCAGTCTTAAATGAAAAAATAAATAAATAGATGACTAACTTTTAAGACTAGTCTAAGCAGTTTATACAACTGGCCACTGTTTTAAAGTAGAACTGGACAAATGAAGTATGAAAAAGTCTTTGGAACTTTGAAAGAGTCACATTATTAGATTGTAATCTGGTAACATTATCAGAAATCCTTGAGGCAGAAATACTCACATGAAGGAAAATTTTGAAGTCCACATAGGAGTTCCACGACCCTTCGTTCTGAACACGAGGATCCTGAACTCTCACTGCAATGAATTCCTAAAGAAAAAATATAGGACATTTTTTTAAGATCAAAACATACAGTTCTCAAACATTTATGACATTTTATACCTTTAAAAAGAAAATCCTACAGCCCATCTTCTAAGCCTCAATATCTTAGACCCTTAAGATCTTATTGCTTTGGGGTTTTAGTACAAGTATTCAGATCTGTCATTGAACAGAACACAGCCAAACTGGAAGGAATAAGAAAGAAGATCTTACATCTTGCTCTTGACTTTTGATCATCCTACCAGAGGTAACATGGCACAATGGACATCTGTGGAAAAACAGTGAACATGAGTCATCAACCACCACAACAACAACAAAAAACATCCCTACAACAAACAAGTCTATTAACTCACATGGTTTTTTCTTTGGTTTTCCATAACTCGAGGTAGGTAAATATCTTCAAAAATGCATACAAGGAGAAATCAACAGATTCCTCAGACTTATTGTCTACTCTCCCAAACATCACAAATAGTTGAGTATCTAGGGAACAAACATCTCCTGACTCGCTCTTTTAACCCTTGAGATGAATCATCTGCCCCTCCTTTTGCTCTAACAGGCCATTTATCGTGACTATTCGTCACTTCTGTGGTCAATAATGTGATGTACCCGTGATTATATTAGCAGAACACTTTGGCATTAATGTATTGGATTTTAACTCAATTAGTTGTTTTCTGTCACAACACTTCTTACTCTAGAGAATATTAGAAGAGGCGTTTTCGCTTCATATCGTTAAGTATGATACTTACTGTAGTAGTAGTGCTCGATTTCCAGGTTGTAATATAGCTCTAGCGCTTTAATGATCTCGTATATACGAACGTCAAAAAATAAAGCAAAATCATTACCGTTCTCCTTATCCGATCGTAAAACGATGTTTGGTATTCCACTTAGATTGTATTCCATACACTGATAAGAGATATTAAAAACACGTCCAAAACATTATTGAGTAAGCGAGTAACGTGATCATCAGCTTCCCTTTTCTTCAGCTGTGGTATAAACAAGCGGAGGTGAGGTACTGCCATCTAGTGTTCGGGTGTTAGCCTGCTTGTCTGTTTATGATAAACAAACAAGTTTGAGACACAGGCAATATGTACTGCTTATATTTTCCTTTTAAAGTTAACTAATAGATAGGGTGGGGAAAACGCCCCCAGTGGGATTCGCTTCCCACTATCATAGTTACCATGCCATGGTCTGATCCTTTGTCCATCACATCCTTTTTCCATCAAATGGAATCTAACTAGGTGGTTTAATAAAAACATTTGGGCTTTATATTGGAAAAATTACCTCAAGTTAGCATCAGCTAGCTAGTTAGCCAGTTAGCATCAGCTAAATAAGCTGATTTCCAGCGTATTTCATGAATAAATATTCATATTTATTTACTGTTATTTTGGCTGGTCTTTTTTAATTCTAAGCCAAAACTGCTTGTATTCTGATTTTGCTGTAAATGTTTAAAGCAAATTGCTTTTTTTCCAGAGTGGGGGCATTTTACCCCACCTTGGTACAAATTTAATTTAAATTGTTAAACATCTAATGTCATTAAAACTCTTTTTTTCACACATGGTTTATAATTTATGCCAGTGTCACTGAAATCTAGGATATATATGTGTGTGTTTTTTTTAAAGCATGTTTTTTTCTTTTCAATATGCTCTCTCCAAGTGAAAGATGCACTATGTAAATTTTTTTCAGTAAAATATCCAAAAACCACTAGGTCAGTGTTATACATTTTGTTCAGTTGAGTACTTACAATATCCCTAATGTTTCCAACTATTTGTAAATTGTGAGAAAATTGCTATTTTAGCCAAGGAACCGGGATGTGTGAGGGAGTCGCCTGTCGATTGCGTCATATGTTACCCTCGGTTTCCAGTTTTATTTTGCAGAAATGCTTTACTCTTACTACAGTGTGCAACCAAGGGGGTAATCCAGCACCCAGAAAGCGTACCTTCCATAGGGGCAGCCATTGCTAACCAAGCCATCACCTGCTGTTAGCATTCCATTGACTCACATTCATTTTGGCGTCACTTTGACCACAAATAACTTTACATCTGAGGCGTTTAAAGACATTTGTCCATTGTTTATTTCTAAAGAAACACGACAATATATAAAAGGCTCCATTACCTTGTATCCTTTACCTTACCTTATCTTCTGAAGATACTATTGGATCCAGGGGCGTAAATTTCATCTAAAAGTTGGGGGGGACAATAAACATGAAATTTCTCAAGAGCAATTTTTGAAGGGGACACAAATAATGCAGCCAAAATCGTACTTGTAAGGATATGTGTACCACAAAAAAAAAAATTGGGGGGTGTTTTGGTGCACTGAAAAATTATTAATGTCCGTTTTTCTTTTCTCTGTCATTTTATCTGACCAACAACACAAAGCGGTCATATTATAATTATTAAATTATCTTGCGTCCTCCACATAGTATTTTATACTATGATATTCAGATATTTAGATATTCAACTGCAGCAAGCCCTCTGATCTGCCACTTATTATCCACTTATTATCATATTGAGCAAAACCCAACACAGATCTGACTGAACTTTCGGTTTAGAATTAGCCAATTTTTAGAATTTGTGGGCGGGTTGCTTTAATTTTGGGTTCATTAGCCTATTATTCGTAATGAAAAACACAACAACAAAACAGTACAATGACACACTCCCTTAAATAGGCGCTTTTACGCTTTGAAACCAAATCTTCGATAATCTTGTCTGTCAGCGGTTTGCTCGTTCGGCTCGTGCTGTATTGAGCAGACACGTTCAGTTTTTAATTGTTTTGTCAGTTCTCTAACTGAACTCAATGATTTTATTACTGTACAGCGGGGCGGTGGGCAAGTGATGTTAACAGTGTTTTGTCTAATCTGTATTAAAGAGAAAACAATAATTTCATCTGACGTTTAAAGTGAATATAATAGCCTTGACAGCTACTTACTGGTGTTTCACAACTGCTGTCTGAAGAGCCTTGTTCTCTCCCCAAACTTGTGTGGTGGTTTTTCTACGTTCTATGTAACGTGAGGTGCGCGGTGGATCAAACCACTGTGAGGCAAGGGGGGAGGGGGGGACTCAAAATGTTTCTAAACTTAAAACGCATTTTTTTTCCCCCGTTTGCGTTTGTATTGTTTCACTACTTACACATTTATTTTAAGTATATATTGTTATATTATTTACAATACTCAGCATGGTTTTTAGGGGGGGACAGCCCGCAGATTGGGGGGGTCCTGTCCCCCCTGTCCCCCCCGCGATTTACGCCCCTGATTGGATCCAAAGTCCCTCTACCACACCTAAACCCACTTTTATAAGGAGAAACCCGTGTTTTCTCTATAATGATGAAGCATCAATTAAACTACTGAGAAGTGCACACTCAAAACCAAAATGGGCATTTACCAATCAGGGGCCAATTTCAAACTACAATGGATGTTTTTCAACCATGTTTCAACAGGCTTGCTAAAATCATGAAGGCCCACCCCTAAACCAAGCCCCCAGTGGATTAGAGCAAATCGGATAAAGCGGTTGAAAATGCCCATCGTGGTTTGAAAATGCCCCACTGATTGAGAAACGCCCACTAGTGTTCTGCAGAGATACAAACCTGCATGATCTTGTGCTCATCAACTACAAATCACTGTTAGTTCAATCTAACAGTCACTGTCTCCACCCATGTGTGCTGTGTGCATGCTGATCCAACATACTTTAAACATTGACATTTCAATCTCAACCAAAATTATGATTTGGATTGTATCAATGTCACCATGCTATCTGGGATGTGCTCAATTTGCCTTAACAAAGGAAATGATTGATAACTGGACTGGAATCATCATAAGGGGTTGGTTGTAACATTTTAATGAACTGTTACAACTATCCCCACCCCAAGCAGCAATAACATAGCTAACTGTTTTAGCATGTGGGTTTGAAGTAAGCATGAATGCAAAGCATCAGATTGAACTAGAGAAATGGCTACTTTAGGTTATGTAAGTCAAGGAGTTGTGTCTACAATACAATAAACACAAAAAATAAAATGCTTATTTTGACTCAAGGTTGCAGAAATGTATATGGTATTATACAATCACTATCTTATAATATTATGATATTGATGGTGTTTTCAGCACTTCAGAGTCATGAAATAGTCTCTGATGTCAGTGATGATGAAGGATTCATTGTACATGGCGTCTCAGTGGAGTGTTGATCGTAAGAACTTTATCCTCTGTAATCTTCTTTAGCTTCTGTTGCATGCAGGTGGGGATGTCATATGGAGCGGCTGAGGCACACAGGGACAATGAGATATTTATTTCATTTGATAGTTACTTTGAGCGTGTATTCTGGCTGGTGAGTTTCTGACGTTAACAACATAGTGGATCATTTGTATAAATTATATAGTACTGCCAAAATGTTGATATTTGTTCTTTTTCAACAAAAGAAATGGAGGACACTGAGGTCCGACAGCAGAAACTGGACAATCAGGTGAGTGTCTCAGAACGTAGTATCTTTTGATTAGACATTTACTTATATACTACTTTTGTCTTGCATATTTTATCGATAACATTTATATTTTCAGTATTATTTTACCTTTGACATTGCTGTCATGCTTAAAGGAACACTTTAAGTGACTTACTTTAAGTGACTTTAAGTGACTCACTTTAACACTTTCCTTCATTTTCCAACTCCCCTCTAGTTAAACAGTTGAGTGTTACTCTGTTTTTGAATCCATTCAGCCGATCTCCGGGTCTGGTGGTAGCACTTTTAGCATAGCTTAGCATAGATCATTGAATCTGATTAGACCGTTAGCATCTCGCTCTCATTCCTGCATAATAATCATGGAACTTAGCTGCCGTACCATGGGTGCATCTGCGCAATGATATTACGCAGCACCTGAAAATAGTTCCCAGCACGCTCTCTGTGCAAGCAGGTTGCCACGTTGGTTATGTTGACGGAAGTTAGCCTATTTTCAGGCGCTGTGTAATGTCATTTCACCTGCTGCACCCATGGTACGGCAGCAAAGTTCCTTGATTATTACGCAGGAAAGAGAGTTTAGTTCATAGCCATATCAGCCTAGAATATCGCAAATTTTCATTTTCCGAGTCAAGGTTTAAATAGGAAAAATATTGAAACTCTTTGGTAATTTTTTGAGCAAGATGCTAACGGTCTAATCAGATTCAATTATCTATGCTAAGCTATGCTAAAAGTACTACCGCCAAACCCGGAGATCGGCTGAATGGATTTGAAAACGGTTTAACTCACGGGGAGTTGGAAAATGAGCCTATTTTCAAAAAAAGTGGAGTGTTCCTTTAAGATTACGTTTATATTAGTTCTTCAAATCTAAAGTTAAATAATGGAAACGAATACAAACACAATTTTTTTACTCTGAGCCACATATGAGTTCATACACAGAACCACATAATATATTATGAAACTATTTCTACTTCATTATGTTTTGAGGATATGTATCTATTCTATAGTAATATCATTGCTGGGTAGATGATTTATAATAAATAACTGGATGTTTAACAGCAGTTTTTATGATGTCCACTCTCATAGCGTTCGCTTTTAATCAAGAAACAACAAAGAAGAAGAGCAGATGCCCGGATGGTCACAGCGAATCATGACATTCGTCCCAAAACACGCAAACAGAAAGCTGAGACTGATGATACAGCTTTATTGATAAGCCAGTCTCAGAGCAACACTTCCCTCAATGGTTCGTACACACTTACACTATAGCATATCACTGTTAACATATATTTGTTTAGTATTAATTATTTTCATTTTGTAGAGCTTTACAGAAAATAACACCCTTTTTCTTGTCAGACACACAACCAGAGCAGATTTATGAAAACATAGTGGAAGAAATTTGTTTAGGAGAATTGGACATTTCATCCAGGACAGAAGAGGTATTAAAAGAGGCAGCTCATTCTGTTCCGGTCATCACTAAGAAAATTAATCTAGAGATCAGCCCACAGCACAGCGCAAAATGCACTTTAGACACAGAGAGCCAAGCAGATGGACAGAAAACTAAGAAGAAGGCTGTGAAAAAGGGGCAAACAAAATGTAAGTGTTTTCACTATTTTCAATTGTCCTTTTTATATCTGCCTTATTGTGACGTGTATTGAACCTTGTTTCCATCACAGAATAAAAAGTAAAAAGGTAATTGCATATTTTTTATCACAATTCTGACTTTTTTTCTTGCAATTTTGAGACATGAGCTCACAATTGCGAGTTATAAAGTCTGAATTGCGAACTTGCAATTCTGACTTTTTTTCTTTCGAGCTATTCATTGATTTTATATCTCGCAACTCTGACTTGAAAGATATAAAGTTAAGTCTGAATTGTGAGATAACTCATATAAACAAACTCTGCGATAAAATGTCAGAATTGTAAGCTGCTTTGCTTTTTTTCGTAGAATTCTGACTTTATATTCAATTCACATTTATTTGTATAGCGCTTTTCACAAAACATATTGTTTCATCACTGCTTTACAGAAAACGCATGTTTCTACATTACAATTTAGAGTAATTGGTTATCAGAGGTGGCTGTGTCCAAGTAATACAAATCATGCAGTTAGCTAACATCATGTATTCATTTAGACAGAAACAATGAGCAATTATTACAAGTTGTGATTGAAATGATTACATTTAATGGTGCAACAGATCACAAAACTCATGGTTTGGATCATATTATGGATGGGATCATTTTTCGGATACACAAATTACAAGCATAGATAAAGTATATAGTATACAATATAACAAAATTAAAGTAAGGTGTAACAGTAATATTCAGGTATGTAATCATTAAAATGTAAAATAACATAGTGTTGGCTGTTTAAATTAAATATAGATTAATCTTTGTTAAAGCTGTGTTTTATTGTTTGTTTAACATTAATTTATAGGCTGCTGTCACTTTAAGACCTAATGCACAGATCCAATATAATGATACACAAACTGCTTGTGTTCACTTAAAGGGATAGTTCACCTAAAAATGAAATTTTTGTCATTAAAGGGGTGATGAATTGAGAAATCAACTTTCCTTTGAGCCTTTAGTATATAAAAGTTCATCGTGATATAAGAATATCCTTTAAGTTTCAGAGATGAAAACGTCCTTGTTAGTCAAAGAAAAGCTTTTATAGACACCAGGCCCAGAAAACGAGAGATCTCACAATATGTTGACCACTGACCTAATAGGATGCAGAAGCACAGCCTCAAGCCCACCCGCCTACTCGTGGCCGCTAAACGATGCTGGTTCCAGCTCACATGCGTAAGACATTGCGTTTGTTCGCTTCATTTCACCACGGAATCGATTGTAAACAAGATACAGGTCGAGACTGGATTTGCAGACATACTGAGATTAAAACACAATGCTGTGCCTTCCATATTGGAATTTGACAGGAACGGTGCAACACACTTATGTGAGTAAAACATGTTTTTTTATATGTTATTATTGCATTGTTACAGATCATTTGATATCCATTGATTACATACCTTAGCACGCTGTCACAGGCTGGAGAAGGTGATATTGGTTTATTCGTGATCAGACTCGGACTTGTAACGCCAGCTTGCAAAGCCCAAAAACCCGGGGCTATGTGTTTTTCATACGGGCTATCACCGGCCTGCGACGGGCTGTAGTGAAATAACATTACTTTTTTGCGCGTGTGTGTGTGCGGTTTGCGGTTATATTCACTGATGATCGGGCGAGCCAAGTAATACATAAATAACATTCCAATCAATTGCGGGTGGATGAGAGATGAATCATTGTGTTTGTTTGATATTTTTCGAGCCCTGTGAGCATTTTCCCACACACTTTCAAAACAATTCCTCACGTGTACTGACAGGGGAGCTGAAGCTCATTAAATATGCAAATCTTATCCAATCCTAGCTGCGGGCATTTATTTCCAAGTCTTCAGTGCGGCATGCCCATCCAAACTGACCGTTTTTCAGAGAGCCTCAAAACCAGGTCAGAAAATAGCTTATTACTTATTCATTATGATGTTTTTGAATGTAAAAACCAAGTAAACGTCATAAGTTGACCTCAGACAACAGTATAAAAAATAAAAAAGCCAGTTCAGGACCCATTTAAATAATACATGCGTCCAGAAACAGAATTGATTAGTTAATCTCGCGAGTCTTCGGGTTCGAGTCATTCGTTCATTCAAGTCCCCATAGGTTGAATGCAGAAACAGAAATGATTAGTTAATCTCTCGAGTCTTCGGGTACGAGTCTCGTTCTTTTGTTTATTCACTATATAACACTACGGTTGAACCACTGTAGTCACATCGACTATTTTAACAATGTCTTTACTACCTTTCTAGGCCTTGAAAGTGGTAATAACATTTCAGTCTATTGGGGGTCAGAAAGCTCTCATATTTCATCAAAAATATCTTCATTTGTGATCAGAAGATGAATGAATGACTTAATTAAATGAGAGTGAGTAATTATTGACAGAATTTTTCAGTGAACTAACCCTTTAAGACATAATCGACTGCCAAGATGTGTTTTTTAACATAATTTTGGGTGTATGTAAGCAACGAGACACGGAAGAGGAATCGGGAACTCGCAATTTTATGTAAATTCTTTGTAAATTTATGTAAATTATTTGTGAAAAAAAAGTCCGAATTGTGAGATAAAAAGTTGATTACCTTTATTTATTATAGCAATTATTGCAATTACCATTTGTATTTTCTTTTTAATTCCGTGGCGAAAACAAGCTTCCATAGATCTGTCTTTACTATTTGTTTAATTGCACATTCTAGTACTTGAACCAAAACCTGCATTAGAGGCCAAGGAAAATGAAGGGAAAGAGATAAAAACAGTGAAGAAGAAGGATAAGACGACCGAATCTAAGGAGAAAGTGCTGACGGGGGAACAGTCCTGTAAGTGTACCGGAGATGTGTCTCTATTGTTAGGCCTGACACAAGTTAAAGGCCATTTCCTGTAGCACAGGCCAGTGCCTCATCCATAAATAGGAAATAACCTGACATTGTTTTTGATAACGTTCCAACTTGTGGTATTTTTCAGCAATTCAGACAGATTCAGTGGTGGAATTCAACATTAATGAAGAGAAAAAACCTGAATCAGAGAGCGAGGATGAAAGAAAAGACTGGACAAAGAGCCCCGTCCCTCCCACACCAAAGAAACAACAACAGCTGAAGCCAAGTAAAAAAAAGAAGCTAAAAATAAATGATATTTGTTTTCATATTAATCTCTTTGGTTAGAGATGGTTTCCTTTGATTAGACCTGTTTGGTGATGCTAGTTTTCTGTCATTGTAGCGAGATGTCATCTCAGTGATAGTGAGGAAGAAAAACAGGACGAAAAAGAGGAGGACAAGAAGAGCGAAGTTAAAAAAACATCAAAGAAGTCTAAAAAAGGAGCAAAAAATAATAACGATCTTGCTTCTTTAAACTCCAACTATAAGGAGCCTTCCTCTGACAGTGACTCTCTGGACATGGGAAAGGTAAGATTTAGTTATATATAGTCAAGAAAAGAAAAAAACAAGAAACAAACAATATAGAATTGTTTTTCTTTCTTGTCCAGTCCTCTCCTATGTCTTTGGAGGATCTGGAACAGTTTGCCATGCGTCCTGCTCCAAGAGATGTGACTATTCAGTGCAGGATCACCAGAGACAGGAGGGGAATGGAAAAAGGGATGTATCCCACATATTATCTCCACATGGAAAAGGAGGATGGGAAAAGGGTGAGCAGGAGTGTGACTGAATAAAGAAAAATGTTTTATCTCTTGATACATCATTATTCTCTTGTCCAATGTTTGGGATGGGCAGGTCTTTCTGATGGCTGGCAGGAAAAGAAAGAAGTGTAAAACTTCAAATTATTTGATATCAATCGATCCTACTGATTTATCTAGAGACACTGACAGCTACATAGGCAAACTAAGGTGAGTGCCATAAAGTGTCTAAAGTTATAATGAATACTTTTATTGTTTGTAATTCTGCCTATGCAAAAATATATGATTTGTCTCCTCAGGTCAAATGTCTTGGGGACTAAATTCACTGTGTTTGATAATGGCGAGAATCCAGAAAGGAAACAATTCATCAAAGAAACGGATACACTGCGACAAGAGCTAGCAGCAATATATTATGTAAGATGCTAATTGTGCATAAGATGTCTAAAGTAGTTTTTAAAAAAAATTGTGATTGTGAAAAAGCTTTTTCTTTACCGTCACACAGGAGAAAAATGTTCTGGGTTTCAAAGGTCCCAGGAAAATGACAGTAATCATTCCTGGTATGCACGAGAATGATGAAAGAGTCGTTATTCGACCAAAAAGTGTGAGTATTTTATTGTGGATTCTAGTTTTTTCAATTTTTTTTGTTGATCATTTGTAGCAATATTATATTTATTTTGGATATACCATTGAAAAGTTTGGGGTTGGTAAGATTTGTTTTTAATATATATTTTTGAAAGACTTGCGCTCATCAAGGCTCATCATTTATTTGATCAAAAATACAGTAAAAATAGTAATATTGTGAATTTGAATAACTATTTTCTATTTTATATACACTGCTTTTCAAAAGATTTTTATCGGTAAGATTTTTAATGTTTTTTAGAAGAAGTCTCTTATGCTCACCAAGGCTGCATTTATTTGATTAAAAATACAAAAAAACAGTAATGTTGTGTTTATTCCTGTGATGGCGAAGCTGAATATTCAGCATCATTACTCCAGTCTTCAGTGTCACACGAACCTTCAGAAATCATTCAATTGATCAAAAGTGACAGTAAGACATTTATAATGTTACAAAACATTCTATTTAAAATAAATGCTATTTTTTAAACTTTCTATTCATCAAAGAATCCTGAAAAAAAAAATCAACATTGATAATAATCATAAATGTTTCTTGAGCAGCAAATCATCATATTCGAATGATTTCTGAAGGGGCATGATGAGACACTGAAGACTGGAGTAATGATGCTGAAAATTCAGCTTCGCCATCACAGAAATAAATTACTTTTTAAAATATATTCAAATAAAAAAACTGTTATTTTACATTTTAATCATATTTCACAATATTACAGTTTTTTAAATAAAATAAATGCAGCCTTGGTGAGCATAAGAGGCTTCTTCTAAAAACATTACAAATCTTACTGATTAAAAACTTTTGAACGGCAGTGTATATATATATATATGGCTTGGAAATATTTCTTACACTTCACTCAGATAAAGAATATAAAATACCTCATGTGTTTGATTCACTGATTAAGACAACTGTCAATCGTGTATATATTAATAAGGAACTCTGAACATATGAATCTCTTTCGCATGTCCCAGGAGCTGGAGTCTCTACTCACCCGATACGAGAATGGTAACAAAGAGAATCTTGTCACCCTTGTAAATAAATCACCCAGCTGGAATGAGCAAACTCAGTCGTATGTGCTCAATTTCCATGGCCGAGTTACTCAGGCATCTGTGAAAAACTTTCAGATTGTCCATCCAGATAATGGTGAGAAGTTATCCTTTTTCTCATTTTGTATCTTAGTTGCTACAAACTAAAAAATAAAGGTTCTTTATCGACATCAGTGGCTCCATGAATAACTTTTAACATCTATGGAACCTTTCCAAAAAGGTTCTTCAGTTCAGGTTATTATGATGTGTTTTTTTTTTTCACTAAAGTGTTCTTTGGGGATCCAAAAATAGTTCTTAACCTTTTAGAACCTTTATTTTTAAGAGCGTATCAAATAATATATGACAATATTACAATTCTCAATACTAATCCTTATATGAATATCCCTCTCCAGAGGACTACATTGTGATGCAGTTTGGTCGGGTAGCAGAAGATGTGTTTTCCATGGACTATAGCTTTCCCATGTGTGCCCTGCAGGCATTTGCCATCACTCTGTCCTCCTTTGATGGCAAACTGGCCTGTGAATGAGCTTCATCCATCTGTATTTCTGTTCTTTTAAAAAGGGAAACTTTACAGCACTTTAGGACATTAAATGTTCTCGCAGTCAGAAATTAAAGAACATTAGATCTTCTCTATTATCTGCAAATTACGATGTACAGTAGAAGCTTGATTTGCTTTACTAATTATTCATGAATATAGGGGAGAGCGGGGGACAACCTAACACTTTCTGACTTTCTCAGTTTGTGTAAATCCACTTGGTGTTCAGAGTATTTTTTTTTTCCCATATTAATTTTGCATGTCTAGTACAATTATGGGGTTTTGTTTCATTAATACAGTGTATATTTTTTTCTTGATTTAACCCGAAAGAATGGAAGTAAAATGTGACAACATGCCCCATAGATGGGGTACATTGTAACACGCGAGGGGCACAATGTAAAATGACAGCTTAAAATGTAATCTGATCTAATAAAAAATGTATACAAGACAAACTAAAATATTTTTTCAATAAAATACAATTATTAACTTTTTCAAATAAAATAATGGCATTTTTTACTAATTAAAAATAAATACATTTTTGAGTAGACAACAAACACGCAAAACACAGCTATGCATCATAGGTCAAAAATCATAATAATGAACAATTTCTGAACATTGCCTCTCAGTCATTATTCGCCTTTTCTCGTGGTTTCTCAATAGAATTCATAAAAGTATAGAATAGCGTAGTTCTAACAAGGGCTCATTGTAACACTGTTACAACATGCCCCACCTGCGCAACTGGGATTTAACCCCGGCTCGTGTCTTCTGCTGGTTAGATCAGCATTACAGAACTATCTCAACTGTTAAATAACAGATATAAGATTAAAATAATATCAGATTTGTCTAATTTTAAATAAACAAAAAATAAAAGAGAGGAAAAATTAATTTACTTTTGCTATGGTTAAATAAATGTTCAGTGATATCTTAAGATTTTTAAAGTTTGGTGCATTTTTTCTCTATGTAGCATTGATATGTAACTAGTAAACTAGTAAATAAAAACCAAGTTTCGTCATCCTGGCATGTGTGGAAAGTTTTAAAATGTGTTACAACTTGTGCCCCGCTCACCCCTACAATTAGTACGGTGAAATTGTTCCATCTTTAAATGCTAAATTGAAGTCTTATTTCCAAAACTGTTTAAGTAAATCATTTGAATTGATATTTTCCTTCCTTTATTGTTTTTCCTTTCTGTTTGTTTCTTTGTTTACATGAATAAATAAAGAATGTATTGTTAATATTATGCGTAGGCTACTCTTCGTAAGGTTACATTGACTTCTTTTGTCCGTCTTACAGGCCTGCATTATGCTTTTACTTTCTTTTTTGAGATATTTGATGTGATAACGATAGGGTAAATATTATAAACATGGTAGCATGTTTCCCCAATAGGGGGCAGTAAAAGCCGTAATTATTTTTCATACGTCTGCAAACTAAAATAGAAGAAGAGAATGACAAATTCGTATACAACTGCATCGGCCCATGTTGAACTCTAAGCATAACTGAAGTTTATCCATATTATATAAAGTTATCACTCGGGCACCTCACAGCAGCGCCCATCAACAATCTGCTCTGAAAGTTATTTGTGGAAGTTGGCTCTGGCGTGAAATGTGACTTTGAATGGCAACTCCCTCTTTTTGGATGTGAGTTTTTTTTGCGAGTTTGCAGACAGATGAGCAACGCCTGTTAAGACAGGAACTTTTCATCAGAGTTGGATTAAAGATACACCGAAAATGCGGGACCGGACCAAAGAACTGGGCAATGTGAGTACAAAGTAGGGCAGTACACTCAGGAAACCGGCTAACGAGCTAACGGGCTAGCCCGAGGATAGTGTACCCATCGGCACAACTGCGATTTATTAACACTCACATTCTCACGGCTCGCAGCCTGCTGCTGTGTGACTGACTTTTAATGTGTCTTTATGCCGAGAGTTGAAAATATCATAAGTCAAATTTCACAAACTGAAAGCTAACAACCTCCTGCACTGCGCTCTAGTCTTGCAGTGTTGTAGTTGGGGTGTGACTTTATTTAGCATACACACTAGCAACAATGAATGTTTGCAATTGATTAAGTACATTGTTTCCCAAGCATATTCAAAATGGCACCCATTTTCAGTTATTATTTAGCACTGTTCACCGTTGGATTTTTCACATTTTCAGAAAGAAAAGTTTAATATCACATCTGTTTAGAACCCTGTTTCTTCTCATAACACTGAATTATGAGCTCTTAAATTTGTCTGATATTAAAAGAATAAGAGTTAGCAAATGATATAGTTAATAAATACATATTTTAATGAAATAACAATCTTTAATGTATCTTACTAGACTGCTGATGCCTCAGACGAAGATGAAGCCACAGCTCTCATGATAAAGCCTGGATCTGGGAGCTCAGCAAATGAAGAGAAAGAAAATGAGGCTTTCTTCAAAAAGGTCCATTTTTGATCACTGTAGCATATTTAATATTTTATCGGAAGTATCGCTGCTGAAAAGAAGCTTGTTCTTTTTATAAACAATTCCAGAAATGAATCACTACCTCCAAACTCCATGTTAATCGATACAGCATAAAAACTGTTCTTTTCCAAAGTTCTCAGAGTGAAACCTATTATTGTCACAATTATCTTCTTTTTTCTCTGTATAGGTTCAGGAGATTCGAGAGGGGCTCGAAACTATTAAGAAGAAGGTGTCTGAATTGGAGAACAAACAGAAAACAGTGTTAGGAGTCGCACTTCCAGAGGACAGTGAGTAGCTTAGCTTAGATTTGGGTATTTATATTATATTTAAACAAATTTTTATGAAATAAAATGCATGGTTCTACATGGAGTTTTTTTCCAGTTTAAGTTTTATCATCCAACACTATGTTCAGCATGAATTAATAATTTTTTCTTTCATGATTTTTTAGGTAATACCAATTATTCATGATTTATAACCCTTTTATTTTTTTAAATAAATAATTATAAAATACATTTTTACTTAACCCATAGGTATGAAAAAGGAACTTCAGTCCCTCAGAGAAGACATCAAAGTCATGGCCAGCCAGATCCAAAGGAAGTTAAAAAGTGAGACTTATAAATAAACAGCTGGTTGTTGAACTTTTTCCGCCGGACCTACTGGATGTGAAAAATTAAACAATACTTTTACGTCACAGGCATCGAACCTAAGAAAGCTGATGGTGAAGACAAATATATTCCAATAAATGTAAGAATGCGGCGAACCCAGGTTAGTTACTTTTGTATTACATTTTTATAAAATATAAACTGTTGTTTTGGCACAGAATAATCTGCTTCTCCCTTTTTTTTCAACATCTTTTGAAAGCATGGTGTTTTGTCCCGTGAATTTCTGGAATTGATGGGTCACTGTAATACAATTCAAGCCCAATACAGAGACAGAAATGTGGAGAGGATACAAAGACAACTCAAAATCAGTATGTGCCCTTTCTGTCATGTTTTAATAATACTATATAATATTATAATACTAGCATTCTCACACAGGGCTCTCATAGAGTATAATTATTTTGAATGTGAGTCATTTGTTTTCCATATTTAAAAGTTTTCTTTTGTATAATCCACAATGCTTGGTGTTGGTATGAGTCCAAGACTACTGCCATATCAGCCAGTGCAACATAAAACAAAACATTATTATCATTTAATGCTTTCATATGCATTACTCCTGCAAAATGAATAAAACTAATGTGAATCTGGTTTCTCTTCCAGCTGGTAACAATGTGACAGATGAGGAACTGGAATCAATGCTTGAGAGTGGACAAACAGATGTTTTCACACAAAATGTGAGTGTGTAGTTTTGTGTTGTGTTGTCATTTTCTACAATTACCTCAAGAAAACAGTCCACAGCAGAGTGATATTTCGTATTACTTAATGTCACATTTCAAGTCTTCTCTTTTGCTTTCTTTGGAATGGATATTTAGGTTTGGTAAGATCCATTTAGGAACAGTTCCATATGAAATTCAGCTGATGTTATTTCTTGTTTTTGATGAAGTTTATTAACCTGTCTGGCTATTTAGTGAAATAACAAATGGGAAAGTTTCCTGACCCTTCACTTTCTGAATTTCTCACAGTTAAAACAACAAATAATAGGCAATGTGAGACCTACAGTTAAACCTAAGAATCCTGAGGGTACCTTGAAGGTCACATTTGGATATAAACAACGTATCTTGGGATGTTATTGCTTTTTTATTCCACAGTAATGAAATCTGGGTTATCAACATCATTAAAAGCATTGTAGTAGTAAATGCTTCTCATTTTCAGTACCTCCCTTTTTTTTCTTTTTCTTTTTTTCTCTTCCCTTTTAGACTTTTGATTACTGTCATTCGTGCCTTCCAGCACATGTATTCCGTTTTCTCTTCCACCCCCTTTGAAGCATTGAGAAACACAAAACATTTCATTATTCTGTCCTGTATGTCACATGATCAATGCCGGCTCTAGCATTTTGGGGGCCCTAAGCAGATTTAAAAAATGCCCCCCCCCACCAATGTTTTGGGTTGTTTGGGCCCCCCTACCCATCCCGCTACACATCCTACACTGACACTGTATTGTAAAACTTTTACAAATTGTCTTACTCCGTATGTTTGAAGATATATTTACTTAAAGGTTCACTGTGTTCATTTTAGCGACATCTAGTGGTGAGGTTGTGAATTGCAACTGTCCACCGCTCACCCCCTCCTTTTCGAATCACCTATAAAAGCTACAGTGGCCGACACTGGACAAAGATGTCGTCTGAGACGGCAGAGAGTGACTAGCATTCTGTAGAGCAGTTTGTCCTTTTAGGGCTGCTGTAGAAACATGACGGCGCAAAATGGTGACTTCACCGTAAGGGGACCCGCAGTGTATGTAGATAGATATGACTCATTCTAAGGTAATAAAAACATAACGGTTCATTATGTAAGGTCTTTATACACCACTGAAAACATGCTTATGTATATTATATTGCATTTCTGTCAATATATCCTCATAAATATTATACACTGCAGCTTTAAATCTGGATCAAAACACAAGCAGAAACTAACAACAGCATATGTAAGCATATGCATATGTAAAATAAGGCGATCATCAACATTAAACAGCATATAAATCAAAGCTGCCTAATGTTACTGAATGAAATGTCAACCCAGCTATAGGACTGTGCAGGTTTTAGAGTGTTGATGTACTCAACCTACTTTTGATCGTCGTCCTGCATCTGATCAAGACATAGGCTAGCCTATGACGACAACCTGATTTTCTCAGCTTTTTGCTCAAGGTTCCTCTTTTTTTATGAAACTAACTCACATTCAAGTGTTGATAAAAAAAGAATGCATTAGGGATGCTCATATTGACCATTTAACCGTTAACCGAAAGTAAGAATTTTGACCGATTAATACTATCAGTTAAACGTTTTATTTATTTTATTTTTTTGCTGCATGGTTAAAGAAAAATATGCTGTATTTGTTAACTCACAGGTTGCGTCGACACGTGTAACCACACGTGTCTACACAGATGTATTTCGCAAAATGAAGCAATGGAAAAAAAGTAGGCCTACTCTGTGGGACCATTTCGACTTGCAAAATATGCTACGCGGTATTAAAATACAGCAGTAGTACAAGCTCTAGACTGGTGGAAAGCAAATGAAAGGCGCTTCCCAAAGCTGGCCGTTCTAGTGAGGTGTTATCTCTGTATTCCAGGGGCATCAGTGCCATCTGAAGCCTTGTTTAAGGCTTTTCGTAGTGTGGTTTTGGTAAAGCTAAAAAATTAAGTCTGACGGGAAGAAAAAAAAATATTACGGTTCTTCAAAGCTTCAAATGGATTCAGTGGGTTTTCGTTTTGTCATCTTAATATGTTAATAATTTAAGTGAAAAATATTTAGTGTAGGCCTATTTATTTTATGCTTTTTATTTATATTTTATCCAGTTTTTCCTCTGTTGTCAGAAACGCTGCAGGTGCGTGAACATGTGATAATGTGTGAATCCAGGTTCTGTTGTTGATCTGTTCTGTATGCTGCGGTTTGCACGGTTTTGCATGAAAAAAGTGTATTTTTAACGGGTCACAGACACTCGTCAATTTTATATTTATTTAATGCCAATTCAATATTATAATCTTATCAGTTAACGGTTAATAATCGGATAATGAGCAATGGTTGTCGGTCGGGAAAATTAACCGAAATGAGCATCCCTAGAATGCATGCTAGAATAAAAATAAAAAGCAGATGGTCCGTTCTTTCTTTTGATATATTGCATGTTCAAATATTCATACTTTTTTTTTTTGTTAAATCAATGATCAAAAATACTGGCGGTGGCTGGCAACTTAAAGGAACACGCCACTTTTCGCTGCACCCATGGTACGGCACAAAGTTCCATGATTGATTACTATGCAGGAATTAGACATATCGGTCTAGAAAATTGCTACTTTTCATTTTCCTTAGTACACAATGTAACTATACACATCAAAACATGTAAATAAGAAAATGTTGGCGTTATTTTGTCACTTATTGAGCAGTAGGCTAGCTGGAGCTGTTTACCTCCAGTCTTTGTGCTAAGCTAGGCTAGCGGTGGGTGCGTCAGACAGAGTTATGGCACGCACGGAGATGAGAATGGTATGTATGGACTTATCTAACTCTGGGGGACACGGCGAATAAGCTAAAGTCCCTAAAAGTCAGCGTGTTCCTTTAAAAAAAAAAAAGGTGTTTCATAAACCAATACAAAAGCGAATGCAAATCTAGCATGGGGCCCCCTGGTGGCCATGGGGCGTCATGCAACCGTTTAGCAGTATGCATAATGTTCGATCATGTGAAAAATCTTGTTTTACCACACAAGCCATGTTTAGTGCTCTGAACCCTGGTGTAAAATCAAATCTTTCTTGCAGATTTTGAATGATGCTAAAGCTACCAGGCAGGCTTTGAACGAGATAGAGTCGAGGCATGATGAGATCATTAAACTGGAGAGAAGCATCAAAGAACTACATGATATGTTTCAGTACCTTGCAATGGAGGTGGAAGCACAGGTGAGATCAACACACTGGTTTTATTTAGTGCATTCCATAGATGTAGCAATCTAGCAAATTAAAAACCATCATGCCTTATCATTTTACAAGCAGTGGTGTTTAATAAATGTGTGGTTTTACTTTAAATCTGTATTTTAATTTAAATGAACTTGTTTTGTCCAGGGTGAGATGGTGGACCGCATTGAGGAGAACATTAAGAGTTCCCATAACTATGTGGAAAAGGCTGTTGCGGAGACGGCCGCTGCTGTAAAAACATCAAAAAAAGTGCGCAAGGTGAGTCAATGTTTTATTTGTTTATTTATTGATATGACAACATTAAATCATTCAGAAGTGATCATGACCACTTCTTTTTCTTCACAGAAAAAGATATGGATAGCAGCATGCCTTGCTATTTTAATTTTAATAATAGGCATTACCCTGGCTGTCAGTTTCAGCTGAGGTGAGTCCCATCAATTGTATTACATTTGAATGCCAACTTTGTGCAAGCTATTCAGGTGAAAGTTATGTTATAGCAAAATGTGTTCCAGCTCTTTTAATAATATCCATATACATTTTATTTCTACAGTGCTGTCCCTTATTAGACGTTTGTGCCCACCAAGCACTGGGTTTTTTCTTCCCAAACTTGTTCCTGAAGGCCCTTTTGCAAACAACATGGCCATGCGTACACATGACCATAATTGGCGTCCTGACTCTAGCTACATGTGTTTAAATTTTAAAGTGTTAATTTGTTGTTTTAGCTGCTTTGACAGACTTTCTCAAAATGTGTCTGTGTCACCACTTGGACATATACAAAGTTGCATGGTAAAAACTATTTGAGTTAACTGATTACTGGATTTCCAAGATGGTGGACTTAATTTGCAGAAACCAACACTTAAACGTGGTCATATAGGGTAGATTATGAAAAAAAAATGCTAATGAGATTCCTAATATATAACACTTCCATTTGGAGACAAGCTCAAGAACTGAGTGATGGGCTGTTTGTCTTTGCCCTACTATGTTTATAAGATGTATTTTGTGTTTTCTGTTGTGATTTATCCTTTTGTAATATCATTTCAAACTTGAAATTCACAAAAAATAGCATTTAAGGTCAGAATTTTATACTCTGCTTTGCATTATAGTAACTACCTTTCGAAATATTTCTTTTCTTGCTCTCTCATGTTGCATACATATGTATATTTTAACACATTTGTGCTCTGTCCCAGTTAAGACATACAACTCTTAAAAAACTGAATATGTACAGTTACTTGTCTAGTGCCTCAGCCTTGGTGCCTTTTCTTGAGCAATTACTTGGGGAGTGTCCACTGTGTGGCACTGTAAAAGCCAAGATCACCAAGAGTGCTTTTCGTTTCACTCAGCCTCTGGACATACTGCCACACATTTCGCGAGTTAGGGTGTACAATTGTAATTTTTAAATAAACTACATGTATATTTTATTGTTTTGCAGTGTTTTTCTTGTCTGGCTATCACCAGACCAAGCTCAATTTAAGATTGAACGTTGGTCTGGGGAGTCTGCTATGTATTTTCTACTGCACAAGAGGTGTGATAAACGAGCATAATTCAAATGACTCTGTACGCAATGGGATAGTCCTTCAACCAATCAGACCACAAGAGGCGTGATCAACGACCCATCATTATCCGTCATCGTGTTAAACCCGCCAATAGGTGGATAAGCCATGATTGGTTTCTGCAAAAGTGTAACAGAAGCAGTAGAATTGAATGTACAGGTTTCCAAACTGAGCTGCAGGGCAAAATCAAATCGCCGGCAGATCAGGCTGGGTTTACCCAGTCTAGTGTTTTTCTTATTTTAAGTAATTGTTATATTTTAGGGCATTATTTACTGTATTAATTGGATGACATTATGCGACATAAGTTGACTTTATTTTTTTGTCGCTTGCAAAAAGTCTTGTGGCAACCTAACATCATTTGTTAACTGTTAATATCTTAAAGACATTTCAACAAAACACATTTTGGGTTACACTTTATTTTAAGTTGTCTTTGCTACACTGTAATTATACATTTAAGTATTGAATAATATTAAGTAACTGTACTTACTATAGGGTTAGGGTTTGGTTTAGGGTTATTTACATGCAATTATGCATCATTTATAGTTATTATTATAACATCATGTTACATATGTAGCACTGCACTATAAAATAATGAACCTTATTGTAAAGTTTTACCAATAAAGTGTTACCAGTTTTTATGTATAATAAATGTATTTTTGAATATAAAAGTGCTCTAGCTGCCTGGTCTGCTAGTCTTCTATTTTTTTGGTAGTATATAGGGCCATGTAAACCATTTATAGCTTTGTGAAAACTGATTTTATTTTATTTTTTGGCTCTTGAAACTGGTCAAAAGTTTGGAAACATTACTTTTTTTTATTCATTCTTTCATCATTCATTATCTTCCACTTATCCGGGGGCCGGGTCGCGGGGGCAACAGTCTAAGCAGAGATGCCCAGACTTCCCTCTCCCTAGCCACTTCCTCCACCTCCTTCCTGGGGAACCCCGAGGCGTTCCCAGGCCAGCCGGGAGACATAATCCCTCCAGCGTGTCCTAGGTCTTCCCCGGGGCCTCCTCCCAGTGGGACGTGCCTGGAACACCTCCCTGGAAAGGCGTCCAGGAGGCATCCGATATAGATGCCCGAGCCATCTCAGCTGGCTCCTCTCGATGTGGAGGAGCAGCGGCTCTACTCTGAGCTCCTCCCAAGTGACCAAGCTTCTCACCCTATCCCTAAGGGAGCGCCCAGCCACCCTACGGAGAAAACTCATTTCGGCCGCCTGTATCCGGGATCTTGTCCTTTCGGTCATGACCATAGGGGAGAGTAGGAACGTAGATTGACCGGTAAATCGAGAGCTTCGCCTTACAGCTCAGCTCCTTCTTCACCACGACAGACCGGTACATCGACCGCATTACTGCAGAAGCTGCACTGATCCATCTGTCAATCTCTCGTTCCATCCTTCCCTCACTCGTGAACAAGACCCTGAGATACCTTAACTCCACCTGAGGCAGGAACTCTCCACCCACCTGAAGTGGGCAATCCACCCTTTTCCAACTGAGAACCATGGCCTCGGACTTGGAGGTGCTGATTCTCATCCCAGCCGCTTCACACTCGGCTGCAAACCGCCCCAGTGCACGCTGAAGGTCCTGGTTTGAGGAGGCCAACACGACAACATCATCCGCAAAAAGCAGTGACGAAATCGCATGGTCCCCAAACCGGACGCTCTCCGGCCCTTGGCTGCACCTAGAAATTCTGTCCATAAAAATTATGAACAGAACCGGTGACAAAGGGCAGCCCTGCCGGAGTCCAACATGCACCGGAAACAGGTCTGACTTACTGCCGGCAATGCGAACCAAGCTCCTGCTCCAGTCGTACAGGGACCGAACAGCCCTAAGCAGGGGGCCCCGGACCCCATACCCCATAGCAGAGCACCCTCCGCAGGATGCCATGGGGAACACGTCAAATGCCTTCTCCAAATCCACAAAACACATGTGGACGAGTTGGGCAAAATCCCATGAACCCTCCAGCACCCTGGAGAGGGTGTAAAACTGGTCCAGTGTTCCACGACCGGGACGAAAACCACACTGTTCCTCCTGAATCCATGGTTCCACTATCGGCCGAATTCTCCTCTCCAGCTGAGAAGTGTGATCCCCTGTAGTTGGAACACACTCTCTGGTCCCCCTTCTTGAAAAGAGGGACTACCACCCCGGTCTGCCAGTCCAGAGGCACTGTCCCCGACCGCCACATGATGTTGCAGAGGCAGGTCGGCCTATTTTTTATGTTTTTGATAAATGCATCAAGCCTGCAGTTATTTGATCAGAAATGCAGAAAAAAACAGTAATATTGTGAAATGTTACTATTTAATATTATTTTAAAAATGGTTTTGTATTTTAATGTACTTCAGAAATCATTCTAATATGCTGCTTTGATACTCGGTTATTATCAATGTTGGAAACTGTTGTGTTGCTTAATATTTTTTTGGATCCTGTGATGCTTTTTTCAGGATTCCATTGATGAATAAAAAGTTAAAAAAGAACAACATTTATTTAAAATTGAAGTATTTTCTAACCATATAAATATTTACTATCACTTTTTTAATCAATTGAACACATCCTTGCTGACTAAAAGTATTACTAAAAGTTTGATTCTGAAATAAATGCTGTTTTTTAAATTACTTTTTATTCATCAAATAATCATGAAAAAAAGTATCACAGGTTATAAAAAAAAAATATTAAGCAGCACAACTGTTTCCAACATCGATAATAAATCAGCATATTAAAGTGATTTTTGAGGATCATGTGACTGAAGACTGTTGAAAATATAGCTTTGCATGACAGAAATAAATTATATTTTAAAGTAGCCTATATTAAAATACAAAACCATTATTTTAAATAGTAATAACATTTCACAATATTACTGTTTTTTCCCTGTATTTTTGATCAAATAAATGCGAGCTTGATAAGCATAAGAGACTTCTTTCAAAAACATAAAAAATAGTAATGTTTCCAAACTTTTGATCGGTAGGACTGCTGTGTATATACTTGGGTATTTCTAATAAAAGAATACACATTTTGAGGCATGTATTTTGTATTAGGGTGGTCAGTCCCCTCATAATTCATACACTGGATGACATGAACTAGCCTACGACAGTTCAGGTGCCCGACCTGTGCGTAGAACTACATCTCCCAGATTGTGTTTACGCTCTGCTTCTATTTATAACAGCAGCAGTCTTGTTTCGCACTGTCTGTGTTGAACACGGTGTGGACAGCGGCACAACGAGGTTCAGGTAACATTTTATATATATAGGCCTATATATAAGTTGTTTATTGTTATAATATCACCAAATTACACGAGTAAACACGTCCAAGCTTGGGTTTACCCAATGAGTGATGCTGATTTCTAAACTATACAAAGTTTGTATTTCAAGATAACAAGCTGTATCGTGTTCTTCTCTCTTTTTGTCTATTTTGACTTATTTACCGAGCTAACAGAATCAAACAAAACCAGTGTGTTTTCAATCACTTTTGTTTAGTTAGTTACGCCCGTTTCAGAAATGAAAGTGAAAGAACACAACTCAAAGGAAAACCCAACAATAAACTAACTTCTTACTAAACAGATTTTTTTTTGACGAATTGAAAGGTGACTGTGTCCCCGATAAATCCCGGGATGAGTGACGGAACGGAGAAAGAGACTGTTCCCTTTGTAAAGACCTCATCTTACTCTCTGGTAGTTTTCACCGATGTTCCTCCATCATATCCGCCAAACATCGCAGTTTCGTGTCGCTACACACTCACCGATTCTCTGCTGCCCAACCCTAGAGACTGGGTCGGGATCTACAAGGTGACTAATTAATAACACGAACTAATTTACAGTTTACTGACTAGACATTATATTTACTGTGATTGCATATTTATTATGGTCACACTTGTTACATTTTATAATGGATGGTTCAGGTTGGCTGGACTTCGACACAGCAGTATTATAACTACGTATGGGTGGAACCTTGCCTGGACCATGTTGGACCAGAACCGCTTGTGCAACAAGTGGTTTTCAAAGGTAGGAATCGTCCTGTTTCTCAGTCCAGCTCCAAGGGGACCAAAACACTGCACATTTTATATTACTGTTTTATTTATCATAACTTTCCATTATTGCTCCATGACCTGAACTGCCGTAGATTGGTGCCAGAGAAAAAAAGGCTTTAGGTCTTAAAACCTAAATGTAATATAATCATGATTGTGACATAAATAAATATTCACTACTGGAGGGGAGTCTAAAGGTAAAAAAGGGATTTGGTGTATCCTCAATGTCTGTGGTTTGGGCCCTGCGGGGCCGGTTGCATAAACCACTAAGACTAGTCTTACAAGTGAAGCACTGGTTTTGCTATAATTTGTTTTCTTCTTTAATACAGTTAATAACTTTTTTTTTTAAGTTAGTTACATAAAAACTGTAGGTCTATTTTTATACTGAAAAGTAAAACTGCCCCTGACTCACTTTCTTAACAAAATTTCTTCATACTAGATCTTAAGACACTGTTTTAAACATAATGGCTATATTCATGCAACTGACCCCTGGTGTAATTACTGTGCATCAGTGCCATGGATGTGACGTTGTGCTGCTATTTTTAGTAAAGGCACCACTAACTTGAGTGGTCCACATCTACTCGTCATGCTACTCAGGGGTCCTAAATCAAGGGACCTTGTGATGCGTCAAGTGTCTCAAGAATTTGGTTTGCTGCCATGCACCACTTTCTTGGCAGTTAAATAAGTGTGGAGCAACAGGGTGATGATTTCTTGAGCATGATAGGGTAGTTTTTTCATATCAAAAACATTTAAGTATGATACCTTACTAATCTAGGGATGCACTCATAAACAATGTTAGAATTATTTTAGGTATAGGCTCCAAAATATTGTGTCTGACTGATTTTAAATCAATTAATTTAATTTTGGTCATTTTGGCCACCCCTGAAATGGGTCATGGGTCACCACTGAGCAGTTTAATTAAATACTTTTTTTTGATTTCTTGCATGGAAGTAGCCTAGAACATAATGTATTTAAAATGCACACAGTTTAATGATAACATTTGTCCTCTTGAATGATGTTAAATTGAATGTTTGAAGCAAAGTGTTTGCTGAATATCCACAATTTAAAGGGTTACTTCAGCGATTAGCATTAAGCTTTGTATCAGTAGAAACTAGGGGTGCACGATATATCGATTCAATATCGTTATCGCGATATCACGTTGCCCGATATTATATTGTAAGTCTCGCGATAATTATGCGTTATTTGGTTTATGACAAAATGAGACGCGTTTCACTATATATACATTCTTTATCGGATCAATTTTTTTTAAAAAACCGGGTCCCTCCTACTCGCTCCAAAGCTAACCATCACTCTCTCACTTCTCCTCCCTCGCTCTACACACACACACACACACACACCCTTGTCGGGCCAGCTCGACGCACACACCAGCGAAGTGAAAGAAAAGAAAGGACCTAAAGAGAGAGCGAAGGGAGCGAGTGGAGCAAAAGAAAGAACACAAAAGTAAGAAAATTAGTGTTGCTCAGGGAGAAGACAAAATAGTTAAGAACTACCACAAGCCACTTTACGATGGGTGGTTTTGCATTTAATGAATTATTTTTATTTCTCTCCGTTTTAAATATTTCTCTCAGTTTATTTCGGCTCTGTTTGAGTGTGCCTGTCAGTCTACGCACTGATATGAGCAGATATCCGATCACTATGCACCAGTTACGGGGTGTTTAGCCACGCTTGCAATGTTGGTGTCAGAGAGTTATACTCACGGAACACTATAGTTATTCACAATCACGGAAGTTCATTATTTGAATGTGTTTTAAAGCATTCCATTACCGGTTAAACATTTCATTTGCGTGCTCATGCACTGTTTTAACATGCGCTGAGCCGCGCACTAAAAGCCTCTCAAACACGTGATTACTGGACTAAGTAGTCTTATTGCGCTAATACTGTCAAATACACACATGTGTAACCGGTGGCTCGCGACACCAGTTATAAAACCACTTTTCTCTGCGTTGTGAAGACAGACACGGGACAACAGGCGGCGGTTTCACTGGGTTTTTTACTCTCTGAGATCTGATGTAAAACAAATAAAGGCAGCCTCTGAGTACAATCACCCTTATTTCGCTCTCTTCCATACAATTACAAGGTCAAGAGCAAGAAAAATACAGAGAAAACATACCTGATGTAAAACAAATAAAGGCAGCCTCTGAGTACAATCACCCTTATTTCGCTCTATAAAACAAATGTGACGTAGATTTAATTACCATGTGCTTTTCATCTCCACATATAGAGTAATGACACAAATATAACTTAAATTGGGCAAAATGACAAAAATAACCACACAGGTAAGTAAAATAACATAATACACATAATTTGCAATGAAGATATAGAAATAAAAGCAACAATTAAAATAAAGATTAATAAGGATTAGCAGGAGCCAAAAATAACCCACCTCTTCCATACAATTACAAGGTCAAGAGGAAGAGGAGGGGACAAAACAGGAAATTAGGTGGGCTCATGGTGACATCACAGCAATTAAAGGGGAAACGCACTTAACTCACTTAGGCAAATCACATCAGGTACATGTAAACGAACAATTTTGTGAGAATTATAACAATCAATACATGTTTTAACAAAACACTTTGCGTACCTGTTACACTCACCCCCCAGAATTCACACAAAATTCTTAGAGTATAACAAATAAAACACTGGTCACTTGAATTACATGGTCCACACATTAAAATCAGTGAAGACTCCACCTAGAAAGTTACCCAAACAAGGGATACAAATATGGAGAAAGTTGGCCAAACGTCTACACATTTTGCAGGCATACACAAAGTGCCCATTACACTTTGAAAAACTCATACCAAATACATAAACAGGATTAATATACACAAAATAGAGAAGATTACACTTTGGTTGAGATGTATTACCAGAGATCATGTAATATAATACACAAACCTATACATGAATAACAGGAGATACAGACTCCACACCAAGTAAGGTTTCAAGTTGAACCATTGACTCAATCAGCCTACGAACAGGTTTAAGTACTCTACCAAACCTGGTAGTGTAACGATCGTCAGAGTTATGGTCAACCAAAGGATCACGTGAACTGTCAGGAACAGGAACAGTAAAAAAGTCATTAGCTACAGTGTCAAGGCCAACCGAAAACTCATTTTGTACTTCAGAAAGAGTCTGAGAAGAATGGGATGAGACCCAAGAAGCAGTACGATCATCATCACAAACAGCAATGTGAGAAATGACAGACATGGACTCAGCATGTGACAAATCATCAGTGACAGGTAAGGTTGACTCAACCACATCACATACAGATTGAGGAGGTGTGGAACAAGGGCTACCACTAGCACTTTCACCAACAGAAAACTCAGTTGAAGGCAAAGGAAGAAAGTTAACTGGCAACAATAGATTCCGATGTACCACTTTCTCATGACCAGATTTGTCACGGATCTTGTAAATGTGCAGTGAAGGTTTGGAGTCAACAACGGAATACATGGTGGGTTCCCATTTATCGGCAAGCTTCCGTTTACCTCTACAGCCTCTGTTGGCAATGAGAACATGATCACCAACTGACAGGGGCAATCCTTTGACTCTCTTATTGTACTGATCAGACTGATGTTTTTGTTCGGCAGTAGAGTTCTTTTGAGCCAGCGCCATAGCAGACTGTAGATCACTGACAAGAGATTGAACATAGTCATTGTAATCACAGATTGACTCATCACGAAGCACGCTTTGAAACATAAGGTCAACAGGCAATCTCGGCACCCTCCCGAACATCAGGTAAAAAGGGGCAAACCCAGTTGTTTCATGGGCAGTGCAGTTATACATGAATGTCATTGTTTGTACCAACTGTGGCCACTTGTGCTTGGATCTGGGTGGAAGCGATCTCAGCATGTTACCTAACGTTCTGTTGAATCTTTCAGTCCCTCCATTCCCCATTGGGTGGTACGGTGAAGTCCGTGACTTGTCAACGCCGGCAATATCAAGAAGCTCTGCTATCAGCTCACTCTCAAAATTTGCTCCCTGGTCCGAATGGATACGCTGGGGAAATCCATAGATACAAAAGAAGCCATCCCAGAGTTTCTTAGCAACACTTTTAGCACATTGGTTTCGGCAAGGAAAAGCGTGAGATAACTTGGTGAAATGATCCGTAATTACCAAGACATCCACAGATTTATTGTGCCTGTCTTCAGCAGACCAGAAATCAATACAGACAAGCTCCAATGGGGCAGTGGTCTTAATGCTCTCCAAGGGCGCTCTTGCTGCTGGCTCTGGAGTTTTACTCAGGACACAACGGGCACAAGTCTTGACATAATCACGCACATCACGTTCCATCCCAGGCCAATAGAACCTCTGGCGGGCTAAAGACAGGGTACGTGGCTGACCTTGGTGACCGGCCAGATCATGAACACCAGAGAGTGCTTGCGGTTTCATAGAGGCAGGCAGGACGAATTGAAACTTTTTATGCTTAGAGAGTGGATCTTTGACAGCTCTATACAGGATGCCATGAAGCAAACAGAGTTTATCCCACTGCCTCAAAATCCTCAAAACTAGCAAATCCTCATTCGCACGCTCACGCCTGGTAGGTCTGCGCTTCCTGCTGACATAGAAAGCCACCCTCGAAATAACTGCGTCTTTGTGTTGCTGACACTGCAGTTCAGACAATGGAAAGGCATGGATTACATCTTGACAGTCGGGAATCAAAGAAGTCAAATGATCACCCACGGATGTTGCTCTGGATGCAGCTCCTGAATCCCAATCATCACAGACAGACAAGATAGATGAAACATCCTCAGAGGTCATGGAAAAGTTTATCTCAGAGCTTAGATTGAGGTCAGTTTCAAGTGTCTGTGGCTGGCACGTGAGACGGAATGTCCTCTGCACAGAATCATCTCCCACACTGTGTACATACTTCAGCAGTTCAGAGTAAGGCTCGGACAGAAGTCGCTGACTCACTGGGTTGACGAATGGGTCACGGCTGAGTGCATCCGCCACGACATTCAATCGTCCAGGAACGTACTTGATTTTAAAGTTGTACGGGGCAAGTTTTGAAACCCAGCGCTGCTCACAAGCATCTAGTTTAGGTTTTGTCAAGATGTACGTGAGCGGATTATTGTCCGTCCACACGGTAAACTCATGACCTTTTAACCAGTGACTGAACTTGTCGCACACTGCCCACTTGAGGGCCAAGAACTCTAGTCTGTGTGCAGGGTAATTAGCTTGGCTGCGGCTCAAAGACTTGCTGGCGAAGGCTATGGGACGTGCTTTGTCCTCACCACTGGGAACTTGAGAAAGTACTGCACCTAGGCCGTCCAGCGACGCATCAGTGCAGAGAACAAAGGGGCGCTCAAAGTCAGGGTGTGCCAGGACCACGCTCTCGACAAGGGCTCTCTTTAACTCTTCGAAGGCGACATCACAATCAGGAGTCCAGTCCTGGGGAGACAACTCCCGATAAGTGCCAGATCGATTACGGCCACTTGTGCCTTTCGCCAAACGTTTTTGACCGGCCGTCAAATTGAACAATGGCTTTGCGACACGTGTACAGCCAGGGATGAAGCTCTGGTAGTATAAAACCATGCCCAGAAATTATCTCAGTTTCTTTGGCGAAGGTGTGACATTATCTTCCTTCATCAGGTCATTCTTTCGAAATGCTGAAATGACTGCTACCTTGTCTTCATCCACGGAAACTCCAGATCCGCTGATCACATGGCCCAGAAATTTGATGGAGCGCCTGAGAAAGTGACACTTTTTCGGAGCCAACTTCAAATTACTAGCTCTCAACCGTGAAAACACCACTTCCAAGCGTTTCAAAGCCTCCTCTTCAGAGCGGGCGAAAACCAGCAAATCATCTAGATAGCAAAGGAGGCTGGAAAAGTTTAGATCTCCAAACACACTGAGCATCATGCGCATAAAGGATGCTGGGCTGTTACACAGGCCTTGGGGAAGACGGTTGTATTCGTACAAGCCCATTGGTGTTGTAAATGCTGTGTAATGACGATCGGAAACATGGAGCGGGACGTTGTAAAATCCTGACGTCAAATCAACAGAGCTGAAGAGAAGATTTCCGCCTAGAGCAGCCAGGCAGTCTGCCTGATGAGGCAAAGGGTGAGCATCCTTAATGGTCTTTGCATTAAGCCAGCGAAAGTCCGTACAGACTCTGAGAGATCCATCCTTCTTCCATACCATTACCAAAGGAGATGCATACTCGCTGACGGATTTGCTAATGATGCCTTTCTCTTCCATTTCAGAAAGTACCTCTCTCAACTTCTGGTAGTGGGCAGGAGGGGTTCGGCGATATGGCAGGCGAAACGGACGCTCATCGCTCAGATGAATTCGGTGGACAAAGTCTTTCACCTCTCCACAATCGAGTCTGTCTCTGGAGAAAACATCTTGATAGGACACGATAAGACTCGTCAACTGCTCCTTCCATGACTTTGAGACCTCACACTTTTCGATATCAATGTCCCCCAAACCATACTCGTGCAGTGACTGCACAGGGTCAACAGGTGGAATAGACTTGGAGAAAGCTGCACCAGAAACTTCAGGTTTGCACACATATTGTGAGACTGTAACATCCTCCACTGCTAAACAAGGAGACACATCAGCCAGCTTAGCGTTACGTCGAAGAGTGATTGGAGACTGGGTGGGATTTAAGATCTTCATCGGCACCCATCGATCACCCCACATAGGAGTCACCACACGTCCAACAAGAACATGACGTGGCGCTGAACGTGACGTAGTGGGCTCGACGATGACGGAGCTTCCTGGGGCGACATTAGTGTTAGCTGGTAGTTTTCCCCAGACAAGGTGCTCACACCTGGGAAGCAAGGTAACGGCCTGACAAAGCCTAACTGTACCGAGCTTAGCGGGCTGTTGGGGACCAGACCAACGAGAAACACCGCTCAATAGCTCAAGAAATTCTTCACACTCAGGGTTGCTGTTTTGGCAGGAAATTAGTTCCCAGTATCTCTTTTCGGCTTTCATCTTCTGAAGCACACATTTGATTACATTACTACCGATAATGAACTCATCCTTCTGTCCAGGCACTACTAAGGTTGGCACGACAAACTTGAACCCGTAGACTTCGATTTCCAGGTCATATGTGCACTTAGGCTGAGTAGTCAGACCACCGCAGCCCACCAGGACCACATTACCAGGAATCACTGAGGGTTGAGGGAGAACTCCAGCAGCATGCAACTTTGATTCACTTTCTATACTCAGCGTGCAAGCCATACTGCCAGAATCTAGCATACCGTTCAGCACGGACTGGCCACCGACAGTCACAGGAGCATAAAAGAGTTCACTAGCTCCATCAATTTTCTGAGATCCCACATACAGCACTGTTTTGTCGGGTGGCAACAATTTGCAACAATTTACAAAAATCTCATGTGGGTCTGACTCGTCTTTTAGGGGAAATACGCCACTGCCCATGTTATCCCCCTCCGCACATAGGCTATTTAGTTTAACTGAATGGCTGAAGGCGGCAGCTCAAAGCCTGTCGTCCTAGGACAATTGCTCTTAAAGTGTCCAGGTTTGAAGCAGTTACGACAAAGCCTCTGGCGCATACAATGAGTATGTGTAGTGTGCTCTTTAGATTGACATACTCTACATGCTGAGCTCAGACTGGGCTTGGGGTCTGAAGTTCTGACAGGACAGTTTGGGGTGGACGAGGACAGTGAGGCAGTGCAGAGAGATAAAACTTTGTCCATCATGCCAACCAACTGCTGCATACTAGCATCAGGAGTAAAAGGAGCAGCGTTGGGGTTCAACTGACCAGCTAAACTTGGTATCTGACTTGAGAGTTCAGGCTGTTTGGGAGAACTTGACGCAGAATCGTCACAGACAGCTACAGTGTTCTGATGGCAAGCAGACATAGGCAATGAGCGTGAAGTTCTAGCAAAAGCTCTCTTCAGAGTCCTGCGATGACTATCCAGTCGCTCTTGAACTTCAGCAGCACTCCACTGTTCAGCAGGCTTGAACTGAAAAGACAAAGCAAGGCCAGGATCTGGACAGTGTGAGATAAACATCATAACAGCTTCAGTAACAGGGTCCTCAACACACTTGTTCCGTCTACGCAAACACTCATCAGCCACATCAATCGCCTTATTGAGCCGTATCCAGTAGTCCATTGGGCTCTCGTCCGCCCTAGGCAGGGTGTTATAAAAGTCAGACATAGGCATATTTGAATACATCAACTCACTGAAATTTCGCTTCAGTATATCGAACACGGTGGTGGGGAGCACTACAGCCGTCGGCCCAGGGAAGCTGCGCAAGGACACTTTGACCACATCTCTCGCTTTTCCAGCTAACCTGCTCAAAATGATATCAGAAGCAGTTTCATCAGTGCTTTTCTTTCTGTTCAAATAACTGTACATCAAATCTTCCCATTCATGTACAGTAAACGAATCACTTTGATCACCTCTAAAGAACGGTGGAGGCGCAACATCATGTTGGACAATGACTTTCAAATTAGAAGCATCAAAACATTCACCTGAATGCTGTACATTTGACTTAGATTGCACTGGGCTGGGCTGTTGCGTTAAGTTGAGACTGGCTGAAATGCTTTCACCAATTTTCAGTGCCAAATCAGAAATAATACTCCCCAAAGACTCAGGGGTAACTGCACGATCAGTGTTACGGCGTGCAAAAGGGGTAGAGCAAGCAGCTGGGCTCCCTGAGGTACCAATAGCTGAGTCAGATGCATGTACATGGTCAATATCTGCAGTAAAGAATGTCCTCCCTCTCCCAAAACAATGAGGTGAAACTCCATACATATTGTCAGGACGATTAAGAACAGCCCCACTACCCCTGCCTACTGGTAGCATGGCACTAGGTCTTTGTACAGGGCTAAAATTATCCTGACTAACAGTGTCCTCAAACATGACTCAGTTCGAATAGAAGAAAAAAAAAAAATTATTAAAAAAAATGTAATAACAGTTTCAGAAAACAAACACTGAAATCACAACTAATATGCAGATAAGTGTAGTTTGCAGAAATACTAATTTAGACTCTCTCAAAACAGTCCAATGTTAGTTTCAGGGAGAAAAAAAAAAAAAAATTATGTGACGACGATCACAAAAACACTGTCCTTCAGTTTGCAGCAACGCAAAGAACAGTTCAGTACAGCGTTGCACGAGGAGAAATAAAATAAAATGTGATCATAAAAATATCCCGTCAGTAATGAGCGTGCATCAGTAAAAAGAAGAAAAAAAAGTTCAGCACAAACCCCACAGCGAATAGTATTAATAAAAGTCAAAACAGTTTTTCATCATACTTCATAAAAAGGGCAACCGTTCAACCTTTACCGTCTGTGATATGAGCAACAGAAGATAGAACACTGATGACGAGATCGGCCGAGATGAAATGAGCAGCGGCCTCCGCGATCAGCGAAACACCCTCACATCCAGCGATCTTTCACGGCACACCGTCGTCTGTTGAAGCAGCAACTCCGGCGATCGGTAATCAGCCGATCATGCGAAATCCGAAGGGTTATGGCACCACGTGTAACCGGTGGCTCGCGACACCAGTTATAAAACCACTTTTCTCTGCGTTGTGAAGACAGACACGGGACAACAGGCGGCGGTTTCACTGGGTTTTTTACTCTCTGAGATCTGATGTAAAACAAATAAAGGCAGCCTCTGAGTACAATCACCCTTATTTCGCTCTCTTCCATACAATTACAAGGTCAAGAGCAAGAAAAATACAGAGAAAACATACCTGATGTAAAACAAATAAAGGCAGCCTCTGAGTACAATCACCCTTATTTCGCTCTATAAAACAAATGTGACGTAGATTTAATTACCATGTGCTTTTCATCTCCACATATAGAGTAATGACACAAATATAACTTAAATTGGGCAAAATGACAAAAATAACCACACAGGTAAGTAAAATAACATAATACACATAATTTGCAATGAAGATATAGAAATAAAAGCAACAATTAAAATAAAGATTAATAAGGATTAGCAGGAGCCAAAAATAACCCACCTCTTCCATACAATTACAAGGTCAAGAGGAAGAGGAGGGGACAAAACAGGAAATTAGGTGGGCTCATGGTGACATCACAGCAATTAAAGGGGAAACGCACTTAACTCACTTAGGCAAATCACATCAGGTACATGTAAACGAACAATTTTGTGAGAATTATAACAATCAATACATGTTTTAACAAAACACTTTGCGTACCTGTTACACATGGTTAACATAAACACAGCCAGTTATGTCTAAAGTGAAAGTAAAATCGCGTGTGTCTGTATTAGATATGTAGATACTGCCGCTTGTCCTTAAGGGACCTCTAAAATAATGTCATACTCATCTAATGTTGTTCAAACTTTTTTTCAAGAATTTCTTCTGTTGAACACAGACAGTTGAATACCAGACAGCAGGGCTGGACTGGTAATCTGGCATACCGGGCATTTTCCCGGTGGGCCGACGCACTTTGGGGCCGATACAAGGTTATTTATTTATTTAATTTTTTGCCACGGACTGGCCCATCATGCAGGGACAGCGGCCCATTGGTTTGTCTTCTTGAATTGACAGGCCAAAGCGAGAGAGACCTTCCCTCCTCCATAGACTGTGTCCATATTAGGCGATGTTTAAAAATTTGGGCGCATGAAACTGCAAAAGGCGAATATCCGCGCAACAGCGCTGCCGCGGCCGAACGTGCGCTGCGTTTCTGCTGCTCTATGAAGTGATGAACCGGCACTTTGACTCCGAATGTTGTTTTATACAATCGTGTGATATGGGAACATTAAAGGTTCTGTGGTGAATCAGCTGAAAACAGCCGCGACCATGTAAATACATCACGAGGTAAATTGGAAAACAGCAATAGCTACCCACAACTACAAACTTGTCACTCTAGCACAACCAAATTCAATAGTTTATTATTTATTTATTTTCGAAACCTTATACCTATGATAATGAGGAGCATGATTTTACCTGTGACTACCATGCCCATACAGTTAAATGAAACTGACCTACAGTTAAACTTAGTTCAAATGTCATTACACTCAAAAAAAAAAAGGTTCTATATGGCACCAAAAATGGTTCTTGGCTCATAATCAGAGGGGAACCTTTTTTAGTGCTATATAGCACCAATTTTGGTGCTTCAGTGGTTCTTCAGAAGTTCTTCACCAGTTCTTTGACTAAGGTGCTATATAGAACCTCTGAAGAACCACATGAAGCACCAAAATTGGTGCTATATAGCACTAAAAAAGGTTCCCCTATCATTACGAGCCAAGAACCATTTTTGGTGCCATATAGAACCTTTTTTTTTTTTTTTTTAGAGTGTAGTGTAATTAAATTATAATTCAACAAAACAGCTTTAAAGCCTGGATCCCATGCATTAAAGGGATAGTTCACCCAAAAATGAAAATTATGTCATCATTTACTCACCCTCAAGTTGTTCCAAACCTGTATGAGTTTCTTTGTTCTGCTGAACACAAAAGAAGATATTTTGAAGAATGTTTGTAACCAAGCAGAGAGAGCAACCATTGACTACCATAGTAGGAAAAAAAATACTATGGTAGTCAATGGTTGCTCTCTCTGCTTTGTTACAAACATTCTTCAAAATATCATCTTTTATGTTTCACGGATGAGAGAAAGTCATACAGGTTTGGAACAACTTGAGAGTGAGTAAATTATTTTAAAAGCAGTAAATTCACTTTAATGTATCCTAGATCAAAATCAGTGGTTTACTGTCAAGTGCATTTCTGTGTGACAAAAGTGCAATATTACGTTTGTTATCTGCATTTGCAGTAAATTCGATAATATCCATCATTAGTTGTCCCTGTCCTAGATTTATTTATTTACTCCAATTTAAGGCCCTAACCCCAGTTAAAACATTCAAGAGGAACTCATGGGCCGGATGGGCTGGATTTGCCAGGGCCGAATTTTAGCCCCAGTCCAGCCCTGCCAGACAGTTGATGGTAGCCATTGACATCCATGTTATTATTTCCTACAATGGTGACCAGCAACTGTTGGTTTCCAACATTCTTCAAAATATATTTTATGTCCAACAGAAGAAAGAACTTTATTCAGGTTTAAAACAACTTGAACGCCAGTAATTGATGACAGAATTTTCATTTTTGAGTGAACTCTCTCTTTAATTTTACATGTATTCATACACTTTCATGCTGTACTGCTCTGAGCTGCCACTGTAAATCTTTATATACATTTATTTTATATTATACTATACACTAGGAATGTGTACAAGGTTTTTTTAAAGTAAAGTTTTAAGTAAGGTTTTTCCAAGTCTTTTAAGTAAATAAATAAATAAATAATTATAATAAAAATAATAATAACTCTTTATGTTCCTGTCGGGTAAGAATAGAATAGCAAAAAACTGATCTGACAAGCCATCAGAACCGAACCGAACCAAAAACGTGCTTAAAAACCGAGGAATGTATTGAACCGTGGACTTACTGTATTGTTGCATCCCTACTGTACAACCAGACATGATTATTATGTATTTATTCATGTTGTACCAGTCCAATATGACTGTCAGTTGCCTTGTGTTGTAAGAACTTGTTTTATTTGTTATGAATCTATTTTGATGTGTTATGGGGTTATGGTGTGGGGTTGTTTTTCAGGGGTTAGGCTTGGCCTCTTAGTTCCATTGAAAGGAACTCTTAATGCTTCAGCATACCAATACATTTTGGACAATTTCATGCTCATAACATTTTGGGAACAGTTTGAGGATGGCCCCTTAATGTTCCAACATGACTGCGCACCAGTGCATAAAGCAAGGTCCATAAAAATATGGATGAGTGAGTTTTGTGTGGAGGAACTTGACTGGCCTGCACAGAGTCCTGACCTTAACTTGATAGAACACCTTTGGGATGAATTAGAGCGGAGACTGCGAGCCAGGCCTTCTCCTCCAACATCAGTGCCTGACCTCACAAATGGGCTTCTAGAAGAATGGTCAAAAATTACCATAAACACACTCCTAAACCTTGTGGTTTGAGAGTAAGAGTTGAAGCTGTTGAAGCTGCAAAGGGTGGGCAAACCCCATATTAAACCCTACGGATTATGAATGGGATGTCATTAAAGTTCATGTGCATGTAATGGCAGGCATCTCAAAACCTTTGGCAATATAGTGTATATATATTATATATATATATATAGTGTATATATATATATATATATATATTTTTTTTTTAGAACCACTACCGTAGAATTCTGATAACATTCTATGTGAAACTCTATATGATACAGATTTTTTTGTTCTCAGAGAGCTACCTGCCCAAGGATGATGGGGAGTTTTACCAATTCTGCTATGTGGACAACAGCGGTTGTGTCAAAGGAGCCAGCACCCCGTTCTGCTTTCAAGGCCCAGCAGAAACAAGCCTGGACTGCAGCTTGGAGAATGACCTGTTAGTTATAACAACACAGGTACAACTTGGACGCCATGTGGAGTTTAATTCTGCTAGCAACTAAAAGTTTAATACTAATACCAAATGGTCACAAAATCCATTATTGAATGTCATTGTGAGTAGGAGCAGGCAGAAAAGATGGAGAAAGAGAAAGAGGACTTTGTCAAAGAGATCGAGCACTTAAAAGAAAGAAATGAGATCCTGCAAACTGAGTTGGATGAAAGACTGCATGAGATCTGCCGTCTCAGGGTTAGTCAGATTCTCTTCCTTTTACAACACATGTAAAATGTATGTTGTTTACAGTATTTGTGCTACCTCCAATCATACAGGATGTTTTTGTAATAAAGGTCAACTTATTGTCATGTAATGTCTCATATCATTTTTAGACACTTGTCTTTGTGTAGTGGGGAATGTTGTACTACTTGTTGTCCTAATCAGTTTTTTTTTACTATTATTTGTATACTATCCTATAGCTTTCAATTTTTATTTGTATTTTTTATATTTCTGTATAGTTTTAATAATTTATTTTAATTTTATTAATTTATTAATTATTTTTTGTTTTAGTAGTTCTAAACTTATTTCAGTTTTCTCATTTTGATATTTATATTAGATGAAAAACTATTTTAATAATTTTTGTGTTAGTTTACAAGTATAGTACAGTTTTAGTTAACAAAAACAACACTGGTTTTACTGCATTGTTCTTGTACTGACGAAACACCACTGTGTATAAGCAGTAGTGAATAAAGTGATCATATATGTGCTTTTTTACTAAACTGCAGAGCTCTCTAGATGAAGTGAAGTCAAAGGATAAACCAGAAACACCACTGCCAGATGTACAGAGTTTTAACTCCACCGAAGAGGTAAAGGTCAAGCAAACACCCAGTTGAAACATGTCTGTAATTTTATGTCTAAGTCTGATTGAGAATTGTACGAGATATGTATGTCTTTTATCATACAAAATTATTCACAGTCACTGAACAATCTTCATGAAAAGTATGAGAGAGCTGTTCAAAAGATCAACTTGCTTAAGGGACAAATGGCTGAGTTACAGCAACAGGTTGAACTCCACGATGTCGAAAACCTCAGGTGAGTTTCCTCATTATGAAAATCTCTGTACCAACATGTGTTTTTATATGCAAATGTAACCGCTCCTACTCGACCGCTCCAAGGGGGACTCAAACTGGGGTCTCCGGCGTGGGAGGCGGGCATGCTAACAAGGACGCTGAAGACCACAGCCTCTAGCTTTAGTCGCTAACACCCGTCTTGAGGCCAAGGGAGTGAAGTTTACACACACACAGCTTTTATTGGCCAATGTCCATTACACTCACCCCCCTAAACCTCACTCCCATCTGGGTCAAGGCACCAAATGTAACCGGTCCTACTAGACCCGGGATTTGAACTGGGGTCTCCAGCGTGGGAGGCGGGTGAGCTAGCAATGACACTAAAGGCTGCAGCCTCGAGCTTTAGGCGCTAGCACTCCTCTTGAGGCCAGGGGAGTGAGGTTCACACACACACAGCTCTTACTGGCCTACGTCCGTTACACTCACCCCCCTAAATCTCACTCCCATCTGGGTCACGGCACCAAATGCAACCGGTCCTAGGATTTGAACTGGGGTCTCTGGCGTGGGAGGCAGGCAAGCTAACAAGGACGCTAAAGACAGCAGCCTCTAGCTTTAGTCGCTAACACCCCTCTTGAGGCCAAGGGAGTGAAGTTTACACACACACAGCTTTTATTGGCCAATGTCCATTACACTCACCCCCCTAAACCTCACTCCCATCTGGGTCAAGGCACCAAATGTAACCGGTCCTACTAGACCCGGGATTTGAACTGGGGTCTCCAGCGTGGGAGGCGGGTGAGCTAGCAATGACACTAAAGGCTGCAGCCTCTAGCTTTAGGCGCTAGCACTCCTCTTGAGGCCAGGGGAGTGAGGTTCACACACACACAGCTCTTACTGGCCTACGTCCGTTACACTCACCCCCTAAATCTCACTCCCATCTGGGTCACGGCACCAAATGCAACCGGTCCTAGGATTTGAACTGGGGTCTCTGGCGTGGGAGGCAGGCAAGCTAACAAGGACGCTAAAGACAGCAGCCTCTAGCTTTAGGCGCTAGCACTCCTCTTGAGGCCAGGGGAGTGAGGTTCACACGCACAGCTCGCCCCTAAATCTCACTCCCATCTGGATCATGGCATCAATTGTCACCGGTCCTTCTCGACTTGCTCTGAGCGGGATTTGAACTGGGGTCTCCAACATGGGAGGCGGACGATCTAACAAGGACGCTAAAGACAGCAGCCTCTAGCTTTAGGCTGTTGGGGTAACAGCTTAGGACCCAGGACCAGTAGTGAAAAATGAAGACCAAGAGTCAGGAGTTAGGTTAATTAAAGAAAATAGTTTGCAGTTTCATCAGCAGAAGGCAGCTCACAAGGAGTTTGTAGGCCGCACTCCCTCTACCAGTCTCCCTGCCTCCGCCTAACGTACATACAATTTCTAAACAGTTATACTGTTTTCAAGGTCTAACCACGTCATTATTGTCATGTGGAAAGATTCTGATTGTTCAGAGAAAATGCAGAGTCACGGTAAATTTCCACACAAGGATAGATAGCAGAGCATATCACTAAAATGGGTAGACTAGTTGTCGCCCCATGACTAGATTTAGATCACAATGACACAAGTGGTCATATAAAGGCGTCTCCAGGTCTGGCATCGTCTGCAGAAAAGCCCATCTCCAATCCTGGTCTGCACAGATCATGCAACGCATACACACAAAAGCTCCAGAGAATAACAGTTTCCTCAAGGTTGAGAACATCTTAACTAACTATCAACAAGGCACTTCTCCAAAACATGCTGATACTACATCTAGTACAGAAGTGAATTTATTCTATTTAGTAAGAAAAGCATATAAAAGAGGTACATTTCTCTGAGGCCCCAAAAAGTCACTTAGACCTGTAACATATGTGACCCTAAGGTCACTTTAGGAAGACATATAGCTAACACATGCTGAGCCTTCTCATTCCCAGGGTGTTTCACAGTTGCCTGTCAGCACGTCTTGACACAGACATCAGAGCTGCACTTAAAGAATGTGGATCCAAAAGCACACAGCAAATATAATACCAAAATCATTAAATATAGAGAGGTTATAGGTGAACTGATTTATCAAATTTAGAAAATGGTTATAACTTGATTATCATTGATTCTTATTTTAATATTGATCATAAAATCATTCTTGAAGGATATGTGTCTGATGAAGAGACAAGTGATGTCGGCCTTGACCCTTCAAGGCGCTAGCATGCCTCTTGAGGCCAGGGAAGTGAGGTCACACGCACAGCTCTTACTGGCCTATGTCCGTTACACTCGCCCCTAAATCTCACTCCCATCTGGGTCATGGCATCAATTGTAACCTGTCCTACTCGAACTGCAGGATTTGAACTGGGGTCTCCAACATAGGAGGCGTACAATCTAACAAGGACGCTAAAGACCGCAGCCTCTAGCTCAGGGGTCTCCAAACTCGGTCCTGGAGGGCCACTGTCCTGCAGAGTTTAGCTCCAACCCCAATTAAAACACCTGAACCAGCTAACCAGTGTCTTACTTGGGCCTAGTAAGACACTGATTAGCTGGTTCAGGTGTGTTTATTTGGGGCTGGAACTAAACTCTGCAGGACAGTGGCCCTCCAGGACCGAGTTTGGAGACCCCTGCTCTAGATTTAGTCTCTAGCACGCCTCTTGAGGCCAGGGAAGTGAGGTTCACATGCACAGCTCTTACTGGCTTATTTCCGTTACACAAACATTTGAAAGAAATATTAATCTGTCCTTTTTCTCCAGGCTGAGTACCTTGCTGCAAGAAACAGACCAAAATTACAACAAGGTACAGGACCAGGCCAAGTTGCTACAGGTTTGCAAATGCTTTCTCGCTATGTGTTCTTACTTTTAATGATTATTAAGAATAAAACTATTTATTTCTGTGGTGCCTGTCAAGACCAAGACACAAAAATTCAAGAGACAAAATAGAGAGAAAAATGAAAAGTAAACAAAGTCATTTGAATACAAAAAAGGCAGGGGTAACAAGTGACATAAATAAAAGTTGGAAGTAAATAAACATTTCTTAGCTGGTCCGTGAGCTTCACCATTGTCTTTAATATCACATTTATTATATTTTAGGTGGATGTGCAAAACAGCAGGAAAGACAATGAGAAATTGCATATTGAAATCCAGATGCTCAAGATGAAAAAGACTCTGGAGGACCGGAAAGCTGAAAACAAAGCATTACAAACATCCATGTTGGAGCAAGGAGCCAAAGAGAAAGAAGAAAACAAAGTGAGGCTTGTCTGTTTAGAAGTTGGAAGCATCATGACTTCAAATAATTAGTCAGTAATAACTGTATCGTCATGAAGTAATCTCTTTGTGACCGAACACTCAGGTCCAGATTCAGGCTCTGCTTACTCAGCTGACAGAAGCCAGAGGCCTGCTTCGCCATGAGGTGCAGAATTGCAAAGAAGCCTGCAAGCGTGCAGAAGGAGCTGAGCATGATTTGAAGGAAGTGAAAAAGAAGCTGGAGGAGATGACCTTGAAACAGGCTGAGGGAGAGAAAACCAATCAAATCCAGGTATTGAACAGTGTTGTTTTAAATGTATGCATTTCACTTTAAACTTTAGTCATTTGTGAGTATTAATATTAATAAGTATTTCAATCCTCAAGACAATTCTGTTATTACAGGCACAACTTCAGCAAGCACAAGACAAAATTTACGAAATGGCAGAGACATCAAGATTAGACAGAGATGCGCTGGAGAAAAGGAATAAGGTGATCTGTTTTGTTATGACACAGATTAAACATCACTGTTCAGTACATTACCATTCAAAAGTTCGGGGTCAGTAAGATCATTTCATGTTTTTGAAAGAAGTCTCTTATGCTCACCAAGGCTGCATTTATTTGATCAAAAATACAGTTAAAATACATTTTAAAAATGTAATTTATTCCTATGATGGCAAAGCTGGATTTTCAGCATCATTACTCCAGTCTCCAGTGTCACATGATCCTTCAGAAAAATGTATGCTAAAAACAGTTAAAGGGTTAGTTCACCCAAAAATAAAAATTCTGTCATGAATTGCTTACCCTCATGCCGTTCGACACCCGTAAGACCTTTGTTCATCTTCGGAACACAAATGAAGATATTTTAGCTGAATTTTTATTGAAGCTGAAGACGTTACTGTAGCTACACCCATTAATAGACACTTCCTTGAAAATAAATTCCAGCACAGCACTACAACAACCAAAATGAAACAACCCTTCACAATGAAGCTCTCTACGCACTGTTCTTTAGCTAATCTGAAGGCGACACAAGATTTTGAGGTCTGTAGCTTTTGACTCTGCAGAAAGTTGGCGACTTCTGAGCACTGTGCGCCTCAGCATGCGCTGACCCCTCTCTGATTTTACCTACCACTTTGTGGCTGAGATTCTGTTGTTCCCAATTGCTTCCACTTTGTTAAAATATCACTAACAGTTGACTGTGGAATATTTGGTAGTGAGGAAATTTCATGAATGGGCTTATTGCACAGGTGGCAACCTACCACGGTACTCCACTTGAATTCACTGAGCCCCTACGAGCGACTCATTCTTTCAGTAATGTTTGTAGAAGCAGTCTGCATGCCGAGGTGCTTGATTTTACACACCTGTGGCCATGGAAGTGATTGGAACACCTGAATTCAAGGATTTGGAGGCGTGAAGTTCAAAAAGGTAGAAGAATTGCACTTTGGCCAAAGGAAAATTCAGATGTTCTGCAGGCTTTAATATTATTGTGTAAATCGTAGTACATTTCCCCCCCAGGATTCTTTGTTGAATAGAAAGTTCAAAAGAACAGCATTTATATAAATGTCACTTACTGTCGCTTTTGAATTAATGTGTCCTTGCCGAATAAAAGTTGTACTGAACCCGAACATTTGAACAGTGGTATATATTAGGATACATGTGGTGGTGGAGTTCAGATCATTGATCATGCCAGTCAATTATAATTTAATAATTATGAAATTATTATTATTTGAAGTCGTTTTTTTTTTCATGTCCAGGAACTGGAGGCAGAAATAGATAAACTTCGTAGGGCGTTGTTCGACTACCAGGTCGCATCTGTTGCCGCAATGTCTGATCAACTACCCAACCCTCAAAGCCCATCCACCTCCCAGGAGCAAACATACCAACCTACCTCTCATTTCTATGAGAGCATTGATGATTTAACAGGTTGGTACAATAACAATAATCGTTAAAGGATGGTGAAACATTCAGTTAGATAAAAATCTAGAATTTTTGCTAAAATTAGCGTTAACATTTATTTGTACATTACAGCAAATCCTGCAGAAACAGAGATCGAGGTAATGACCTTTTCTTATGAATACAGTATTTTAAGAATGAGTTTCCACAGAGGTCAAAATGACTGAATTGTCTGTATTTCCTTATGTGCAGATTAGGGTGTGCCAGCACTGTCAGGAGTGTTTTCCTGGCATCAGCGAGGATGAATTAGTACAACATGAGCAGTCTCACAGAGTGTGCCCATTCTGCACTCAGATCTTTGACGACTGCCAACAGCAGGCATTTGAAGATCATGTCTACGATCATGAGTAGTCAGTTCTGATTTCTATATCTGATATAATGTATTTAGGAAAGTATGGTGTTGCTTTTTAAAGTACTGAATGGTCCAGGATTTTCTAGTTATGCATCACTTTCATTATTTGCTATTATCTATCTAAAATAGGGAATGTTTATTATTTTCATTATGTAATGATTGCAATATAATTGAAAAGATTGGTACAAATTCAATTAATATGTAGAATTTATAATACAGATATAAGATAAAACTTTTGCCATTTTCTTTTATTTACCCAAACTTTTTTCCAGTAGTTAATCGGGTTTTAAAATAATAAACATATACAACATACTGAGACTTGAGAAATCCCGTCTGAATGGATGTTTTTATTCTCATTTTTTCCTCTCAAACAAACCTGGCTCACACAACACCGTAACATTCTCTGACCTTCGCCTTCATCCCCTTCTCCCTGACAATGTGTTTACAAAATAATGTCTTATTCTCAAGGTGTCATTTGGCTGGCCTCCTCGGGTGTAACGTCTTGCAATAACAGTTCTGCGAACAGAGCAGGCAGCCAGTACTGTGGCTCCCCTGAAGCTTGGGAGTCCAGCCATGCTAAGCCTTCTTTCAGCAGGTGATCCTGAAAACAGTGCGAAAGGTATTAAAGAGGACCTATTATGATTATTTACATTTTCAACTTTCTTTAGTGTGTAATGTTGCTGTTTGAGTAAGTAAAATGTCAGTAAATTTACAAAACACAGCAACTACATTCACACTATGAGCCTTAGTGTGATAATTTTTTTGTATAGCTGTTCACATTGTTGTTTTCAATGTGGCCAATATCATATTCTAGTGCGAACAGAACATGGCCCTGGACTGACACGCATGCACAAATAACGATAAAAAGACATCACGCAGCATGCCGTCATTTGGAAGTAAACACGGAGGACTTAAACTTGAGATGAAAATGTATTTTGAATCTATTGAGTTCTCTAAAAACTTAAAAGCTACCAGAACAGTGGCTATGTTTAAGGACTTGGCACTTAATCTGGACTGAAAGACTGAAGGAACTGGGTGTATTATTGTATTATTATGGTATGACAATGATGACAATTTTTGTTATATTTAATTTGAAAAAAAAAAGTAAACATGGGAGGACATTAATGTAAGCGATTACACGTTTATTTAGTGTGATCTGCCGCCGAAGCCAGCAAATTTATGTGCAGGCAATATAAAAACAGGGGGATGCGAAAAAAAGAGAGAAGAGTTTTGAAATCTTGTGAGAAAACGCTTCCCCATCATTGACAGTAGCTCCTCACTGCAGAACACGAGATCCAGGGGGCGGAGACGGGTAGGTTTAGGGATATGTAAATGGGAGGAGTTGGATCCAAATCCAAGGGGTGGAGATGGGTAGGTTTAGGGTCCAGGGGGCGGAGACGATTATATTTAAGGATACATAAAGTGGGAGGAGTTGGATCTGGATCCAACCTCGCCCCCTGGATCTCGTGTTCTGCAGTGAGGACCTTCTCGCCATTGACAGAATTTTCGGTGTTTCCATGTTTTCACTGTTATACGGTAGGGGGCGCTATGACATCTGAAAGAGTATTCTTTCGATTATTCCTCTTATCTATTATGAACTCTGACCTGTAAATTTGCCAGAATATAATCATACGCTGTTTGTTAATTGGCCAGAGGAGAACTGGCACCCCAACTGACCCTGGTTTCTCCCAAGGTTTATTTTTCTCCATTAGGTCACCTGATGGGGTTTTGGTTTCCTTGCCACTGTTGCCTCTGGCTTGGCGTGCTCAGTTGAGGACAATACATTTTTCAACTAAATATCCAAATAAATCTAATTATTAAACTAAATTAACCATATAAACTAAATTACTGATCTAATTACTGATCTAAAGCCCACACTGTCACTGTATGATAATTGAAATGAACTGATGACATCGCCATTTTCTCCAGAATGGCTATACGGCTGAATAAAATTGTTGCATTATTTTCCTGTTTAACACTGTGAAGCTGCTTTGAAACAATCTGCATTGTTAAAAGCGCTATATAAATAAGGTTGACTTGACTTGAATCTTCTGATCAAAACACGTGTGAAGAAGTTGCAGAAACAAGCAATATCATATGTAATCATATGCATATGTAAAATAACGCGATCAACAACATTAAACAGCATATAAATCAAAACTGCATAATGTTACCAAATGAAATGTCGACCCAGGATGAGCTATAGGACTGTGGAGGTTTTATGGGTGTTGATGGACAAGATCTACTCCATCTGTGTTTTGATCATCTTTCTGAATCCAATCCAGATGTAGTCTTTGACAAAAACGTGATTTGCTCAGCAATATATCATATAAAAATATTTTTAAAAGGCTCTGTTCTTTCTTTTATATATTGCTTGATATATTTGAAAATGTGAAAATGATCAAAAACGCTGGCAACATTTATGATACGATCCCTTGTGTTTTTCTTGCCACTGTAAAATGTTTGCGTTCTAACACATCACTGTCTTTCCACTGACTGCTTTTTGCTACTGTCTTGATGACATTGGGTATGTAAAATCTTTAAAGTGACTCCCATGAGCACAGAATTGTGACGAATGTTGATCTAGACTAGAGTGACATAAAAGTCGCATGAACAAAAAAGGGGGCGAGGCCTGGTTGAACTTTGTTAGTAGTGTGTTGAAACACTCGGTTATGGTCAGGGGTGTGACATTTCAGAAACACACTGATCCTGCTGACCAATCACAACACACTGTGCTTTCCAGAAGGACCGTAACTAAACAGACAGACTGGGAAGAGTGCTTCTGCAACAATGTAAAATATGTGAAAAACTATAAACCTATTCTAGTAGACCAAAAAACAAAAGCAAGACTTTGTAAAAGGGCATAATAGGTCCTCTTTAAGTTATGATATAAAAAGAGTGGTGTTTTGTTTTTCCTGCACACTTACAAGAACGTGACAGGCCCGCTCTCTCTCCCACTTGAGGCTGTCTCTGATCTCGCTCACTGTCACGTAGCCCTTTTTCTGTAAAACATGGCCAATAATCAGATCTGACATCACAGTGTAAAGGCCTCAGACTTTAAATCTGATATTGATTACCTCTGCTAGCTGAAGGACAACAGTGTGATCCATGTTGAGCTCTGCTGGGACCGACTGGACTAGATAAGATCCTCCAACAGGAATCATCCCGAAGCCATTTCCCATAGCCTTGAGCTTCTTTATGGCCCGGACCAAGTCATCCCTGAGTGAAGACATTAATGGGTGGTAAGAGAATCCATGTGTTCAGAATAGCTAGAGAACAGCATGTACAATTAAAGACACTCACTGGCTCACATCTTGTGCAAACTTCCCTCTTCCTTTCAAGACACGGTGGTGAAGTTCCTCCAATGTGATGAGACCTGCACAAATAGTCATTTATTGATTAATATTTACATTTATATATAATTTTTTTGAAAGTAAAAGGTGGTTATTATTGCAAAATAAACCAGGTGTCAAGATGATGAGGTCTTATATGGTGTTTAGAGATTGTCTAGGAATACGTCATCATTATTTAGAAATATCTGAATGCCACAATTGACCAATCAGAAAGCCATATCAGAATATATCCAAGGTACAAAATACTACCATCAATATAGGCCTGTTTTATTAATAATATGCAATACAATAACTGCGTTATCACTTTAACACTATGAACTGACAACTGAAACTTACCACCATTTCTGTGTTTTAGAGCTAAGCAGACTTCAATGATCTGTACACCAAGCTCATAATAGAAATCTCCAACTCCAAGCATCTCAGACCAAAATCCTTTTCCAGCTGCACACAAAGAAAATAAGGTTCATAAGGTCATATAACTTTTTCTCTGAAATTCTAAATATTTATAATTATAAATACAATAATATATAACTTATATAACTATACTATATATCATTTATATAAAGTACTGGTCAAACATTAGGAAATATTTCTATCCAGTAATATTACAGAATATTACTATACATTACTATTTTTAATGTTTTTTAAAGGAGTATCTTTTTTGATCAAAATGACAGAAAACAAAACAGTAATATTGTGAAATTTTATCAGCCATTACTCCAGACTTCAGTCACGTGATTCTTCATAAATCATTCTAATATGCTGATTTGATACTCAGTTATTATTAATGTTGGAAACAGTTGTAGTGCTTAATATTTTTTTGAAACCTGTGATACTTTCTTCAGGATTCATTGATGAAAAAATTAAAAAAGAACAGCATTTAATTAAAATAGAAATCTTTTCTAACAATAGAAATCTTAAAAATAAAAATAAAAAAAAATAAAAAAATAATATATAATATATATATATATATATATATATAATTATTATTATTAATTTAACATCCTTGCTGAAAAAAGTATTAATTTCTTTAAAAAAAAAAGTAGTGTACAGTAGTGTATATTGTTACAAAATATTTTTATTTTAAATAAATGCTGTTCTTTTTATTTATCAAAGAATCCTGAAAAAAGTATCAAGGGTTATAAAACAAATATTAAGCAGCACAACTGTTTCAAACATTAATAATAAATGATGAATGATTTCTGAAGCATCATATGACACTGAAGACTGGAGTAATGGCTGATAGAAATTCAGCTTTGCATCACAGAAATAAATAATTTTTTAAAGTATAATAAAATAGAAAACCATTATTTTAAATTGTAATAATATTTCACAATATTACTTTTTTTCCCTGTATTTTTGATCAAATAAATGCAGGATTGACGAGCATGAGAGACTTATTTCAAAAATATTAAAAATAGTAATGTTTCCAAACTTATTTGAATGAGTATACATTATAAAATAATAATTGATAATTTACAATAATGTATATAATTATACTTAGAATTTATCATGTCAATTATACAGCTTTCATATATGAGCACTGCCACACCCTAATATTAAATAATACACTCATATAAAGGGAAACATTTTGGATCAATACATACATGCAAGTGGATCAACCCCTATGGTGGCACACATCTCTTGGAACTGCACCCTGAATTGAGAGTTTTTACGGATTTCCTGTTTATGCTTGCTGGCAAACTCCTCCAAATGGGTCTTAAAGGTTTCCAATTGTTTTGACATCTACAGGGACAACACATACTGATAATAATGGGGCCAATGTTGTTTCACATCTGTGAGGTTTGCTGGCATTTCAATCCATGTCTTGCTCATCAGGGTATACGCACCTGTACAATCTGATCCTCAGCCAGGACATTCCCTCTCTCTTTATACTTTGCCTGTGACAGTAAACAAAGTAGCTGGAAGAAAATGCTAAATGATTTGCCTAGTTAATACATCTCGCAGAAGTGCTGTGTTCATACCTCTGCCAGTTTCTTTTTGGCGATTGCTCCAGCTCCGACTCCTCTTCTGTGCATGATGTATAAAAAAGATTCTGTAAAATACTACACAATTAAACTGTATTATGTCCCTGTTTTGACAACTGTAGTAATTGACTTCCTATTCAGCGGAATAGCTGACGAGTTACATAGTCACAAATCGAGACCGAATATGACAAAGCAGACAAACTAAACTAGGATATCTTACAATAACACAAACGAATACAAACACAAACGAGTTGTTATCTTGCAATGCTTATTATCTACAAAGTTTCCAACGGTCCGGAAAAAAAGACATCCACAGAAGTGTATTATTCCTTCTGTACACGAGTTAGGGCACCAATGTTTTGGTGAATGTTTACGACATCGACACCTATCGGAAAGGGGAGGAATTGACGAAGCAATACAAGCTATTTGTAAAGGTCCTGTTGGTATGCAATGCATTCATTATTGACAACTTTGCACTCAAAATATAATTTCTGCAGTTTAGAATTATCTCAAACAATTCTCGCTGTCATTAAACAAAATGTAGCACGTCGTGGGAAAAAATAATCCTAAACAGCACCAGGGGCACAGGCCCGCCATGATGAATAGACTGGGAGGCAGTTTATTATACAAATATAATAATATTTGTTAAATAACAGTTGTTTAAATTATTTGAACGTAATTACAAAATAATTATAACATTTTAAATACTCAAATGAATAAAATGTGTGTTTTATTTAATCATTTTTTTTTACAGTCTATGGTTTTTGCATAATGATTGATGAGTTTGATTGACAGCTGTGGCAATTAGGTGTCAGGCTGTCTCATTTATGTTGCGCCTTTGAGTTCATGGAGTGTGTTTGCCTATTCACTTAGCCTATAATTTGCAGTTGTGTGATAGATAAACATCAGCGATGCAAAATTAGGTAACACTTTACATTAAGGTTCCCTTTGTAAATGGTTTATTAAGGTGTTTGAATAAAATGAATAAAAAGGGGGACATTAACGCATGCCTGCCAAATAGTGACCCATTTTTAACTTGCATGTTATAATTACTTAATAAATGTATTTATTCACACGTATTTAAGTACTCAATACCAGATTCCTGAAGTGAACAGGTTCACAGGTTTCCACTTTACATCTAGGTACACTTACACAGGTTATAAATGTTTGTAACTCATTAATAAATAGTTCACAAGTGTCCACCCTACATTAAGGTTCACAATGAACTAATATTGGAATTAAAATATTAATAATTAACATCTCATCAAGTTGTGCTCTTCTGTGTTGTTGTTGTTTTTTTTTCAAAATAAATTTTGATAATTTCATCTTGATAAACAAGAAATCCCATTGAAAAATATATCAGAAAAATCATAATAATTCAAAAAAAATTGCATTTTTTTTTTTCATAACTTTGAGGGTTTTTGTATAAAAGTTAAACTCATTATGAAATGAATAAAAGCTTGGATTCACCTTTAAGAACTTGCATTTGTGTACATAAAATTTTTCCCAGCATGAGGATGTTGTTAACCAGGAAGTTATCTTTGTTATTGTCCATTACAAGTTCAAAAATAATGTCCTTTACAGTGAAGTCTTCAAGGTGAGGTACCTAGCATAAATATCAGACCATAAACTTTCCACATTTATAGGCCTACAATGAAAAAATAGATGATCCGTGGTTTCAATGTCATCACAAAATACGCATTTATTAGAGTAAAAACCCAAAAAAGTTGCAAGTATTCACTGGATGGATATCCCATTTAAAATGAATTTCCTTCATTTTGTTTGGTAGAGGAAATGTTTAATATTTGGTTCTAAGTATGTGAATGGTACCTTTTGAGAAACTCCTTTAAAATCACAACCTTCAAATGAGAGTGGTGGGAGATCCGCGCGGGGTCATGGGGATAGAATAAAAGAGAATTTCTATAATTAGACAAATATCAGAGTTAGGAATGGCTTTGGTAATAGATTCGAATAGATTTGGTAACAGATTCTTGGCTCGGTTGCAGATTAAATTATATTTAGCACAGAAATTCTCATATGATATAATGCCATTATTACTATCAAGTAAATGGGACACTGGCCAAATACATTTCTCCATCCAGTCCTTGTCATAACTGTCATTCCGTATAGCAACCGTTGACATAATGTAATGCTCAGTGATGCTGTTATAGATGTTTCCCTCAGTGAAGAGAGCTTGATGATTTACACACACACACACACACACACACACACACACACACACACACACACACACACACACACACACACACACACACACACACACACACACACACACACACACACACACACACTTCTAAACTCTTTGACTGAACCTGTTCATTGGACAGGTTGCAGGTCGATATCATGTTCAAAACTGAGCACTGAATCCAGTTTGAGAGTCTAAAGCAGATCACTCTTTAAACTGGTCTTCAGGAAATCAAGCTCACAGTTCAGTCATAAATGAAAATTGTCATAATTTAGTCGCACACATGTCATTCTAAACCTGTAAGAAGATATTTTGAAGAATGTTTCGACTGTTTGTGTCCAGACAATTAAGTCAATGAGGTCGAAAAAACATTAGACATTGACATAAAATGGACAGAAAAAACCCCACATTTTTCAGAACATCTTTTTTTATGTTTGGTGAACAATCCCTTTAATATATCAGAATAATATATTGCCTTTTGTCTTGATGCATACATGTATATTAAAACATAATCAGACATTAAAAATGAAACTCAGACAAATGATAACTTCAATAAAATGTATATTTTATTATTTTCACACTTTTGTAACCACATAACATTTTGAGTTTTGATTGTTTAGATTGAAAAAACTAAAGCAATGTTTGATAGGTTTAGTTTTTCAGTATATTTAATTTTCATTTTAGTTAGGCTTTAGTAGTTAGTATACTATACCAAATGTCAAAATTTGATTGATTGACAGGTGGGCGGGGCTTCCGGTATAGGGGGCGGGACTTCCGGTATAGGGCGCGGGACTTCCGGTGTAGGAGCGACTTCCGGTGTAGGCGGGACTTCCGGTGTAGGCGGGACTTCCTGTATAGGCGGGACTTCCTGTATAGGCGGGACTTCCTGTATAGGCGGGACTTCCGGTGTAGGCGGGACTTCCTGTATAGGCGGGACTTCCTGTTTAATAAATCATGTGATTGACATTAGGTTTTGACAGTTGGTTTTTGACCTATTGTCATAATAAATCATATGATTGACAGTTGGTTTTGATGGTTTTTTGACATTAGGTTTTTTGTTTTGATTAATTTGACAGTTGGTTTTTTGTTTTTGAATGCGGTATAATAAATCATGTTATTGACAGAAGGTTTTATCTTTTGAAGTCGCTGTTATCAGAAAATTCCCCTCCCACCCTGCCACATCCCAGAGCAGCGTATATATATATAAATGGGGCCAGTGTGTTCTACAGCTATCAGCAAAAAGAGAAACATGAGCTACATGAGCATGGACGGATTATCAGCTCCTGAAACCCCAGATGCGGGGTTGCGCAGCAGGACGTTCGACAGTCTGATGACCAGTCTACCTATGGCGCCGAGAAAACCTTATGGGCACGTCCGTTTGACAAGCTTTCTCCATGAACTTTCGGAATGGACTAAAGGAGAATTTATGATGAACAGCAAGCGTGTAATCAGGTACAGATTTCATAAAACAACTCAAGTTGTTATACTCTACACCACCGACAGCGCGGGCGAGTTTCACCCCGGGGAAGACGCATGTCTTGTATTTCCTAAAAAAGACTGGGCATTATTTTACAATTTTGTGTGGAAGGATCTGAAGAGCGGCGGTCAAGAACCTCTGTACGTTGGAGAGTGGGACGGGGATTGACATTAGGTTTTGACAGTTGGTTTTTGACCTATTGTCATAATAAATCATATGATTGACAGTTGGTTTTGATGGTTTTTTGACATTAGGTTTTTTGTTTTGATTAATTTGACAGTTGGTTTTTTGTTTTTGAATGCGGTATAATAAATCATGTTATTGACAGAAGGTTTTATCTTTTGAAGTCGCTGTTATCAGAAAATTCCCCTCCCACCCTGCCACATCCCAGAGCAGCGTATATATATATAAATGGGGCCAGTGTGTTCTACAGCTATCAGCAAAAAGAGAAACATGAGCTACATGAGCATGGACGGATTATCAGCTCCTGAAACCCCAGATGCGGGGTTGCGCAGCAGGACGTTCGACAGTCTGATGACCAGTCTACCTATGGCGCCGAGAAAACCTTATGGGCACGTCCGTTTGACAAGCTTTCTCCATGAACTTTCGGAATGGACTAAAGGAGAATTTATGATGAACAGCAAGCGTGTAATCGGGTACAGATTTCATAAAACAACTCAAGTTGTTATACTCTACACCACCGACAGCGCGGGCGAGTTTCACCCCGGGGAAGACGCATGTCTTGTATTTCCTAAAAAAGACTGGGCATTATTTTACAATTTTGTGTGGAAGGATCTGAAGAGCGGCGGTCAAGAACCTCTGTACGTTGGAGAGTGGGACGGGGTCACCCCGAATGTCCGGTACCGCGTGGTAGGTGACCACACTAAAAAGAACCCGGATGATTCTGTCTACATATTCTGCTGTGATGACAAGACAAAGCTCACCGAAGATCGGTCAGGGGTCGTCCTGCCTAACGAGCATAACAATCTGTATGAAATGCAATTTTTGTTCAAGTGGCAAGATCTGAGTCAGCTGGATATTATGTTTTCAATCATAAACAAGCTGTTCAAATGGTGCGAGCTGCACGACGGCTACAACAAAATTAAAGTGCAGCTGTTCCACCCTGAGAGATGTCCGCGCAGCAGTACATACGCGGGGTATTCACCCCCCATTCACTACAGACATCCGGGACCTCGACGGTCAGCCCCTCCCAGACGTCGTTTATAAACCACAGCTGAAGCGCCACAACGTCCCCGCCCCTTTACTGCATCTGACATAAAGTCAGCGGCCAAACCCTCTCAAGCAACATTTATAAACCATGGCTGAAGACGACGCTTCAGAACCCGCTCATGTGTGCAGCTGCGGCATCTCTTTCGGCAGCATTCTCGACCCTCCTGAAGACAACGCAAGCGACTATTGTCTGACTTACCCCCTTGGATCATCGGACCTTCACAAAGACTGGCAATCGCCCCTCCAAATCGACTGGGACCCGTTAATCGAATGCGACTGCGGCCACGGTCCTGCTAAAACTATCAAACGCTCCAAAGACTGGCTGGACAAATTAGGCTCGGACCTCGGATCACACAACCTGACTTACCTCCCCAGTGCTAAAGCCGGTCACGACGCTACAGACGGATGTTTCAGCGACGTCGGATTCAAAATCGTAAAAGCAGCAACCGTGGTGCTGCTGGAACATCTCATCGGTGATAAGCTGAAGGCCGACTGCGAGGGGTGTGCGATTGACCACCCCAGCCAGCTGCAACATTCCTGCCTGTTTGACCCTCCCAACTTCTACTTCGACACACACTTTGACGAGCTGTCAGGCAAGCTGTTTAAGCCCTTTTTCCATTCCATCATCGGCATTCTCCTAAACCGCTGCGGGCTAAAATCTCACCCCCAGCGTATTCAAGGGACAGTCGGGGGTATTCTGCACGAATTAAAAGACGAACCATTCATCATTGCCAAGCTAGAAGAAATCAGGTTGAAACTTCTGGACAAACCCTGCAAGGAAATAGTCTACGACGTCGTTGATCTCTGGCAAGGTCTCTCAATTGTGAATGGAGAGTGACCAACCCCCCTCCGCGATGGGTGTAGTCTGTAGTCTAAGGAGCTGTTTGGAACTCGTGTTTAAAGACCATTTCAAACATCAGATGACCGAGCTACTGGATAAGATTATTGCGGACGCTGCCCACCCTGATATCCCAGTTGGTCATGACACTACGCGTCAGGCAAATCTCAAGAAGAATATGCCGATAATGAGAGGGATGGCTAATGCATGGGACGATTTGATTGAAAAATGTGTTGATGGTCTCGATCCACCCGATGTAATGATAGAAGCTATTCTAGAAATGATGTGTGAATCACGCGCTGAGATCACAATCTCAGACGTGTTGTGTACTTGTACCTACGTGGCAGATGTATGTACCGAGTTGATAAAGAAAAAGGGTGATGATGACGACTCTGCCAAAATTACCGAAATGTATATCGATTTCATCCTAGACAAAAACATGAAGGCCTGTCGCGACTTTCTTTTCTGGTTAGACAGTCAGTAATGTCATTATCACTAACCATTTACTACATTATTATTTTTTTACTAACCATTTTTTAGCTTACTCTGTTGTATTATATCCATTTTAGCCACTGTCTATCCTGTAATGTTGTATTATATCCATTTTAGCTACTATGTATCCTGTAATGTTATTTTCCATTTTGTTTTTTACTTACTGCTACTTATTATATCCATTTTTAGTTAGATTGTGTTATATTAACATCATTATATCCTTTTTGTACTTACTGTGTATCCTGTAATGTCGTTATATCCATTTTTTTTTTTTACTCTACCTGTATTATTTCCATTTTTACTTAGATCTTGCATGTATCCTGTAACGGATTTTTTTAAATAAAAGATTGATTCAAAATACTTGTACGCGTTATTCTTTTGCGGCGGTTGAAACGACAGCATGTCGGAGCTCATGAAAAAGGCTTATTATACACCGTCCAACCCCGGCTCTCTAGGGGGTAAAAAACGATTAAAAGACGCCGTCTTAAAAGATACCGGCGTCCGTCTAAGCGATAAAGAGGTTTCAGATTGGTTGGCGGGTGAGGATGCTTACACATTACACAAAACAGCACCTATAAAATACAAACGAAATAGAGTGGTTGTGTATGGGATCGATACACAGTTCCAGGCTGATCTTGTCGACATGACTGCCTACGCCAAGGATAATGACGGTCATAAATACCTACTGACATGCATAGATGTATTTAGCAAGTTCTCATGGGTCAGAGTTTTGAAGAATAAGAGTGGCATTGAGGTCACTAAAGCGTTCCAGTCTATACTCGAAGAGGGTCGTGTACCTCAGAAATTGCAGACGGATAAGGGAAAGGAATTTTTTAACAAACATTTTCAAGATGTGATGAAAAAGCACGACATCAACCACTTCGCCACCGCTACCGATTTGAAAGCCAGCGTCGTAGAACGATTTAATAGAACATTAAAAAGCCGCGTGTGGAGATTTTTAACGGCTACAAATTCCCGCCGATACATTGATGTTTTACAAGACATTATTCAAGGGTACAACAGCAGTTATCACCGAAGTATCAGAATGAGACCCGTGGACGTCGACAAAGCAAATGAGGGTCAAGTGTTTGAAAATTTGTACGGCGATATAAAGAAGAAGAAGAAGACCGTATTTAATTTCAAAGTCGGCGACGTTGTCAGGATTTCTAAAGTGAGAGGACCGTTCGCCAAAGGTTATGAGCAGAACTACACGGAAGAATTTTTCACAGTATCCTCATGTATTCCGCGTCACCCCCCGGTCTACAGACTCAAGGATTATGATGGCGATGTCATAGATGGGGTTTTTTATGAAGAAGAGTTGCAAAAAATAATTGTGAGTAAAAACAAATCTTTTAAGGTGGAAAAGATTTTAGGTCAGAAAAAACAGGGGAAATCTACGCTTGTTCTAGTGAAATGGCTAGGATGGCCTTCAAAATTTAATAGTTATATAGATAAAAAAACTCTGCTGGACTTGCAATCTCCTTAAAACGCACAGTCGTTAACGGATGAGACCATACGAGCGAAGGAGCATCATGGAGGATCACGGGTTCTACGTCACGTTGCCATGCAATGCGTCGTCGTCGGTTTATCCTGAAAATCGTATAGCCAGCTATACAACCAGGTTGGCTAAAGCTATAGACTTGAAAGGACAATGGGAAGTCGGACTCGCCGAAATCGAATATCCTAGAAGTTGGTACAACTTTAATGACGAAGATGGTCATTTCATCCTACATACGACCCCGGAACCCCCGGATAGCAATCCCTCAAATATTGGTTTTTCTATCATTACGAAATTACACATAAGCGGGGGTTACTACGCAAACATTCGCGCGATCCTCCGGGCTATAAATCAACTCATCACACCAGCGGCCGTATTGAATCACGACGAATTAAAAAACAAAGTCTTTCTGGTCGCGAAACCAAACATTTCAGTGAGTTTCCGAGGAAGACTAGCCACTATTTTAGGAATGACTAAAAAACCTCTCGGAGGTTTAAACGATCATAAAGAACCCGATTTTACTACGGACGTCATCACATACGCTCCTCATCAATCCGACATCAATGCTGGGTTCTATACAATGTACGTTTACACGGACATCATCCAATATCAAGCGGTCGGTGATTCGCACGTGCCCCTCTTGAGATGTGTACATATAACGGGTAAAGGCAACGACGCGGTCATTGCTAGATACGACAACCCCCATTACGCATCGATCAACAAGGATCACATCAGCAGCATCGTCATAGAGTTGAAGGACGATCAAAACCACGAAGTACCATTTTCTTACGGGAAAGTCATCGTAAAACTACACTTTAAACCAAAAAATATTTCTATTCTTTAAAAAAATGGTTTATTATAGACCCGGAGAGTCCAATACCGCGGACTATGTGAGCTATTACCAAAATCAGGCCGGTTCCGGTTTGCCGGGGTATTCGGGATCGGGAGTTATGTACGGTGCGGGGTTAGGAGGCCTATTCAGAGGTCTGTTCAGGATGGCCGTACCGTTGTTAAAAAGAGGATTTAGCATCGCGAAACCTCACCTAAAATCGGCTGCTAAAAATATAGTATCCGACGTCGTCTCAAACGTATTGACGCGTTCGCATAACGATAAAGCTCAAGACGGATCCGGTCTCATGGTCATGGCTCGTAAGAGAATGTCTAAGCCGCCGGGTGTGAGGAGGCGTGGCCAACGGGTGGTACAGAAGAAGAAGAAGAAAACAGTGCGCGGATCAAACAAGCGCTCACTCGTACGCAGAAAGCGTAAGAGGTCTGTTAGTCGAAACGTATCGATCAAGAGAGCCGCAAAATCCATATTCTAACATGGCACTACTCCATCGCATGTCGGGTGAATGCATCAAGTCTGAGCTGGACTTATTTTCGGTCCCGCTGACACAGACAGTTATTGAGAAAAATGGCTATTTAGAAGTAGCACCGTTATCGGCCATATCGGGCTCTGCACCATTGGAATTTTTTATCGCAGGCAACGGCGATGATTATGTGGATCTCAATAACACGATGCTCTACCTGCGGGTGAAAATCACGAAACCTAACGGGGAAGAGATTGCACACCCTGCCAAGGTGGGTCTAATCAACTACCCCGGAGCCACTATGTTTTCACAAGTCGACGTGACCCTTGGCGATCGTCTGATATCTCAGAGTTCGAGCACTTACCCTTATCGCTGTATCATCGAGAGTCTGATCAACTACGGTAAAGATACGTTGGAATCTGTCTTCAGCGCCGGATTGTTCCATAAAGACACGGCGGGTCATATGGACGTTCAAGACCCGGCAGGCCATAACGCGGGGTTGACAAAGAGATCAGGCTACACCAGCGAAAGCAAGGAGGTGGAACTACTAGCCCCCATACACAGCGATATATTCTTCCAAGAGAAACTTATGATAAATGGGGTGGATATCAAAATACGCCTAATTCAAGCAAAAGATGAATTCTGTCTGATGAGGGCCGACGATGTGGCTTACAAATTAAATATAGTGGCCGCATCCCTATTTGTCAAGAAAGTTACTGTATCACCGCCGGTGAGACTGGCTCACGCCCAGACGTTGCTCTCGACAACGGCCAAGTACCCTGTCGATAGGGTCAGTCTAAAATCGTTCTCCATACCGGCCGGCTCTCGTGTTTCGAATCAGGAAAATCTGTTTTTAGGAACACTGCCAAAGTCTATCGTCATTGCCATGGTCGACAACGACGCATTCACCGGTTCCTACGCAAAAAATCCATTCGCGTTCAAACACTACGACCTTGAATTCTTAGCCGTCTACGTTGACGGACAACAGTACCCGGCCAAGCCTCTACAGCCCAATTTCGAAGCTGGTTTGGCAGTACGCGAATATTATCAGTTGGTGATGACGACCGGGAGACATCTTAAAGACCAACCGCTCTGTTTCGGCAGGAATGATTTCCTGAACGGATACACGCTTTACGCATTTAACCTCACGCCCGACGAAGAGTGCGGTCAGCACATTTCCCTCATCAAGTCCGGGAATATCAGAGTCGAAGCTCGTTTCAGAAAACCGCTGCCGAATACCATTAATTTAATTGTTTACGCGGTATTTGACAGCATCATTGAATTGTCTAACCGCCGACAGGTACTCATAGACTACTATTGAGATGAACACGCTGCAACTCACCGCCATCATGGATAAAATTACCTGCAGGACTCATTTTCTCGGCGTTCTACCGAGCGATCAACTACCCGAAAAACCCATAAGGATCTTACCGTCGGCCTGTATCGTGAACACCGACCCTGCTAGCATGCCGGGGGAGCACTGGGTCGCCGTTTATTTAACCCAAGATGGGCCCGTGTGTTTTTTCGACAGCTTCGGCAATCCCCCCACCAGCCATCGCTTTCCAACCAGCATCAATGACTTTCTAGCAACCAACGATGCCGATGTATTATATTCCGGCAGACGAGTCCAGGATTATTCATCGGACACCTGCGGTCAGCACTGTCTGTTTTTTCTATATCATCTAGCTAGAGGATACGGCTATGATCATGTGATGAAACTATACACCGATGATTATATTAAAAATGATAAAATGGTGTCCCTATTTGTGAAGAGATTAAGACCGTATGTTTGTATTGATACAATGTTGTCCTGCGTTCACTGCGTGCAGACATGTCTGACATATAAATAAAAATCTTGAAACCATTATATTTTTAATCGTCTTTTATTTAATCATAAGATACATATTAATGTACATACAAAATGAAAGGATTCGTTAAAATTCCAACCATTGTCTTCGATCGATAGTCAGGGATTTAAACACAGAGTCTTCGGACTCTGGAAACACCGAGCGTGATTGTCTTCGTGCCCTTTTGGAAGGTCTGACACGGGGTGGGCTGGGGGTGTCGGGTTTACTCTTTAGAGATTTAATGGTGCTCCTGACCTGTTGATTCGGCACTGTAGAAAAAGGGATGTTTAATTCGGCAAAGGCGTGTAGAAACTCTGACCATCCTACAGGTCTCCGGTTATCCCGAACCATTTGCGGTGCCGTGACATTTTTTAACAAATCGACCATGTGTGAGCCTTGTACGGCTTTACCCCTGAACACAAACTCCCCCGATTCGTTCCACGCGCTTAGTCCTTTAGCTTTAGACATCTTGTCTAATATGTATCTGCTGTTTTTCACACTTCTCGAAGGTACATTCTTCAGAACTTCATCCACCACATGCTCCTCAGCACCGTTGTCATCTTCGACGCTAGCCGCGGTCGGTACTTCATCTTTAGGCGCGGGATCGGGGAACGACTGCGTTAAAACTCCGCTCTCCCGATCGCTTTGTTTAACGATGGTCAAAAACCTGCTCAGGGTATTTGTGTAAAGTTTTGCTTTTTCGTACGGGTTCAAATCAGTGCGGAGTAAGATATTTCTCATGGCGCCGTCCAAATCGTTTTCCACGCTCTGTCGAATATTCTCGCGAACATTTTCGGTTCTCACCTTATCCAGTTGATGTTGCGGGACTAAATACATCTTCTCGGCGTACTCCATCCTATCTGTTTGCTATTAAGCTCGAAAGAAAGGGTACGGCGACACTCAGGAGCGGTAAAAGGAATCCACCCTTCTGGTTGAAGACTCGTTTCTTTGCCGCTATGCCGATTTTTTTATTGGCTACAAATTTAATTTCGGCTTTTCTCTTTCTCAGTTTTCGGTACTGTTGTGGATTGACAGGAATCGTCCCGTAGAGGATGTTGAGCGCTACTTCACACAACGATAAAATGAATTCGTCGGATGCCGATTGTAGAATAAGACGCCTTTGTTTAGGAGATGCTTTATGTAGCATTTTTAACACCGGCAGATGTTTACAAAGTCTGGCGGACATGGTGATTTGATCACGTTCTTCTTCTTTTTTTCGGGATGTAAACCACTTGACGGTCGGAAAGCAATCCTGTTCTGAGACGGTACTGCTCGGGGGTTTTTGCTTTATAGTCTATCATTATGTAGCCGAAAGGTTGGTTGACCGCATCGTGGTAGCACTCCATAAAGTATTTTGTGTTTCCGGGGTACATTTGACGTCCTAGCATCGCTACTTGATTGACGTCTCGAGGATTTTTAAACAGAAATCATATAATTGGCGTTTAAGCTGATGGTTCGGCTGGATTTACCCTGTACAAATAAATTTTGCACTATATAAATAGCGCTGAGATTACGGTGGTGTACGTACTGCGTAAAAACCCTTTGAAGCTCCAAATTGGCGCTAGCTTGCTGCATCAAATCATCCACGATGAGAAGATTTGTTTTAGTGACAGGTAACAAATCATCATCATTCAGACTCTCTGGTATTCCTTGCACAAATTTAATGTCATACAATTTAAGTACATCGTCGTACAAAGGCTGCCAACAATCATACAACCAGACAATGTTTTCAATTTTCTTGGAAATTAAATTCAAACCTTTTTCCAACAAAAGTTTCACAAAATAAGACTTTCCAGAATTGGAAGGCCCGGAGATAACACAACTAAATGGATGTTGAAGTCTGAAATCAAAATCGGAAGCATCCATTGATCCTCTGTGCATCATCTGATCAGTAGCCATAAGGAAGCGTGGTGAAATCGGGGAAAAGTCTGCGTTTATTATACACCACCTTAAACCTTTTAACGACTGATTTGTTGTGCAATGTGAGAGTCTTTTTATCCCTCACAATGTTTTCCGTGTGAGCCAGGATGTATTCGGTACTATCATACGACGTCACATAACTATCAACCAGACCAATCAGGGTATCCAGGCGGATGGCTTGGGAATTTTTAGCATTCAGCGTTATCCCCTTAGCTTTCATGCATACTTTGCCTTTAGCGGTGCGAAAGCCATACGATTTAGGGCCGCTAGAGCAAAACTCCGTGATAAAATCCCCATCGTCTATTTCGTTCGTCAGCTCGCCCAAATAATCACCCAGAGGCGGCTCCCAGTCACCGTCCCTAGACACGAACACGACGGAGTCTGTATCAGAGTAAAGTATACGACTGCTGAGTCTGTCCATCAACTCGTACAATTCCAGTCGGGCGTGGGCCGTAGTGAACGCCCCTATAAACACGTTGACGTCGCGAGCCTTACAAACATCCTCTTTGTTGGGTTTATGCTGGACGAGAGCCACGTTGTCTGAGACGAATGAGAAATACGACAAGGTGTCGGTATTACCGAAGACGATTCTGGTGAAATCTTCGGGGTCGTTCACCAGAGTCGTTTGAGGTAAATTTGGTTTTAAAGAGAACCGCCCCCAAAGCGAATTCAGACATAGCTTTGAGATAGCTCTCTGCGCGGGGTTGTGCTTGATCTTTTCGGGGTCGAGTTGAACCCCCTCTTTTTCAAAATACTCGCGAATGTAAGTTTCTTTCTCAGCGTCCGTGACGACATTCGACGGGTACCCCGACGCTTGTTGTTTCAAACGCAAAAATGTTTTGACGTATTCGACAAACAACGTGTCTGACCGTTGTGGAAAATGCCAAACCTCGTCAATCTTGGCTACCACATAACCCTTCTCGATGGCTTTTAAAAGCTCGATGGATACCCAGGACCCGGAGAGTGATCTTTCCTCATCCGTGTGGGTACAGCTCGTGGTCTGGTTTTGATTGTGAGCGCAGGTTCTGCATAACGGAAACATGAGTTTTCCTTGACATCTGTAAGGGAGAACCGGATGCAGTAATTTGCGGGGAGGGTACACGGTCGCTTTGATGAGTCCGTAATAATTTTCAATCGGTTCAAAATCTTTGAAAATGATTTGGGGGTGTTCGATCGGGTAGCTTTTCCTAGCCTGGCAGAAGGGGTAGAGGCTGGTGAAATCGAGATACCTTATTTTCTCATCTCCGCTCACTTTGTGATAGAGTTTATAAGCGTTCGTGCGGCCGCCATACAAGGTTTCTCTGGGATTCAGTCTCTCCGGGGCTGAATAACCGGCCATAAATTCTATCACAGAGGGATCGGTCTTTTTCATTTTGATCCATTCACATTCCCAAAGAACCTCGACTTGTAAACCGTACGCGTTCTGCAGAATTTCGATCTTATCGTCAAACTGTCTCCTGAGAACCCCATAGGGTACTCCCGACAAGGGGTGTGACTCATGGGGTGCAAAGCGGCAGCAGTGACCGTGGAAGATGCACCCCGCGTATTCTAAGCCGTGCTGCACACCGTCTTGCTGGTAGACGCCATCTAAAAAGTACTTACCGATCGATACTTCGCCGTGGTTTACGGCGTGGTGAACATCGACGTTTCGAGTCTTTTTGACATACTCGAGCCATTCGATCGAGCCACTTGAGTAGGACTTATTCTGATGGATGTACGCTTTGTTGTGCGTGAGAGCGAGGGTGTTTCTGCCGAGATAATGGGTTTTGAAGACCCCCATCGAACAGCTGGGGAGCGTCGTGAACCCAAAAGGGTCAATTTCGGTGCATTCTAGGAACGCCTGACGGTATTTCATACAGCCTTCGCGTAATAAGACGACGTCGTTAACCCCGTACGCGTACAGTTCCTGCCTGAAGTCAAACTGCTCCCCCTCAACCGTGCTGTACCATGCATCAAACTTTTCACGGTCTTTATCCGACATGTTATCGTAGTTGTAGAACTTTTTGTCGGGGTATGGTCCAACATAGTTCTCGTTTTCCACCCTGTTGAAAAGATGGGGGAAGTGGCCTTTTTCAGTCGTCGTCAAGTCTAACGCCGCGGGCATTTTGGCAAGGGCCATTGGAAAAAATGAGTAGCTATCGATGTATCGTTGGCCAAACGATTCGTCGTACATGTAAATTAATTTACAGCCTTGCATTATGACCTCAATCGCAATCCCGGCTTTGCAAAAATACTCGAGAATCAGAAAGGAGTCGAATCTGGAGGCGTAATGAGCTATGAAGCAGTAGCCAATATATCGGGGTTTTCTGAAGCGGTTGATTAGCTTAGCGATGCAGTCGGTACCCTGCGCCGTAAATTTCTTCCCTTTGAAAGTGATTGCGCAAACAAAATTAGCCACGTGGCGCCCGTTTTCGTAACGCGTTTCAAAATCGTAGAAAATATATTTCTCGCATGGCTCCTTAGGCTCTAGGGGCTGTATGAAACATTGGTGCGTCCCGTGTCCCGTCAGATGTTCTCGACAGTGGACGCATTTGTCCGTCGGGCATATGTGTTTTGCTTTCTTGTCACCCTCTTTAATGTAGTAACGCAACCTGCATAGTTTGCAGTATTTGATAATATCACAGGAGGGGGATTCTTGACCGGGAGGAGGGTTCTTTTTATGCATTTCGAAGCAATAGCTCGATTTACAGTAGCGCAAACAATCGGGACAATGTATGGTTCTTTTAGGGTATCTGTGACATTCCGCGTCAAAACAGACATTGCAGACGTGCTTGCATTGGTGGTCTCTGCGGTTGCTGTAACTTTTGTAACAAAATTGACAGACGTATGGCGAACCTAAGAAGCCTGTCAGATTCATGATCATATAATAGTGATTATCATGTAGATAGAGGAACACCGTTTTGGGGTGGGGTTCGTCAGAATTTTTGTACGTTTCTAAGACCATGGCATTCGATCTGTGAAATACAACGATTTTAATGCCTAGCGCTCGTTCAAACGAAGCTATGTCGCTAAGAGCGATTCGGTCTTGAATTGAGAAGCCGACGCTGTTTTGGATGACTGCAGCCAGTTTTTCTAACTCGCTCTCGGGTAGCTGGGGGTTAAGAAAGCGAGCGAGACAAATAGAGAAGCACAATTGATTTGACAAATTTATGGGGCAGAACAAATTCGTCTTTTTTCTTTTGATTACCTGATCAACGGCCAGATCTGTAAGTTTACGTCGTCGACCGCCTCCTTGTCTGTTCATGGCTACGGTAGCGTCGATCTCGACGGCGTCGTCCGATAATAACAGCTGGTTGCTCTGTAAAACTCTTTCAAATTGATCCATAAGCGAATTCACATCATAATCATTACCGGGGGCGAGAACACAGCTGATGGGTGTTTGTAGAGTGTGTGCCGACATGGTCATATTGATTACGGGTGCATCGTGGCCGATTTCTCTAGCGAAGGTGACGATCTCGCTCAGCATGCGATGTAATGAAGTGTGATAAGAGGCCAAATCTGTAGAGTTAATCTCTCTCAGATTCATGCTCCTTCTCAACGACACACTGTTGAAGCGTGGTCGCGGTAAAACGTGATATCCGTTAACGAACCCGCCTTCTCGGATCAGCGTATCAATTTCCGTACGGCTTAATCGACTCTGTCTGTTAGGGTCAGTCTCGCGCAAAGCGTCTATATTACCTGATGTGGGCCTCGTGCTGCTGCTGGTAGATGGCTGTGGAGTATCATCAGCGTCAGGATCGCTGTCGGTACATGCAGGGAGTTGATTATTTAAAACACCACCGTATTGTACAACATGATTGTTGTCTACGGTTAGCACGTGATCGTACAAATTAATATTTGAATTTACGGCTAATTCAAAAATATCCAAATTAGAGGGGGATTGCGAAGATTCTAGATTAAACAAATACTGTTCTAAAGAATCCGGAAGCCAACTTAGCATTTCAATTTCGTCCGGTGACAGTTCTGCGTCGTCGTCTGAGCAAAAGCTTTTTGACCCATCCATTTTAGATTTCAGACCAAAACATGAAATATTACAAAATCACAAAAAGTATATGGAATAAATCAATACATGATAGATGTAAAAAACATGCATGCATGCATACAACAAAATTACAGAGTATCTGGAATATAAAAATCAATACATGCAATACAAAAGTTTAATGGAATAAATCTATATTGAATTAACTGCAACGTTCCATCTATGATGATGAGAATAATAAACCTGGGTGTCGCGAAACTCTTGACATAATGCCTCTATTAAATTAGTATTGGCGAGTGGCTCGTCAGCCGGGCGATGCTCTGCTGACACTTCTTCAACGTCGATGTCTTCTTCTTCCGACGGAGTTTGGGTCGCTTTCGTACTTGTCCAAGTGACGCGTCGAGGTGTATGCCAGCTAGTCATGTGGTCGGGGGTATAACCCGACCCTGCTGTGTAGAAATATAACACAAAAATTGTTATGGTATGATTCAATTTGTGTTTAAATGAAAATAATAATGTAGATAGTCTCACCATAAAGAAATACGCTGTCAAGACTCGGCGCAGGACTGCTCGGCGGCGTCGGACAGAAAGTTTTCCTGTCAGGACTGTTTTCAGGACTGATTGACGGGATAAAACAAAACGTTTTTCTCTCAGGACAGGCCGGGGAGGTAGGACGATCGGTTTTTCTACCCTTCTTTCTCAAAGGTTCACCGCTGGGTCCAGCGACCTGGTCTAAAGCAAAGCCGGCAGGAACTATTTGATCCACAGCGTGCGTCGGCGTGGGGTCGGGCACGTCATCATTATTCTGTTGAGCGGTGTCAGTCAGTGGGAAGCCGGGTTGCGTGATAAACTGAATGAAATCTAAAATAAATAAATAAATCAATTTTTCATAAATGTTAAGAAAAAAAAAAACATGATGTCGGCGATGGGTCTTGTTTTACCATCAGACGCGCTGTCTGCTTCAACCAGCTGAGGGCTCACTGTGAATGAAAAAAAAGAGAGACAATTTTATTTTTTTATTATTTATTAATTTTTTATTATTTATTAATTTTTTATTATTTATTTTTATTTATTTATTTATTTTTATTTATTTAATTTTTTTATTTATTTTTTTATTTATAAAAGAGCAGTCCTCACATGCATCATTGCTATCGTGAGCGTCACTTTCAACATTCGAACCTGTGAGGCAAAAATCCTGTTATGAATGGAAACATTTGTGAGTCGCTTTATATGCATGTCTGATGACAGATGCTGAAAAAAATCATTAATTTTCTAAATGTTATTTCACCCCGGTGCTCTAGGGGTGCAATTACACCATAACTGGATGTAGTTTTAACTCCGGGACACCGGGCGGCGCCGGAGAGCATACCATTATGTCATAACTGGATGTAGTTTTAACTCCGGGACACCGGGTGGCGCCGGAGAGTACCAGTAACATGCTGTGTTTAAGACACCGATTTTAGTTATAGCTGATAGACCAAAGATGACTCAATGATTAAAACACTGTACCCATGCATGAATGTTTAAAACATCATTAACTCAATGCTAATGTTAGTTATAGTTGATAAATCACATCAATAGCACATTGCATGTTTAAAGCATCATTGTATAACATTATAGCATCAAATATAGAGAAAAAATACTCACCGTTCTGCATTTTGATGAGGGAGAGAGATGATGAGATGCTGTGGTCTAAAAGTTCACTTTTATAATGCATTTCCCCTCGCCTCACACATATATATGTGATGGGTAAAAAAATGGAGAAAAACACGCCTGTCCAATAGATGGCGCCATTGCACTACGCATTTTGGGGGCTTATCTCATGACCGACCATGGCCTTTTGGGGCCTACTGAATGCCGCTGACTTTATGTCAGATGCCGTAAAGGGGCGGGGACGTTGTGGCGCTTCAGCTGTGGTTTATAAACGACGTCTGGGAGGGGCTGACCGTCGAGGTCCCGGATGTCTGTAGTGAATGGGGGGTGAATACCCCGCGTATGTACTGCTGCGCGGACATCTCTCAGGGTGGAACAGCTGCACTTTAATTTTGTTGTAGCCGTCGTGCAGCTCGCACCATTTGAACAGCTTGTTTATGATTGAAAACATAATATCCAGCTGACTCAGATCTTGCCACTTGAACAAAAATTGCATTTCATACAGATTGTTATGCTCGTTAGGCAGGACGACCCCTGACCGATCTTCGGTGAGCTTTGTCTTGTCATCACAGCAGAATATGTAGACAGAATCATCCGGGTTCTTTTTAGTGTGGTCACCTACCACGCGGTACCGGACATTCGGGGTGACCCCGTCCCACTCTCCAACGTACAGAGGTTCTTGACCGCCGCTCTTCAGATCCTTCCACACAAAATTGTAAAATAATGCCCAGTCTTTTTTAGGAAATACAAGACATGCGTCTTCCCCGGGGTGAAACTCGCCCGCGCTGTCGGTGGTGTAGAGTATAACAACTTGAGTTGTTTTATGAAATCTGTACCCGATTACACGCTTGCTGTTCATCATAAATTCTCCTTTAGTCCATTCCGAAAGTTCATGGAGAAAGCTTGTCAAACGGACGTGCCCATAAGGTTTTCTCGGCGCCATAGGTAGACTGGTCATCAGACTGTCGAACGTCCTGCTGCGCAACCCCGCATCTGGGGTTTCAGGAGCTGATAATCCGTCCATGCTCATGTAGCTCATGTTTCTCTTTTTGCTGATAGCTGTAGAACACACTGGCCCCATTTATATATATATACGCTGCTCTGGGATGTGGCAGGGTGGGAGGGGAATTTTCTGATAACAGCGACTTCAAAAGATAAAACCTTCTGTCAATAACATGATTTATTATACCGCATTCAAAAACAAAAAACCAACTGTCAAATTAATCAAAACAAAAAACCTAATGTCAAAAAACCATCAAAACCAACTGTCAATCATATGATTTATTATGACAATAGGTCAAAAACCAACTGTCAAAACCTAATGTCAATCACATGATTTATTAAACAGGAAGTCCCGCCTATACAGGAAGTCCCGCCTACACCGGAAGTCCCGCCTATACAGGAAGTCCCGCCTATACAGGAAGTCCCGCCTATACAGGAAGTCCCGCCTACACCGGAAGTCCCGCCTACACCGGAAGTCCCTCCTACACCGGAAGTCCCGCCCCCTATACCGGAAGTCCCGCCCCCTATACCGGAAGCCCCGCCCACCTGTCAATCAATCAAATTTTGACATTTGGTATAGTATACTAACTACTGGCTTTGTTTGAAAAATGTTAACTTTGTTACATATTTTGGTTTCTTAAGTGCGTTTAGACATGTAATAATTTCACTTTTGGGCCCAAACAAGGGACGCCAATTATGTAGTGATTTTACCTTCGTCCATCCAAGGACGTTGAGGAAGGTAGTGATTGGTACTCACGTCACCGCAGACGTTGTGATTTTTGGATCACACGTCACTTAAGGTGTGGTTATGAGTACATCAGATGACCACCTTCCCCCTCTCTTAGTTTGGGACACTAATCAAGGTCTTTTATCTTGGCTCCAAACGAGAACGCTCCAAACGAGAGGCGGTTCAATCATTTTAGATTGAATGTAAAGTGGGGAGAGTTGGTCAGCTGATTTATCTGAAAGATTGGTGAGATTTCTAACTTGTAGAGCCTTTTCTGTATTATCAGCACAAGTAAGACACAATTGTAATAAAATAGATTTTATTAACAAAAGATAAACAAGAATAACTAACACCACTACTAAATTAATACAATGAATGATAAAAGAATAAAGTGCATAAAATATATAAAATACATGTGATTATGTTGAGTGTGGCTATGGAAGAGTTGCGTTATCTTATGGAAAGATAAACTGTTGTTTCTCTGAAACTAAGGTGAAAAACCTTATTATGCATCAAACAAATAAACGAACGTTTATTTGTTATTAACTAGCATCAGTTAAATGACCTCAAATGTAAATTAGAAAATCATATACTAATATACAACAATGCCAAGGTTTCTGGAAAGAGGTTTGGTTAAGTGATATTTACGTTCCACTTGGTTGAGTGAGCAGTCCGATGGAGGTGACTTCTTCCACTGGTTGTGCTGGGTGACAATGCAGTGGGAAAGGAGCTGGAATCCGTTTCAACAGTCTTGAACAAGAAGAGCTGTGGGATGCTGATCTCCTGGAGCACCAAAGGGTCCTAAAATCTGGAACACGCAGATGAGGCCCTGAAGTAGGTGCAGAAGGTCCTTAATCTGGAACACGCAGATGAAGGAACCTCGAAGTGAAGGTTTGCTCTCCTGAGCTTAACCTTGTTGCAAATGTCTCTGTGTGTCTTCTGACTCTGTGGGTCAGACACTCAGGACTTGGTCAATCCGCCTTGGTCTCTCTGGCATGGAGACTCGGGACATGCTGTAGTCTCGCTGGACTAAAACTCTGAACGTATTGGTTGTTAATGTCTCTTTCCTCACAGGCTGGAGGCTCAGAACATGGTCATATCTGTTGCTGCCTCACAAGCTGTAGATTCAGATCCTTGGATCTTTTGTTGTCTCTCTGGATGAACCAGAGGCTCAGAACTTGGTTGCTCTGTCACAGTCTTATCCTCGCAGGACAGACTCAGAACTTGGTGAACTGTTTGTCTCTCTCAAGGAGAAACTCAGAACATTACGGCGTATCTGTTATGTCTCTCTTGAAGGGAGACTCAGAACAAGGTGTGTCTGTTGAAAGGGTACCTTTATCCTTTTCCGAATAGGAGGAGATTGCAATTTGGTGCTTCTCCATTCCAGTGTTGTGATTGGCTGTTGGCATCAGAGGGGGCTCACCGTGTGGCCCACCCTCCTTTCTCCTGTGGAACTCATTTGCATACTGTACACAGTTAGAAGTCTTTAAAATGTCTTTAAAGTTTACCAATGCATTTCTCACTTTCCAAACCACAATCAGAATACCCTTGGCAATATTCTAAACAAATAGAAACCAAACATAATGGAAAAAGATTGAACTGTTCATTCATTGATTTGTTCATTAACAGCTGACTCTGTGTAAGATGTTGCATTACAAATAGCTGTCACTGAGAATACTTATTTCTCTGAATAAGTATGAAATGGATGTGTGTACTTTACATCAGTCTTAAGTTTTCCAAACATAGTTATGAATGGATTTGGATGTGGTCTTTCTTTCACCCAGTACTGCTAAGGTCCTGTGGAATTTTTATGGCAGTCATAGACCAGGACACTAGGGATTTGGGTGAAGGGCAGAAACTGCATGTGGACCAATGAGATGTCTTGTCCTTCCTAGGCTTGGTACAAGAGGTGGTCTTTTTGGCCTCTAAGAGGTGTCTGGCTGTTGCCCAAGCATCTTTATCTGATGGCGTTGGACAGTTTGTTTGTGTCAGTCTACCAAGATCCAATCAAAATGTAGCAAACCTTTGTCCACTGTTATGGACAGAGAGGGGCCCGACCATAAACTGGGCCCTGGAATGTGCTGTCCACTACAGACAGAAACAGAAGTAAATATAGATTAATTTCAGCCCTTTCTAAATGTGTGATTTTGCGTAATTAAATATTTTAATCAACTCAGAGCACTAGTTTTTGTGTTTAACATGCGGATTTTGATTATTGAAGCACAAATAAGTGCATTACAGAGCTTCTTTTTTTATTTATTAATCTCTGGTTTATGAAGTTCAGATTACTGTGACAATGTTTACCTATTATGAATAGTAATGGTTATATTTAAATAATTATAATTTTCACTGCTCTAATCGCAGACGCCAATGTAGAGAAGAAACTTGAGCTTGTGACCAAGAAACATGGAGAGGCTGAAAAGAAGAAAGCAAAGACAAAATGTTCTGGCTAGATTTATACAGTGATTTTCAATCATTAATGCAATTTGACTGCTCACTTAATTTAGATTTTTCTCCCATCATAAAATAAATCAATAAACAGTCTTTATTTTTATTTTTTTTATGTGTGCATGTATATATTCTTGACACTGTCTATTGAAAACAGTACAAATGGCTAGTTTGGGTTTGTCCTGATGGAGTGGCAACTTTATTTACCGCCACACTCTTCATGTGTGTTTCTGAAGAAAGAAGAAAAGAATGAGGAGGAGGATAGAGACTGAAGTGAGAACATTTACATTTACATTTATGTATTTAGCAGATGCTTTTATCCAAAGCGACTTACAACTTGGGGGTACATGAAGCGATAGGTCATGAAGAGTCGAGAAGCGCAATAAGAGCCTGAAATCCTGAGACCGTGTACATTGCTCAGTGTAGCACAGGCTAGAGTAGGGAGGGAAGAAGGAAGAGGAAAGGAAAGTGTTATATTTATATTATTTTTAATGAGGTTAAGTGCTCACGGAAGAGCTGAGTTTTAAGTTGACTTTTGAATGATGTCAATGTTTCTGCGTTTCGGATGGCGTTGGGAAGATCGTTCCACCAGCTGGGAACGTTGAATGAAAATGTTCTGGAAAGGGATTTTTTCCCCATCTGTGATGGTACCACAAGCCGTCGTTCCTTTGCTGAGCGAAGGCTTCTGGTGGGGTTGTGGATTTGTAGAATGGAGTCAAAGTAAGCAGGAGCTGAGCGTGTGGTGGCTCTGTATGCAAGTGTCAGCGCCTTAAACTTGATGCGAGCAGCAAGTGGTAGCCAGTGCAAGGAGATGAAGAGAGGTGTGACGTGGGTCCTTTTGGGCTCGTTGAAGACAAGACGTGCTCCGGCATTCTGGATCATTCGAAGTGTTTGGATCGCACAAGAGGGGAGTCCAACCATCGAATTGCAGTAGTCAAGTCTAGAAATAACCAGGGCCTGGACAAGAAGCTGTGTTGCGTGCTCTGTTAGGAACGGTCTAATCTTCCTGATGTTGTGGAGCGCAAACCGGCATGAGCGAGCTGTCTTAGAAATGTGTTCTCTGAAGGACAGCTGGTCATCAAATGTTACTCCAAGATTTCTGACTGACTTTGATGGGGAAATCAAGGATGTACCTAACTGGATGGTGAAGTCATGTTGTATGGTGGGACTGGCGGGGAAGATGAGAAACTCATCTGGTCAAACTCAAACCAGGTTAAGCTGCAGGTGATGTTTTCTCATCCATGCAGAGATGTCAGCCAGACAGCTGGAGATTCGTGCAGCTACTGTGGGGTCGTCTGGGTGAAATGAAAGGTAGAGCTGAGTGTCATCAGCATAGCAGTGGTATGAGAAGCCATTTGCCTGAATGATGGGTCCCAATGAAGTAGTGTAGATGGAGAAGAGGAGAGGACCAAGCACTGAGCCCTGGGGAACCCCAGTGGTCAGTTGATGTGCTTGGGATTCCTCTCCTCCCCAGGCAACCTTGAAAGACCTACCTGTGAGATAGGACTCAAACCAGAGGAGTGGAGTCCCTTTGATGCCCATTGATGAGAGGGTGGACAGAAGAATCTGATGATTGACCGTGTCAAAGGCCGCAGATAGATCGAGCAGGACGAGGACTGATGATTTGGAGTCAGCTTTAGCTATCCGCAGGGCTTCAGTGACCGACAGTAGTGTAGTCTCTGTGGAGTGGCCCCTTTTGAAACCTGATTGGTTGATGTCCAGCTGATTATTCTGTGATAGGAAGGATGAAACCTGGTTGAAAACAACTCGTTCAATAGTTTTTGCTATGAATGGTATGAGAGAAACAGGTCTGTAGTTATCTACGAGTGATGAGTTTAATGTGGGTTTCTTAAAGGTCCCATGGCATGAAATTTTCATTTTATGAGGTTTTTCAACATTAATATGAGTTCCCCTAGCCTGAATATTGTCCCCAAGTGGATAGAAATGTTGATCGGTGTAAACCCGAGTTCTGGCTGTCTCTCTCTGCCTTTGAGAAAATGACAGGCCAGACGAGCCAATCCTGAAGTCTCCTGTTTTGACGTCCAAGCAGGAACGGTTACCTCCCTTTCCTCCGCCCAGAGAATCTGGCACGCCCATGCAAACGCTCGAGAGATCATTAACGTTACTTGTGAACGCAGGCAGTTTCTCAGTGTTTGGATGTACAAATGAAAACAGAAGTCTTTCTTCAGTTCCTTCTGATCTGTGATCAGTGATCTCTTATGTGTAGCTAATTATTTATTATTCGTGCACACGCAGCGGCTTCTCTCTCTCCAGACAGAACGGTGTTTTCGTGTTTTCTATCTTGTGAGTCAGTGTTTTTGTACGTCCTCGTCGCGTCTACCGGTTCTAAAATGTGCATACAGTCATGAGTTTCTGCTCAACATCGGCCTCACACACGCCGAAGCTCGGGCTGCACTGGCCGTTGGCCTTCAACATCCCCGACCCCCAGTACTGCATCTGGCCCACAGCGGAGGCACCAAACGCGGCGTGAGATTAAGCAGACGGGGGGTAAGCATGAGCATATCTGGGCTAGGCTAGCCATCTTTCCCCACAATAAACTTGATTACATTCGATTACTGTTGTTGTGTCTTTGTTTGCGCTGTGTAACGTTACTCAATGCGCGTCACTGACGCTATTCATATGATTGGAACATATCTAGAAATAATGCTATACTCAACACTTACTAACTCGTTCATCTCGCTGTAATGGTACATTGCATGTGTTACAAAGTTGGTAGAATAATGATGAATACGGACTCGGTGTGACTGGGACTCGTGTTTATTCAGAACTCTCAGATACAAACACAATAAACTCGCGCTGACTGACAGCGCTCTCATAACTCAGAAGTTACTATAAATAACTTTGTTAGCTTAGCAATCGCTCCGTCTCCATGATGTCCGGTTCGCGAACGAATCATTCTTTTGAATCGGTTCTTTTTAGTGAACCGAACCAGTTCACCAAATCGGACTGAATCGTTCTAAACGGTTCGCGTCTCGAGTCAGCGCTGATCCATCATTTACTAAAGTTACTAACTTTCTGACATGAGTGACAGCCCCTCCGACTAGAAATAAACTAATAACCTGAAGTATATGCTAGTAACTACAACAGTTCACCCTGAACTGAGACTGAGAACTGATGAGAAGTGAACTCAGGTCCATCCGTCTCTGGCAGGCTCGTACCTCGTTAAACCACGCCCCCTCCGCTCATTTAAAATGCAAAGATGTCAGCCAATCACAACAGTGGGCGTTTTTACTGAAGTCTCACAGCAGACACGCCTCTTGAAGCAGGGCATTCAGCCACAGGGCAAACAGCAGTATAGAAAAAATGCCTTTTATTTCTAAATTATGACATTTTATGATGTAAAAATCATACTAACAATATAAGTACACCTCAGGAAACATTATAAAATAATAGAAAAATGCCATGCCATGGGACCTTTAAGCAGTGGAGTTACCCAAGCCTGCTTGAATGTGGTAGGGAGCGCCAGCTATGGAACGCTCGTTAAATAGATAGGCCTACTATTCACTGCTAGAGTGAGTTCAGGTGGGAGCTCGGCAGGCTCTGGTAATTATACTTAAACGCCCGTGAATGGCTTCAAATCAATACCAATCTCTGCATGAATAGGACAACTTACTTAAGTGAAAAAGGCTCGTTCATTAATAACGAACTCATATATTATTCAAATGCAATTTACTATGACAGGATCGATTACACACAGACACAATAAAATGCAATACCAGTAGGAGAAACAACACTGTTCTAGCCAGTACCACTTTAAGCCGTGTAACACAAGTGCCACTTATTTGGCGTTTTGGTGTACAGAAAAAATATCTAATGTCCGTTTTTCTTTTCTCTGTCATTGTATCTGACCAACAACACAAAGCGATAGTAGTTTAAATACGATTAAGGTTCACCACGCAGTCATAATTATTAAATTATCTTGCGTCCTCCACATAGTATTTTATACTATGATATTCAGATATTTAGATATTCAACTGCAGCAAGCCCTCTGATCTGCCACTTATTATCATATTGAGCAAAACCCTACACAGATCTGACTGAACTTACGGTTTAGAACGGCCCTCAGATTGGGGGGTCCTGTTCCCCCCGTCCCCCCCCCGCGATTTACCCCGCTGAAATTTAGTTTTGAGAATGTGACTTTTCCACCTTTAGCCTCATATGTTCACCACTAGATGTCCTACCTTTCCAATAATGATTTCTGGATAATAATTTCATGTGGCATATGAAGTTAAATGGAAATCATTCTGTTGGGATACTATTATATATTATTGTTTATTCATATTTTGATTTAGCTTTAGTAATTTACTTGTTACTTTGCAGTTCTTGTTATTCGTTTTTTTTAATGTTTATGTAGTATTTATTGATTTTTATTTCGGTTTTAGTTATCTTAGTATAGGATATCAAGTTAAACTTAATGAAAATGAGAAATGTTGCAACTGTCACCATTTTATTGTTTGTTTCTTTATCATGGACTTTTTATAATATCATAAACTTTGTTCAGTTTTCACGCTCCTCGTTATTAGTTCATTTGTGTCAGCTGTGTTCTATGAATACTCCTCATTTGTGTTTGCTATAGGCTATAAGTTGGTCTCTAGCATTCATTCTCTGTTTGGTCTATATGGTCCATGTAGTGTGTGTTGCCCTGCCTGCTTGTCTGGTTATTATTTGGTTTATCCTCATGAAACTTTGTATTGGAACTTTATCTTTATCTTCATCTGCCTTCCTGAAACCACAGAAACTAGATAAAAAAAAAATATATATATATATATTTATATAAGTTTTATTTGCCCCACTTTATATTAGGTGGCCTTAACTACTATGTACTTACATCAAAAAAGAAGTACAATGTACTTACTGTGTTCAAATTGTATTGCAAAACACCTTTGCTGATATTGAGGTGGGATACGGGTAGGGTTAGGGACAGGTGTGGTGGTATGGGTAAGTTTAAGGGTAGGGTTAGGTGTAAGGGAAGTGTCAACTGTGTAATTACAAATGTAACTAAAGAAATTAATTACAGATGTAATTTCATGCAGGTATTTTTTTAAATGTAATTACAATGTAAAAAACATGTATGTACACAATAAGTGCAATGTATCAAATGATTAATTAAAATGTTAGTACATAGTAGTTAAGGCCACCTAATATAAAGTGGGTCTGTTGTATTTATTTATTTCAGTTAAAGTTTACAGTATTTTATTTCAGGTAACAGAATTTATGGTTTTAGTTAACTAATAAACCAGATTTATGCCTTTTATATTTAAAAAAAAGAATTAATGCGTGGCAAGGTTTATAGAGCAGGCATTGGATGTTCTGATGGTGCAAATGTGTTGTGTGTTACTTGTATGAATTGAATTATGAAGAATGTTGGATTGGAAATTATTTATCGCTGTGTTGGCCTACAAGCCTACATGCCTTCAGAAAGTTATTTTTTTCAGTTGCTTTCAAAAAGCAACAGTGAGACAGAATAAATGGACCAAATAAAGGTTTCCCAAATGTGTGGGAATGCATACTATGCTGAGTGAACAGCATATACAGCATTTTTTTTCTAATGCTAAAAAAGTACAAATGACAATTGATGGTTTTGAAAACAATTTAATTAACAGATTTTCATTTAGAGATACATGACCAGATATTCAGATAGAGATGAATCTAGGTTGATAGGGCCACTTTTTGCCATTGAGATGTGTCCTAATCAACCATTCATGGCACACCCCTTTGCTCTTCAAAGTCGCTTTAGAGGCACGTCCAAGTTAGCTTTATTGATTCCTGTGGGTCACGAATAAAACATGATAAATGCAATTTACATGATGGTAAATCATGATTATTATCACTTGCAGAAGGCAACTTACTTCAATGCATCGGCTTTACTCTGAACCCACATCACAAACTCTTTTTTCAGCAGGTCATTGAAGATGCAGGTGTCTGAATGATCTGCCACAGTTGGTCTGTAGAAATGAGCATCAGATGCTGCCTGTTACTTTATGTAAACATGTATGTGTAAAACACATGCTGTCCATTTCCCCAAACTTACTCGCTCTTCTTCTCCCTCTGATTGAGCAGATAGTTTACAAAGTTCTTCTGAACCATTGAGTCCACAATTTTGCTGATGTCACTTGCAATGGTTGATTCAGCATAACGACGGCCAAACTTCTGGATGTCATTTGTTGAGCTATTAATGATATTTGAAAACAAAACAATTTTCTCTGACACTTTTCAATAACATTAACACATTTGTTACATCATTTATTAATCTTTGTTGATGTTATTCAATAAAAGATACTGTTCATTGTTAGTTAATTTAAGCTTAGGTCCATGCATGAAATTATTAAAAGATACAACTTTTGATTTTAATAATATATGTTGAAATTAACATGAACTAAAATGAATAAATGCTTAACGTTAGTTCATTTTAACTAATGTAGTTAACTCATTTTAACAATTGGAACCTTATTGTAAAGTGTTTGCACATTTTTATATACATACTGTATACTATACATATGCAAATGTATTATTTGATGATGCTTAATTATTTTCTTACCTGCTATCAACAGGCTGGGATCCTGCACATGACCATGAACTGCCCAGGCATATCAAAACCAGCGCAAATACTGCAGCCTTCATTTTTCCTTATTTAATAGGCCTACATCAAAAAAGATGAGAAAAATAGATATCAAGCATACGACACTGCCAACAAATAGCTAGTTAAATTTGAATGCTTCAGACCTACCTTTTCTGGATCTGGTCTTAAACTGGTGTGCAACTACAGCATCTTGACTGGTTTTTATACAATGTGATTGACATTAACAGCAGAACAACAACTTATTTCCACGTCATTAAAACAATTAATAATGAGGGCGATACAAAAACATTAAATTTGATAAGGCTGCTGTTTCTTACAGCCTTATAGGTGTCAAATCTATTTACACTCTTGGTCGTTTGTACTGGACAAATAACATGTTCATGGAACTGAAAATAGTGAAATGACCCCATTAAACCATTAGTTTTTAAAGGCAAACATATTTTCATTATACAAAATCTGACTAGTAGGCTATTTGATGACGTAAAGGAAATAGGCTACCAAGCTAATGACTCGAGGTGCACATTTTCAGGCATTTTTAGAAAAGTAAACAGATTTGGTCTTATGTTCTTGTAGCCATAACAATAGTGGTGATGGATGTGCAATTATTAAAGGAAAGACTGGTAAAATGTATTCTCAGAATTAAAAAGGCAAAAAATTATTCATATTAAAACTAGCCTATTCATATTTCAAATAATATTTTGAACAAGATCGGAACATATATTCATATGAACATAGAACATCTGTGCATACACATTGTGCATGCAAGCATTGTCTATTAAAGTTGTTTAATTTGTGAAGTTATGCCTGTCCACTATACAAATTTGTATTCATTATTATACAAACACACGTAATATTTAAATAATGAGAGTTAATTAAGTTCGTTTAAATGTCTTCAATAAAATAATCCATCTTTGTAATGGTTCAGTGCTTTTGTTACTGACATTTCTGAAGCTTTTATTTTGAAATAAGAACTTCCGGTGTGAGCTATCAACATAAAATTCAGTATTTCTATATGGACTGATCTAAAGAGTCAAGTATAGTGATTTCTAAATCAGATAAATTCTTCGCATTTGCATGTTGTTAAAGTATGTATTTATTAAAACGCGTGTCAGCAGACAAGAAAACGCATACGTCAGCGTTAGTTATTAGTTAATCGGATATTACCAACTAAGAAAGTTATTCCATATAGTCACGATGGATGCAACCTCAGATCTGTTTTGGCCGGCGATGCTATTTACGCTGATTGCAATTGCAGTAGCAGCAGTTGTTGTTTTGGGCAGAAATAAAGGCCCCGTGCCGTCAAAGTGCACCCATCAATCTGCTGTTGTGGAGGAGAGGGCTGGTTCAGATCCTGGAGCTTCCTCACAGTATCATGAAAAACAATGTAATGAAACCAGACAACAGCTGCAATCTAGTGCAAAGAGCCTCAAAGCCAAAGATGAAACTCTGAAACTTGTAAAAGTAAGGATTTATTCTGCTTTGTTCTGTTTTTGTTGTTTACAAGTCAATGAAAAATTACAAGACAATGAACAACACAAAGGAAATAATTTATTGGATATTTTTCTAATCAACCATTTTCTGATTCTGTATTTACCGCAGGATTCAAACTCATATAATGTGGAAGAAGTGCGTAAGTCCGATTCTCCAGTTCACTCCACCATTGGACGGGGGGAGGATTCCTCTGAGTCTGGGATAAAGAATGCTCTGAGGGATTATGCTCAATCACCTGGTATAATATTAATAATAACAATCCTCTTTACTAATTTCCTGTTTATTTGTCTTATAATATTATTTATTGTTGACTTTGTGGGTTACTGCTCATATATTGGCTGGCTTTTGAACCTCAGGTTTGTGAATATACATTTTCGCAGACATTACTTAAATACAAACTTATTCTACATAACCTAATAATAAGAATTGCCTTGTATTGGAAAGCAGGTTTCATTTGTTTTGTTTTTTCAAATGTGATCCACTTAATTTTTTAAAAAACTTTTTGTTAAAACTTTGAACCCACCTGTAGTCATTTAGTGGTGTTGTACACATTGTTGTTCAGTATACATACATATCTTTATTGCTTTAGAACAGAGGGAAATATTCTTAGTCAAAGTAGGTTTACCCTTGTGAAAAATAAGTGCTCTTAATTGCATTTAATGTGTACTTCAAATCTTAAAGTATATTTTAAAGGTCCCGTTCTTCGTGATCCCATTGTTCAAACTTTAGTTAGTGTGTAATGTTGCTGTTAGAGCATAAATAATACCTGTAAAATTATAAAGCTCAAAGTTCAATGCCAAGCGAGATATTTTATTTAACAGAAGTTCCCTTTCAAAGCCTACAGCGAACGGCTGGCTTGGACTACATCCTGGTACTTCCTTCATAAATGACGTCAGTAGAACAGACTAACCTCCGCCCACAAGAATACGTGAAAAAAGGGGGCGTGGTCTTGTTGCTGTCCCACGTGGAGAAGAGGACGGTCGCGTGGAGAAAAGGAAGTGCTGCGTTTGAGTGTGTTTGTCGCCATGTCCTCGAGACGCTGTTATTTTCATCCCGGAGTCAAATCACCTTTGTTTGGCTTTCCCAGGGACGCTGTAGAGATCATTGAGCGCATAGCCGCATACATCTCCCATTAAGAGGCGTGACCTTTCCGTACAACTTGCGCTAAGCTGCTGTCGAATCACAACACAGGAACCGCTGGCACAATCAGAACTCGTTACGTATTTCTGAAGGAGGGACTTCATAGAATATGACTTCAAGGAAGTCATCAGGCCATTTTTAGGACAGTGAAAACAGCGGTGTACAGATAAGTAAATTGTGTGAAAAATACTGTGTTTTTTTACACGCGAAACATGAACACATGTTATATTGCACACTGTAAACACAATCAAAGCTTCAAAAACACACGAAGACACACCTTTAAAAAAGCTCTGGCATTCATAACGGGGCCGTGCAGAGAAAGTGAGTGTTCTCACTTTCATAGGAATTCAACTTTTCAATGAATTCCTATGAAAGTTTAGCTTCCATATGCGATCTGAGAACATGCCAGACTGGACACGTGCTGTAAATGACTGCCGTGCTTACCTCAGCTCTGTGCTCTCGTGATGAATGAAATCTGACTCCTGCTCCTGCTGCGTTTGTCTCGTGACTTTCGTTCGGCTCACTCACACGTTATTGAAAAGACACATTCAGTTTTTAATTGTAGTGTTTATTCTCTAGCTGAACAAAATGATTGTATCACTATAAAAATGAAACCGACGTTGGTTTGGATGGAGCCGTGGTGGGCAGCGAAGCAAGTGCATTCTGGGAGTTGCTGTCTTTCATCCCCATGAGACAAAAATACATTTTCTGTCTTTTCACAGTCTAGAAGGCACCAAATTCAAAAATAATTTCACATTTATACTACATAAATGACCCAGTTTAAATACAAAGCTTAATGCTAAATCACTGAAGTAACCCTTTAAAGATAGTACACTTTTACAATTATGTTTCTTAACACACGCATAAACGTGTTTACGCTTGGGCGTTTTACGCTTAAAGGCACAACATGTACGATTTTGGGATTAAAATGTCCAAAAACCACTAGAACAGTGATATATTTTTTTTTGACTTGTGTACTTACATTCTCCCAAATATTTCCAAGAATGTTTAAATCCAGAGACATAAGCAATTTTAACCAGGACACGGACCGTGTCTGTGCGTCGCCTACCAGTGATGTCATACCTGCCTTACCCTCGATTTTATTTTGTAGAAACCATGGAAACACCAAAGACACTTTAAAGGAGAACTCCGGTGAATTTTTAAGTTAATCTGGATCGTTATACCTTTGTGAGTACTGTCTATAGAAAAAAAAAACGAACCGGATTGGTGCTTGCAACACGGAGCTGTTACAATTAATGCCCAGAGCTCCCACTCAGCTATGGGGGCATATACATAAAGAGTGTTTTTGTGCCTCTTAACAGACACAAAATGCAATTAAAATGTCTGTCCAACATGAACAGGGCCCTTACATGACAACGAGATGCGTTTAGCAACTTAGCCATTGTTTAAACTCACCGAGATGGTGTTTTAGACGGCAAGCTGTAGTCTCGCTGAAGTCCTGTGAGAACTCAGTTGTAGCCGGTAAAATGTATATAGTCCAGGGGGGAGGAGCGTCGTGTGTGTGAAGAGTGATGATCGGCTCACAAGTGAAGAAGAAATGGTTCGTAACGCTCCTCCCCCCTGGACTATTTACATTTTACCGGCTACAACTGAGTTCTCATGGGACTTCAGAGATATTTTATTTAACAGAAGTTCCCTTTCAAAGCCTACAGTGAACGGCTGGCTTGGACTACATCCTGGTACTTCCTTCATAAATGACGTCAGTAGAACAGACTAACCTCCGCCCACAAGAATACGTGAAAAAAGGGGGCGTGGTCTTGTTGCTGTCCCACGTGGAGATGAGGACGGTCGCGTGGAGAAAAGGAATTGTTGCGTTTGAGTGTGTTTGTCGCCATGTCCTCGAGACGCTGTTATTTTCATCCCGGAGTCAAATCACCTTTGTTTGGCTTTCCCAGGGACGCTGTAGAGATCATTAAGCGCATACATCTCCCGTTAAGAGGCGTGACCTTTCCACGTGCGCTAAGCTGCTGTCGAATCACAACACAGGAACCGTGCCACGTTTGCTAAGCTGCGGTCAAATCACAACACGGGAACCGCTGGCACAATCAGAACTCGTTACGTATTTCTGAAGGAGGGACTTCATAGAATAAAGGAAGTCATCAACCCGTTTTTAGGACAGTGAAAACAGCGGTATACAGATAAGTAAATTGTGTTAAAAATACTGTTTTTTTTTACACGCGAAACATGAACACATGTTATATTGCACACTGTAAACACAATCAAAGCTTCAAAAACACACGAAGAACGGGACCTTTAATATGTTTTATTAGACAAGGGTGCAACTGTTTGGATTAGAGCTGCATGATTCTGGGTAAATTGAGAATCAAAATTTCTTTTTTTTTCAAAATTGAGATTGCGATTCTCTCAAGATTCTGAAGAAAAAACATTAGACAACTAAACAAAATAACACGCCATTTACTGGAGGTTCTGAAGTGTTCATTGCCTCAGTCTATTTAAAAAATACATTAATTTGAACAAAATAATTAAAACTTGTTTCATAATTTGATTAATCAGCATTTGTGAATGAATCTCTTGAATTAATTGTCTGTATTTTGATTGCTAGATATCAAAATTCATAACCAAACTATATACTTTTATCCCAGTATACATTTGTCCTTTGCTATTTAAATGTTTGTAACACAAATAATAATAATAATGTGGTTGAAAACTAGACTGTGAAGCTGCTTATCTGTACATCTACATGGCAACTGCTCTCTCCGTATCAGCAGTGCAGTGCGAACGCAGATTTCAATGTTGCAGTGTGATGATCATCGTACTTTAAAAGGGTGACCAAAGTCCAAAGTCTTTGGTATAAAGCCTGTTTCACGCCACAAGTGCCAGCGGAGCATGAGCAGCCCATATCAATGAATGAGCATTCACATCGGACACATTAGCATGGCCATTTAGGCAAGGCAAGTAAATTCTTTTTTTTTTAACCAAGAGAGAAAAAGGTTCAGGAGGTCAGGGTACCTTGATGCATTTTAAAAATGTAGTCTCTGAACAAATGACACACGCCAGTTTAACACAGAAAGAATAAAGAGAGTTACTTTTTTTTGCCCATTCTTCTTTGAATTTTCGCTAGAAATTACATCAGAAGTGGAAAATGTTGGCCAAAAGCATACATTTACACACAAACTGACCAGCAAACACAACTTTCAGATGCCATCTTTTTTTCTAGATGAACTGTCTTAATTTAACGCACAGGATTGTGAGATATCAAAGGCAGCGAAGGATACTAGCCTTCAAAACTCAATCAGATGAAGGTATCTCAGGAGACAGGAAGTGAAGCTAACATTAGATTCGGACATGCCTTGATGCCTTCCTGCCATGTTTAGAGCACTAGAGTTTATGAAATATGTCCATAAAAACTTTAAATGCGCATGCTCTTGTCTATCTGATCTATATGATCCACGTGGTGAATGTTGTTAAACTCGTCATGGCTTTCCGTGCAGAAATCGCTCTCATGCGCTGTTCATGTTTGAATTCTCCACTGTAGCGCGATCTCATGCGTAAGGCAGCGCAGTGATTGGGTTAAAAGAGTTCATACTCATGAATAAACGCAGAGGATTAGCTTACGTAGAATCGAGCCGCAGCCTGTCACACACTCCGAAGGCACATTTCTACCTCACATTCCATGACGTTGCTTCGACTTTGCTTTTCAACCTGGAAGAACAAAATTGCTCAGAAAAATGCAAAAATAACCAATTTCCACTTGTTGGTAAAATGTATGAGTGCTTTTAGTGTTTTCAGCGACGTGCAGCCTGTACATGTCTGTGCATGTCTCAAAAAATGTGTTCTGGGGTTTCATGATCCTTTAACATGGGCAGTAATAAAATATGAGCTGCTGGCGCATGGTAATGGACATAGCGGAATCGTAATAGACAAATAAGATCATGTGGGTGTTTGAATCGAGATTGTGATCTTTAATTGTACAGTGATACAGCATGTTTTCAAATGAATTGCATGCAATTTAGCAACACAAGCCATCCAGCCTTTATTAAAGGGGTGGAAAAAACACGATTTCACTTTTCTAACTTTAGCTAGTGTGTAATGTTGCATTTGCCATACACGAGCCACGGTTCAGGTGCGCGAGACAAACAGTGTGCCAGGGTGGATGCACAACGGGCGCGCGCGGCACCCGCTGCACATTTCACGGAGGAAAGCTTCCACAATCTTCGCTAGTTCAATGAAAGATTCTTACAACGGCTTGTCCTGAAAGATGGATTTAAAAACAGAAGCTGTTTACAGGCCACAACCTGTAAGTATGATTTATTTTTTGTCGATGTGTTTTCCTGTAATAGTTTGTATTGTTAATTGTACGTTGTAGCAAGGAAGTACACATGACAGCGCTGTTTGGCTCTGCAAACCAGTTTGTTAAATGCTCATTCATACTTAACGTTATCTGATAAACACCTAACGTTACAAACTTGTTTAAAAGTCTCAACAGCGAACTTGGCATTAGTGTAAATTATTCTTTGATTAGAGCTTTTATGTATTGTTTATCTACAGGCATGCTAAACATGGTTCTGTGTTTGATTTGGCTACTAGTAAAGCCAATGTTTAGTGTTCGTTTTGGGTTAATAGTTCTTGCGACAGATATTTGGCTATAATCGTTCTAAAAATACAAAAGTAACAGTGCCATTCAGTAGCGATCACTATAGATCCGCAGTCTTTACTCTTGAGGACTGAACAGGTTTCTGCTCGATCATCTTCACTAAAATTGTCTGGGCCCAAGATTCCTCGCTCAATCTCGGCTTCATCAATCTACGCCTTTGTTTTGAATAGGCTACCTCTAGCGCTGAAAAACTACGTAGTGTGCCTTTAAAAAGTACACTTTGTAATAATGTAAAATTAAAAGTTTTACTTTAAAGTACATTTTAAATCGTACACAAGAAGTAAACTTATTTTGATGTGGTGACCTAACATACTAAAGCACTTGTAAAGTGCTCATATTCATTTAAAGGGGTCATGAACTGCGGTTTTTAATTGTTTTATGATGTTTCCTGGGGTGCACTTCTAATGTTAGAATGCTTTTTGCATCAAAAATTGTCATAATTTATAAATAAAAGGCATTTTTCCTACCCTGATTTTAGCCTTCTGCTCCGAATGCTCTGTTTTAAGGGGCGTGTCCACTGGGAGATGTCAGTGTAAACACCCACTGCTGTGATTGGCTAACGTCTTTGCATTTGAAATAGTATTACTCCCTCTTTTAGCTCGTTTTTACAATTACAGCTAATCGTTATAGTTAACCAAGTTCACTAATCGTGAAAAGTGTTTCATTACATTTAGATCTAGGGTATTATATTTAGATCTATGGCATTATATTGAGATTGTGGCATGAAAGGTTGCAGTGATGATCATTGTAGCCGATCACACACATGCTGAGCGCATGAAAGCAGTGATCTCATCATTGCAGTTTCTGTACACTAACGAATGCTTTCATCTTCACTAACAGTGCAAACGTGATATAGTTAAGAGATTCGTTGAATAAAACGGGAGTCACTGATAAACACGTCACTGATAAACTCTCCTGTTTGATTGACAGCCCTTTAAACTGTAATGTTATTTGATATTACAATGCAAATAAGTGTCCAAAAACATAACTTTTTAAAAGTTTGCTGCTCTATACATAGAATGTATCATTTGTTTACTGTCGTAGACAGAGTCTGATTATATTTTACAGTATGTACTTTTGTTCACTTCTTTTGTAGACATACGAGGGTAACCTGCCAGTTTACATAAATGCAACTACAATTGACCTTTCCTTTAGAATAGAATATTAGTAGAATATAATTTCCACAAAGACTATTCACTTGAGTGTTTCTGTCAGCTTCCAGTAGCGCAGCTGCCGAACTTTCAGTGAAAACAACTTGTATACATTCAGACACAATACAACACAATATGCTTTTTTCTTGTTATATTTCTTGTTTCCCGTAATATAAATGCTTCTTGTTTGCTGATTCAAACATGCTTTTTTTTTGTTTCTTGGGCAACTGATAATGATATTTTGACTGTCCAGTCAAATCAAAGGTTCTTATGTGGCATTCAAAGACATGCTTTTTGAATGATAGCCTAGAGAGCCTATAGGTGAATAATAATAATAATAATAATAATAATAATAATAATAATAATGACAATATACACAAAAATTATAAATCCTTAGGAAAGCTTTGAACAACTTTGAACATCAGTGGAGAATGGCATAGTTCATCATAACATTACAATATACATCATATACATAATTCACGCACGATATTGCTAAATGTACCCGTTTTAAAAAAAACTAAAACAAATACACCTGGATAACCTGGCTTCTCTTGAGACTCCCCTGCTTCAGAGCGGTCATAGTTAATGATATGCTAAAGCCCGCCCGCCCGCACGCTGATGTGATTGGTTGATTTCAAACTGCGTTTTTGAGTATTTTTTCACTCAAGTTTTAAGGAGAAAATTCTCAGCAACGATGCTGACTTCTGAATTTGCACATTGCTTGTCTTAAAGCATATTAAAAACACCACACAGACATATAAACAACATTAAAAACTTGATTTTCTTTAAGGCAATTTTTGTTTACAAGGGAAATTTAATTAGATTTTTGTTAAAATAGTCAAAGTTTTCAGGCTTCACAAGCTTTACTGTTTGGCTATTTGGAAGCTGTTTTCACTTGTACTTACAAATAATTTACTTGTGTCTTGTAGGATGGTAAATTTGTGAACATATTGCAGTGTTTTGACATCTTCCTCTTTGCAATAGACGCTGAGAATAAACCCTTGAAGTACATGGCTGGCATTCTGAGGACCTGCCAGCTCGAAAAGATGATGACCAAAGAGGAACTCGAGGAAGAGCAGAGGTGATTTAATCCATCCCCAAATATAGCATTATTTGTTTTATATTTTACCATGCTCTGTCTGAATACTTGATTCTGATTGGCTGGAAGGTTCAAACCTTGTAATGCACAGGTAGTTCCAGTCAGTTTAAGCACGGTTCTATATAAATGTGGTTACTTAATTGAAGCCCACGCACACAAGTCACTCGCACACATTTACCAGAGATTGTGCTGCGCACACACAGAAAAATTCAGAAGCATGGAAACTTGTCAACGCTGCCTTGTGACTAATCAATAAAATACGTCTGCTACTGAATCCCTAGATTATATTTATCAGCAAGAAGGTGGTAACGTTGCTGTTTTGAAGTAATTAAACTAAACAAAGTTTTTTACTAGCCAGTGGCATATCTGTTGCCAAAGTGTGGGTAGAGGTTGCCCACTGAAGCTAAGCAAGGTTGAGCCTGTTCAGTACCTGGATGTTAGCCCTCCTGGGAAAACTAGTTTTGCTGCTGGAAGAGGTGTTAGTGAGGCCGAGCCCCTTGACTCTCTGTGGTCATAAAAAAATCCCAGAATGTCCCTCAAAATAGAGTAGGGGTGTAACCCTGACATCCTGGTCAAATTTACCCATTGTCTTCTGTCCATCATCATGGCCTCCTAATCATCCCCATATAATAAGCTGGTGTGTGTTGGGCGTTCTGGCCCAATATTGTCAAGATCACACACAGGAAACAGTAAGGTCCAATTGCAGTATCTTTATTAGGATAATCCGTACTCACAACCAGTCCAGGCAAGGGTCAAACTCCAAATAGACAATCCAAAACACGAAAACAAACACAGGGAAACAGAGAACAGACCTTGAAAGTGACGTGACATATAACAAGGACTCCATGACAACACAGAACCAAACAGGGTATAGACCCTTTTACAGCCCACGTGATCAAATAGTTGCGCGCGCATTTTGGCAACGGAAGTGGTGTTGTTCCCCAGTGGTTCTAACGTGTTAGCAACTCCGAAAGTTTATCAAAGCGGTTTCCCAGCATCAAAATGTGTGGCTGTTGCGTTTTCGGTTGCACTAATCGATATTCCACCAATGGGCTTAAGTTTTGTAGGATTCCGACAGGATCATGGCCGTTTCAGACATAATAAAAAATGCTCGCGTTATGCTGTGAGGACGTAGTTCTCTCGTTGGTTGATTATTATGGCGTTCCGAAGGGTTCTTTAATATGACTTTCGGCAGACCCAGACGACACGTTTATTGAGACGAGTGCATGTTGCAAAGTCATATTAAAGAACCCTTCGGAACGCCATACACAACTGACTTTCTCTTCACTCATTCCTCTCAATGAACGTGACATTCAGGGTTGCCAGGTTTTCACAACAAAACCCGCCCAATTGCTACTCAAAACAAGCCCAATCTCGTTTCAGGGGGGCTTCTCCAGTAAAAACCGCAATTGGGGGGGGGGTTAAATATGTGTTTTTTTTTTGTATGGTTGCCTACTAAAATTCGCATTCCCGGGGCTAAATATCATATAATTGGGGTCGCTTCAACCCGCGGACATGAAAAACAGCTCGTGGCAACAGTGATGAAGTAGCCCAATTCCGAGGGAAAACCGAGGACTTGGCAACACTGACATCTGCGTCTGTGATTTTATTTGAGTGTGTAAATGCGTGTGTGAATTATTGTTTAATCCCACAAAGATAATATTTGGGGCCTATTTATTTATATATATATATATATATATATATATATATATATATATATATATATATATATATATATATATATATATATAAATCTATTATTGGGGTTGTTATTGTAAATAACCCAAGCCTCATACATCGTTGTCTTGTGTCCTTGTCTTTGACTAGGGAGAATTTCTGATTTTAACACACAAAACTCTGAGTCTATGTCATGGTATTTGACGTTCTGTACATGCCCACAGACAACATATTCATAAGCATCCAGTGATTTATATGCTCGTGATTTCTCTCGGGTGTACACGATCGGTTTCTCAACTAAATACGTATATATATATCCGGCCACTGTATATTTGGCCATCTGCTAACGTCTTCTATCCACTCCACTATAGTACACGGATCTGCAAGCCGAATAACATTTGATAAAATCAACTTTTTGTTTCTTAATCCGCTCGCGTAGCTTGACATGCTGCTGATTCTCGCCATAGTTTGTTGCCAAAATGCGCGCGCATACGTTGCTACGTCATCATTGTGTACAAACAGTAAAAGGGTCTATATATACACACAGATACTAACAAGGTGACGGGAAACAGCTGTGTGCAATGATCAAATGAGTGACAGACAGGATGATGGGAAATGTAGTTTAAGCGTGAATGACACCGTGGGGAAGGAGGACCTCTAGTGGCTACCCGGGGAAACACAAACCCGACACTGTGACAAATATGGCTGCCGTCGCATCATCCAGGTGGATGCTGCACATTGGTGGTGGTTAAAGAGATTCCCCTTCCATGTGTTAAGCACTTTGAGCACCCAGAAAACAGCTATATACATGTCATAAATTATTATTATTATTTAATAAATCTCTCCGCAGTACTGTGTCTGATTTTTAAGCATGCAAATTTCTAGATCTAACAAAACTGATGAAAAATAACGTAATTTTTCTAAAGTTAACAAATGAAACCTTATTGTAAAGTGTCACCAACCACCTGCCACTGTGAATTTCCAGCATCATTACTCACATGATCCTTCAGAAATCATTCTAATATTCTGATTTGGCACTCAATAAAAAAATATTATTATTATTATTATTATTGTCAGTGAATTTGAATAGAATATTATTTGAATATTATTTGAATATTATTATTATTTGAATAGAATCGTGCTGATACATTTTTTTTCAGGATTCTTTGATCAACAGAAAGTTAGAAAAGAAAAGTTTCTATTTTAAATAGGAATCTTTTGTAGAATTAGAAATGTCTTTCCTGTCACTTCTTATCAATTCAATATGTAATTGCTGTATAAAATAATACATTCTTAAACAAACAAACAAAAAAAACTTACTGACCCCAAACTTTTAAATGTTCACATCCATTCTTTTTGTCTCAGTACCAGATGCAATAAAATGTTTCTGTGGACAAGGGTCTCAGAATTTTAATAAAAACATTTAATTCACATTTTATTAATTTGAAATTGAAACATACATACATCATTTATAATATGCGTACAATCCAGATTCACTAACACCAAGTCTTACCCTTGTTTCTTTGTATGTTGACTCGCAGAATTGTATGACCCATGCAAACAATCTTCCTATGTGTTTTAACTCCACCCATAACCAACAATTTGAAATAATTGTTCTTAAATAAACTTTGTCAACAAACAGTTCTATCAGGCAGTTTCACCTTAATATTATAAGTCCACCGTTTCAGATGTTTTCCTGTTTGCCTTAAACATTGCGTGTAGTTTGCATTGACCCAGTGTGCCTTATTTGAATTTACACAACTAGGTAAACAACAGCATTTTCTGTTTAAACAGCGCACACTTTAACACACCTCAGTGATCATGTTAGATAAACTCACAATTACAGACTAGAGAAGGGGCACTCAAGTTCAGCTCATTTAAACCACGTAAAATGTGAAGGGCCACAAATTTAAATTACTAGACTTTATTTACCCTACTTAAGTAAGTATTTGTAGTTTTATTTACAAATGCAGTTTTTTACTTATCTAAGTCTTGCTAGTCTTTTAATGATTGTCTTATTTAAAGTGTCACTGAACATGAAAATAAAAATATATTCCTAATGCAAAAAATGCATGCATGCTCAAACAGAGTATAAAAAAGAATCTCTAAATGCATAAAGCGCACAGTGAAAATGAGCCTGGTTCTGTCAATTGTTAATGTAGAACAGAAAAGTGACAGGGCTCGGCAGTGTGCATTTCACTCACATTTGCGACTAAAAATAGCATAGATGTGTGCAAACTGTAAAATGTATTTGGGTGCATGTGTGCAAATAAAAATAAAAAATGATAAAAAAAAGTAAATATCTGAAATAGTATATGCTATAACCAGTGTTGTGGGTAACGCATTACAAGAAACTTGAGTTGCGTAATAAGATTACTTTTTCAAGTAACTAGTAAAGTAACACATTACTTTTAAAATTTACAACAAAATATCTGAGTTACTTTTTCAAATTTATTTGATTGATAGCACTCCTGTTCCCATGTTGAGAGAAATCGTGAGTAAGTGCAGAGGCGTGTGTGTAAACATGATTGTTATTGTTGTTCTAGACTAAATGTGAGCATGTATTTACTCATCTCACTTGCACAGAATAAAATCATCAGTATTCCTCAAAATGAATAAAATCAGTGAAATGCAAAATCAGAATACTACACAAACCTTCAATAATTAAATGTTAAATAAAACAAATATTTGTATGCATTTAAATGCATTTAATTGAATAATCGAAGGTCAGCAGCAAGACATTAATCGATTAATCTGACTTTTGATTATTCAGTTAAACCATGAGCAAAAATTACTTTAGATTTTTTTTTTTTTATTGGTGAAGTAAGTTTTAAACTTTTTTTCTCCTGTGTCCTATTCTTCCATTATCCAGAATGGCTGCACAGCTGAAAGGTTTGTTGGAGCTGCGCCCTCTACTGTACACATGTGAATTTACATTTTTTACTTCAGCCTGAGGCTTATTATTTCAATTTTGGTGTGAAAGGGTCTTTACATTTTCACAAAAATATAACTTTTTTTGTTGTTATAAAAAACAAAACAAAGAAGCCCAGCCCGAAAAAGTAACGCGGAAGTAACATACTTTTCTTAAAAAGTAACTAAGTAACACAATTAGTTACTTTTTAAGGGAGTAACGCAATATTGTAATGCATTACTTTTCAAAGTAACTTTCCCCAACACTGGCTATAAAACACTTTTAAGGGCCAGATTTACTAAACAGGCCAAATTAGCGTGAAAGTGCAATTCCATAAAAGCATTGATGGGAGTGGACAGTTCTGCGCGTGATGTACTGACAACACGCAAATTAATGAACACAGATGCAGCCGGATCATTTCCATAATTACCAGCGCAATCTCCCGGTTAGCATCTGGTTTAAGCCATGCTTTTTTGGCCGGTAAATAATGGCGTAAACTTTTGAATGCAAAAACTGTGCATTCAAATTTTTGGTAGAGGCGCGCAAGACATGACGATGACGTAACTGACGCGGTTTGTTTATCCAGTACAGCGTGGTGCGGCTGTGTTGTTAATTTGAAAAAGGCGGAAAAAACTGTGAGGACTCGGAGTCTGAGAAAAAATGGACAACCTGTTCGACAGTGTATATAGTCAGACACAGCAGTGCAGAAAAAGGCAATCAGGGCTTTGGAGCATGAGATGGATATAAATGAAAGAGAAGATCTGCTGATGGAAATCCTCTCAGTTGGTGGCAAAATCATGCGGTATAATGTTACATGTATCCACATATTGCCCAGCTGGCAAAGACATACTTGATCATACCTCACCAAAAAACGCTCAGCACTCGCTGTAGGTCAAGTTGACTGTTTGGTGTTTTTCACCAACAATATGTCGATGTTTAGTGAGTGGAAATGGATTATTTCTGAATGTCCGTGTAGTAAAGCTTGTTTGTACGGGAAGAAGGAGGCGGGAACCGGCGGACAATCAACAGAACTTTTAATCAAACAAACACAAAATAAAATGGCGGTGACAGCCCCTCGCGGACGACTGTCGCCTACATACAAACAAACACACAATGAAAATAAAAATCTGCAGCCCCTCACGGACGACTGCAGCGAACACATAACATAACGTAAATAAAATACAACATAAAATCCAGGCCTGGTCCTCTCTCGTCCCTCACTGTCGTCGCTCCTCCTTTATACTCCCTCACTCCTCCGCGAGGGCCGAGATCGCTGCGACTCGCAGCTGGCGCTCATCTCCACTGATGAGCGCCGCCTCGTCCCGCCCTCACGGTCCCTCGGCCTCGCTGCTCGCCACAGTCCGTTTGTTATTTTGTGTCCACATTACGTTGTCTGTTGAAGCGTGTTTTCTCAGGTTACTGATTCACTTGCAGTTTTATATTCACTTTTGTTACCTAATTTTCCTTACATGCTCATTAATGAAATTATATTTCATTTAATAACAATTGTTTGAAAAGTTAATGCACTGTAAAAAGTGAATGTCATTTCATTTCAATAAAAGACACGATGCTTGATTTGGTTTACATTTGCTTGTTGCGCTCATGTGCGCCCTCTTGTGGGCATAGGAGACAATACAGTTTTTCCCTCTAACATTAAGTATTGCCTTTTAGAATTCGAATATAATTCGAATTTTGATAATATTTAAGAAAGAATTTCAAATTGAGCTTTTCAGCCATTTTGACAGCCCTAATGCATATGCAATAAGGTCAGCCACAAAAATAACTGTGTCCATGTCTTTTCAGTGCTAACTTATCACTGCGTGCCTTTAGTAAATCCTGACAGTAGATTTTAAAGCCAAAAGAGGGTTTGCGCTGGCACAAGCTGTTAGTAAATCTGGCCCTAAGGATTCTTAAATCAAGGGATGGAAAACCAAGAATACGATACGGCTTAATGCGATTTATTAAACTTAAAGCTACACTGTGTGATATTTTCCCCCATCTAGCGGTGAAAAGGTATATGACCATCCAGAAAATATTAGTTTCTGTTCCTCCCAATTCCGATTTCGTTTTAACTCCTACGGTGGCCGATTTAGTCCAAGATTAATATGGCTTCCAGTTCGACCTCGTCCATTAGTGTTGATTTGCCTGTTGTGTTGCCGTCTTAATTCTCTTTTTCGCTTCCTTGGCGACTCTGTTACATATCCTCGAGAAAAAGAGTGATCCTCCATCAGCAACAGACTTTCAAAAAAGCTTTCAGGTTTTCATATAGCAGTCTCAAGCAATCCCCCTCTTCACATTCGACACGGTGCCATCGAGTGTTAAAACGCAAAGGCGAAGCTTGAATTTACGGGTATGTCCCTCTTTGGCTAATGTACTTTCAAGATGGAGGGGCAACATGGCGACCCCCATTCGAACCCCTTACCCGTATGTATTTTCAATGGCATATTATAAACTTACGAGAATACTTTATTACTTGAAAGAAGTAAATATACATTAATGAGCACATATATTTTTGAAAGAACTAAGTGTTTTTAGCTAAGAATAAACTAAAAAAGTTACACAGTGTAGCTTTAAGAAAATCTGTGATTTAGCTAATTACATAAATATGAGCACTGCATATTTTAAAGCAAAAACGCAGCACCATTGCCCTTTCTATAATCGTGCAAAAATCTTAAACGAACTGTGTAGTGTGGAACAATGGAACGGAATGTGTAGTGTGACCACACCTTAAAGTTAAGGGTAGGCAACCCGTGACTTTCCAGCCAGAGCTGTTCATGTCCTCAGACTCAGATTTATGCGTTTTTTTCATGGCAACACTCTCAAAGCCGAAATTAATCTGCATGCAGCAGTCAAAATAAAGGAGAAGCAGATAAGTGATTGGTCTGTTGCAACACTGTGTGCTCGTGTAGCTTGCTCATTCACGTTTATGTCTATGTCACTGGACACACCGAGAGAGGTGTGGGGAAAGAAAGACTTTGTGCGAGATGTATCTAACTGCAGAACCTGAGGACAGCAGCGCCAGACCAACGTCAGACCGGATACCGATCGCATATTCCCGCCCCAACCAATAACTCCACCCTTCACTATAACTATAACCTCTACCGTAATAAAGGCCCAACCCCTTCCAACCACTAAACCTACCTTTGATGCTATAAGCTCTACCCCAACACCGGTCTGAGACTGCTGGCCTGGCGTTGCTGTCCTCAGACTGCTGTCTGTTAACATTAGTTAATGCATGTGAACTAACCTAGTGTGAGTACACTCTAACATGAACAAGAATATTTAACATTAAAGCTACTGTAACAACAATGAGTTTCGGGGAATAATTAATTCAAATGGTGTAAATATTCATGAGTCTATGAATATGATTTGCTTGTTGTACAGGTCAATTTTAATTTATAACGGAACCTTTAATCATGTAAAAGTAACCCTTCCCTTATCCAAATTGATTTCTTCATCAATTATCAATTTTGCAAACTTTAATGCTGCGTTCCAGGCAGGTTTTTGAGCCTGTAAGTTGCGTCTTCAAACCACGACTCACGACTTTGTAGCATTCCAGGCAAAGTCACGCCAAACTGCCTGAGCGGTAGCTAGATGTAAACAAAGAATGGCGAACCTTACGGGGATTATGCTCATTTTCAATCATTTCTATCGCCAAAGGTGCTTACACCATGCCTATTTGAGGGAAACGGCGCATAAGACAAGAGAAGCTGTTATACCTTTTATTTTACGTTATTTGCATATTTGGAAATGTATTTGGTATTCATTTTTTCTTGCACTCCAAGGCCTGAAAACTAGCTAACACTAGAAGAGCTGCTGATAATGCATAACATTTGCGGATAAAAAACGTTAGAGCAATACCTTATATTTGGTTTTTAATGTACGACTTTCATAAACACCGCGTCCATAGGGGCTGCCATTGTTGCTTCGCGGGCTATGTGACGTCAGATCTCGTAACTGGGAGTACATCGATCTAGTACGAGTTCACGGGTGGGAAGTCACGCGTTTGACTGCCGTTCCAGTGCACTTTCACAGGTAGAAGGTTGGAAAAACACGGGTTACGGGTTGCCTGGAACGCGGCATAAGAAACATTAGTCTGCTTGATCAGGACAAATAATATTTCCTATGTTTGCACAATTTGTATTACTGAAATAGTAACAAGAAAACCAAGCTTAGTTGGTAGCTAATATCTTACATCTCATTGACTTCGAGCTTGTGAGCAAAACAATACAGATTCAGTTCAAATGAAATTATTGGGTTTTAATAAAACAACTAAAGTATACAAAGCTACGATTCACACAGGGTAAATATGCATATACATGTAGGATAAAACAAAACAATATGGTACCAACAACGAAAAATCAATCTTAACGAAATTATATAAAGGGGAAGAGAATGATGGAAAGATAGAGAGAGAGAGAGAGAGAGAGAGAGAGTCAGTCCTTTCACAAGAGACCTCAAGAAATTAACACTCCAGGAATAATTCAGACAACCTTTACACGCAGTTTGATTGTGAAATAAAAATACTTGCCTTTCGTGTAAGTGTCTGTGCTCGAGTCGTCAGGGTAGTTCGGTACGGCTCTTTGGGTTCCAGGAGGATTTCTCTGAAGCTTTGGAAGGCTGCCGGTCTTTTCTCCGTGGCGGGGAGAAAAGGGTAGTGGTGGCGGGATGCCCAGGGCCTCTCTCAATGGCAAGAATGCAAAGAGTTAACGGTCAGTCCCCGTTCTTATGGACGTCAGGGCCAACGCCTTATCCTGGAGTGATCCAATCGCGCACGAGAGATCAAGGGCGCAAGTTTTTCATTGTCCTTTATCCTTTGCTGGGACCCCCCTCCTCTTGGCTAATCAAAAGGGGTGATCGTTTTGAAACTCTTTCTTAGCTGTCTCAGCTGGAAAGCTGGTATTTTTGTAATAATGCACCTTGTGGTGATTCGTGAACGAGATTCAGTACATTCGGGTTTCTGCGATCGAGAAGATACCAAACACTATCGTTCTGTGATTTGAGAATACAGAGGTACAGGAATTCTTACAGTTACTGTCATACAAAATTAATTTTACATACAGTAAACATCCTAGCTATTTTAATACATCGTATAAGGACATCAAATCAACACAATATATATATTTAAACATTATGGAGGCTGTTTTTGGTCCATATGTTTCCTATAAGGCAGATGTGTGCGATGCGTCACGCACACAGTCCTGTGTCTATTGTATTGTTTGCCTGTTGCACACAGGGTATGTGTGTTCGTTTGAAAAGTCACAAGACTGCCTGTGAAGTCAAACTATTCAACTCTTGCGTTGTTCATTAACTCTAGATAGCCAGTCACATAAAGAACCTTTGTTTAGTATGATCTGATTAGCAGAGTCAGGGATATTGATGATTGGTTCAAGATTGGACATCCTGCCAGCTGGCTTGAGTGAATCAATACTGCTACACTACACTGTGTGATATTTTCCCCCATCTAGCGGTGAAAAGGTATATGACCATCCAGTAAATATTAGTTTCTGTTCCTCCCAATTCCGATTTCGTTTTAACTCCTACGGTGGCCGATTTAGTCCAAGATTAACATGGCTTCCAGTTCAATCCAGCAATCCCCCTCTTCACATTCGACACGGTGCCATCGAGTGTTAAAACGTGAAAGGCGAAGCTTGAATTTACGGGTATGTCCCTCTTTGGCTAATGTACTTTCAAGATGGAGGGGCAACATGGCGACTCCCATTCGAACCCCTTACCCGTATGTATTTTCAATGGCATATTATAAACTTACGAGAATACTTTATTACTTGAAAGAAGTAAATATACATTAATGAGCACATATATTTTTGAAAGAACTAAGTGTTTTTAGCTAAGAATAAACTAAAAAAGTTACACAGTGTAGCTTTAACAAAGGTTAATGAAAAAAAGTTGCCAAATCTAATGACAAAGTTATGTTGGCAACACTGCTCTGCTCTGGCCGTGTGCATTTATGTGTTTTGGAGGAGGCGAGGCTTTGGAGAAGGGAGGCTGTGAAGGGAGCACTCTAAAAAATAATTCAGTGGCTTAGTAAATATCACAGTAATAATTACCTTTATTAACTTAATAAAATCTCTGAATACTTGATGATTTGAGTTGAAGATACAAAAATAATTGACTAAAAATCCAACAGTTAATTTAGTCTAAAATGTAGTTATATTTAAGCTTTTTTCACTAAAAGAATTTAGTATTTGAATAACCAATTATTTATTTAAAATATTCTTAATATATTTGACATTTCTATCAAAATCGCCCTCGCCCACCCTCTGACGAGATGACGACTCAACGGTTGAGTGAGAGCCGGCTGTTTGAATTCTCTTCAGTCTCCATTGAAGTTCTCAGCGTCGCAGAATTGGTGCATTGCCTCTGTGAAATTCAGGTTTGTGGGTTTTATTTTATATATAAATTCATTACTGTGCTTTAAATCATTTTATTTAATGCAAAACAACATACAGGGACGCAATGTGAGTCACCTAATCTCTGTCTTTTCGTGTGATTGAAACAACTGATGCCTTGCATAAAACACAACTTTATTCCTAAGTTAATGAATATAATTAATTTGGATGATGAAATGTGCACTGTTTGTTTATTGGCAGGTTACGGAGTCAGTCACAGCATCTTTCGGCTGCGAGTGAAACGCAGGACGGCACGAGAACCAGCACTGATACGGTGGAAATGGGATAACAGACCAGTTGATTACACTTGAACTACTTTTAAATTGTTTAATTTTTACTTCTTACATGTTTGTTACATGAGTTTAAATGTAGGCAATATTGTATACATGTTAAAACCCTATAAAATATGCTGTATTGCTTACTTTTATCAACAATAAAGGCCAATGTCATGTATTCCTGTGGTTGTGTGGAGTATTTTACAAAGGTTTAGAGGAAATAAAAAGTTAATATAACCTAGCCTGGATGCCAGCCGAACTTAGCCCCGCCCATAACATTTTAACTCGGGCAGTTCGGTCTGGACTTGATCCGTAGAGGAGTAATTATGCCCGAACAGAAACTGTTCGGACCAATGAAATTGTCAGGGCGGGCTTTAGACGATGATGGACAGATGATAAACAGTAACGTAATCATCCACGTCATCAAAGCCGCTTGGGTTGAATTTGTTCTAATCCTAAACGAAGAACTTGTTCGTATATGCATTCACCTTCACTATTTCTCTCAGAAATGATGATCGTGTTGGTAAGTACTCTGTGTATCCTTAAATTATTTTTTTAAAACACCAGCAAAGATCGTTTACACTCATCTTTTTCTTCTAACGTTACTTATTCCAGCGTGCGTGCAGACCGGGTTGCCAAGTTTTTACAACAAAAACCACCCAATTGCTAACGTTCCTCAAAACTAGCCAAAAACAAGCCCAATAGCTTTCCGGGGGGGATCTCCGGGGAAAAAAGGGCATTTGGGGGGTAAAATATGTGTTATTTTGGCAGGGCTGCCTGCTAAAATTCGCATTCCTGGGTCTGTATATCACATAACTGGGGTCGCTTTAACCCGCGGACTTGGCAACACAGTGCAGTTGAGTTCTGTTGACATTTGACAACTAACGTTATTTAGCATATAGCATATATTTATTTAGTATATAGCTCCGTTGGTCTGATTGGTTGTAGGTCTATCCAATTGAGGTCTTTCCTGGTTCGGTTGAAACACACCCCATAATCACAGCCCAACGGAGCAGTATCGGACTCAAATTCTGACTAGAATTGAGTATGACGATGTCAGGCTAAATATTACCCATACTATAAAAGTTAATTTTACTCATAAATAAAAACAGTTAATATTACTCTTAAATATTGTTTTTTTAAATGTTTTTCCGCAATTATTTCTGCTCAACTTTATTTGTTTATGTACCAAATGCAGTTAATCAGATCTACTTTTTTTTTTTTTTGCTTACATTTACTTAGTTCATACGGTGTACTTTAAAATTTTATTAATATTTTTGAGTGTAAAATGTTTCACCAAAAAAATGGAGTAAATCATAGTAAGAGTTTTTAGATTGAGGGTGGGATCTTATGCTAACTTGCTATTGCTAGCCTTTCCGAAATTGCCTAACCTACCTTTAACACTAACACCATGAACTGAACTGCACCTGCATTGAAATGCGGAACTGTCTCTCCTGAAACTGCAGTGTAAACATGGCCATTGGTCCTCTTGGCAGCATGAAAAATAGAACTTTTATTCAAAGAGAATATACAGAAAGAGGGGAGAGTGGGTAGAGTTGCAGCATAGGGCAGTTGCAACATGGCTTATTCCTCCAATTTGGAATAAGCTACAGTGATGATATTTATACCGGATATGCTTAGTTAGTCCCTTGTCCTGCCTGGAAGAAAGCATGCACATGTGACCATTCCTTCTGCAAAAAGTTATTTTCAAGTTAAAAAAATATATAAAATAAAAAAATTTGTGACAACTCTTTGCGTGAAACAATGTAAAGTATAATTTTAATCTGTGTTTTCTTAGCTTCTAACAGGCATAGCTAGCGTGTGTCAAGCTAGCATAGCACGTTTTTTCATAGCTGTCAGTGTAGTAAATAATATTTCACTTTACGTGAAGGACATTTTGCCCTTACAAGTATAACCAAACTTGTGTTCAAGTTCACAGAGGTATTATTACATTTCATTGTCTTAATTTTGATTTAAAAAATGTGTTGTAGTTCAAATGTATTATAATAAACAAATACATGATTGTTACTTGAAAACTGCCTATTAATTATAATATATGCATATTTAGCATGACACAGACCACAAAACGCATGTAGAATGGCTGTGGCTGACAGTTGAGTACCCCTGGTTTAAAGATTCCAGGCTATTCTCATTTTCATGGCACAGGTTCTGTACATTTATTTTTATTTATTTTTTTTAAGATTAATGTTTACCCTGACTAAGTTTCAGACTCATTTACACTTAAATGAAGCAAATATTTACAAAGGCATTTTTGCAGTTGGCAGGGCAAAAATGAATGTATATGATTCATTTGTTTGCCCATTGTTCCTTTAGACCCGGATAAGCATGTCAAAATTTACATAATTTATTATTTGAATAGGAAAAATATGTTTAAATAGGCTGTTAAATAAGCTTTACAGATCATGCTGTTTTGCTCAGTAGATCAAACGTCATTAACATACACATTGCGGAAATACAAAGTAAGAGGGATCATATAAATTGCTTCTATAATAGCTTATTCAGGGCAGGTACTAAATAAAAAAAACATGCTATTTTTATGATTAATGTTTTTTTGGTTAAAATTATTAATTAGGCGGTGTTGGGGGTAACACATTACAAGTAACGTGAGTTACGTAATCAGATTACTTTTCAAGTAATGGTTAATACATTACTTTTATATGTATTTGTTATTTTTTTCAAATAAGTAACCCAAGTTACATTGTTTTCTCATTTGGACAGACACTTCTCCTGTTCATGTTAAATAATACAAATATACTTTATGTATTTAATGTCACATTATTAACCAATGTCTGTGCTGCTGACCTTCGATGATCCAATTCAACCATACCAATAAGCAAAAATTACTTTAGTGCAACTAAAGTTTTTAAGTAAAAGTGTTAATCATTCTTCTCCTGTATCCTATTCTTTGGCAATCCAGAAAGGCAGCATAGCTGAAAGGTTTGTTTGAATTGTACCCTCTGAGTTTTCATCTCTTATTTATTTAACTTTTGGTGTGAAACGGCCTTTACATTTGCCAAAAATATAAGTTTTGGTTTTTGAAAATATTAAAACAAACAAGCAAGCCCAGCCCAGGGGAGAAAAAAGTAACGTGTAACACCTCCTTCCATAAAAAGTTACTAAATAACGCAAATAATAGTTTTTTTTAGGGAGGAACACAATATTGTAACGCATTACTTTTAGATGTAACTTTCCCCAACACTGGCTGTACTGGGTACAGTATGAATGTACAGACTGAATATCTGTGATGTATATTTTATAAAGTATATGTTTGTATTCTGTTTCAGGATTCAACAGGAGCAGTTAGCTGCCATCTTCCAGCTACTCAGAGACAAAGAAGACACGTTCGGTGAGGTGACAGAAAGTGATTTACAAGAACAGCTTAAACTCTACTCTATTTGACAGATCAGCTCAAAAGACTGTGCTGAGTGACACATTGGGATGTCTGTAGTTGATGTCGAGTTCATTAAGCACCTAGTCATCTTTATAGAGTCAAATACTTAATAAGTGCAAACAAATACCTGTCTCAAATAATTCACAAATGATTGTATTAGATCAGATTGATTGAACCCACTGACTTATGAAAGCTTGTTTCCGCCACACCACAGAATAAAAAAATTAAAAAGGTAAGTGCGACTTTTTATCTTTTTCTCGCAATTCAGACTTTTTTCTCTGAATTGCGTGATATAAAGTCACAATTGCGAGTTATAAAGTCACAATTGCGGGATGTAAAGTCACAATTGCGGGTTATAAAATCAGAATTGCGTGATATAGTCACAATTGCAAGTTATAAAGTCAGAATTGCGTGATATAATCACAATTGCGAGTTATAAAATCAGAATTGCGTGATATAGTCACAATTGCGAGTTATAAAATAAGAATTGCGTAATATAGTCACAATTGCGAGTTATAAAATCAGAATTGCGTGATATAGTCACAATTGCGAGTTATAAAGTCAGAATTGCGTGATAGTCACAATTGCGAGTTATAAAATTAGAATTGCGTGATATAGTCATAATTGCGTGATATAAAGTCACAATTGCGGGTTATAAAATCAGAATTGCGTGATATAAAGTCACAATTGCGAGTTATAAAGTCAGAATTGCGTGATATAAAGTCAGAATTGCGAGTTATAAAGTCAGAATTGCATGATATAGTCAGAATTGCGTGATATAGTCACAATTGCGATTTATAAAGTCAGAATTGCGTGATATAGTCAGAATTGCGTGATATAGTCAGAATTGCGATTTATAAAGTCAGAATTGCGTGATATAAAGTCAGAATTGCGAGTTATAAAGTCAGAATTGCGTGATATAGTCACAATTGCGAGTTATAAAATCAGAATTGCTTTATATAGTCACAATTGCGTGATATAAAGTCACAATTGCGTGTTATAAAGTCAGAATTGCGTGATATAAAGTCAGAATTGCGAGTTATAAAGTCAGAATTGCGTGATATAGTCAGAATTGCGTGATATAGTCACAATTGCGATTTATAAAGTCAGAATTGCGTGATATAGTCAGAATTGCGTGATACAGTCACAATTGCGATTTATAAAGTCAGAATTGCGAGTTATAAAGTCAGAATTGCGAGTTATAAAGTCAGAATTGCGTGATATAGTCACAATTGCGTGATATAGTCACAATTGCGAGTTATAAAATCAGAATTGCGAGTTATAGTCAGAATTGCGTGATATAGTCACAATTGCGAGTTATAAAGTCAGAATTGCGAGTTATAGTCAGAATTGCGGGTTATAAAGTCAGAATTGCGTGATATAGTCAGAATTGCGAGTTATAAAGTCAGAATTACGTGATATAGTCACAATTGCGAGTTATAAAATCAGAATTGCGTGATATAGTCACAATTGCGTGTTATAAAGTCAGAATTGCGTGATATAAAGTCAGAATTGCGAGTTATAAAGTCAGAATTGCGTGATATAGTCAGAATTGCGTGATATAGTCACAATTGCGATTTATAAAGTCAGAATTGCGTGATATAGTCAGAATTGCGTGATACAGTCACAATTGCGATTTATAAAGTCAGAATTGCGAGTTATAAAGTCAGAATTGCGAGTTATAAAGTCAGAATTGCGTGATATAGTCACAATTGCGTGATATAGTCACAATTGCGAGTTATAAAATCAGAATTGCGAGTTATAGTCAGAATTGCGTGATATAGTCACAATTGCGAGTTATAAAGTCAGAATTGCGAGTTATAGTCAGAATTGCGGGTTATAAAGTCAGAATTGCGTGATATAGTCAGAATTGCGAGTTATAAAGTCAGAATTACGTGATATAGTCACAATTGCGAGTTATAAAATCAGAATTGCGTGATATAGTCACAATTGCAAGTTATAAAATCAGAATTGCGTGATATAAAGTCACAATTGCGAGTTATAAAGTCAGAATTGCGTGATATAGTCAGAATTGCGTGATATAGTCACAATTGCGATTTATAAAGTCAGAATTGCATGATATAAAGTCAGAATTGCGAGTTATAAAGTCAGAATTGCGTGATATAGTCACAATTGCGAGTTATAAAGTCAGAATTGCGTGATATAGTCACAATTGCAAGTTATAAAATCAGAATTGCGTGATATAAAGTCACAATTGCGAGTTATAAAGTCAGAATTGCATGTTATAAAGTCACAATTGCGAGTTATAAAGTCAGAATTGCGTGATATAGTCAGAATTGCGTGATATAGTCACAATTGCGATTTATAAAGTCAGAATTGCGTGATATAAAGTCAGAATTGCGAGTTATAAAGTCAGAATTGCGTGATATAGTCACAATTGCGAGTTATAAAGTCAGAATTGCGTGATATAAAGTCACAATTGCGAGTTATGAAGTCAGAATTGCGTGATATTGTCAGAATTGCGTGATATAGTCACAATTGCGATTTATAAAGTCACAATTGCGAGTTATAAAGTCACAATTGCGGGTTATAAAGTCAGAATTGCGAGTTATAAAGTCAGAATTGCGTGATATAGTCAGAATTGCGAGTTATAAAGTCAGAATTACGTGATATAAAGTCAGAATTGCGAGTTATAAAGTCAGAATTGCATGATATAAAGTCAGAATTGCGGGTTATAAAATCAGAATTGCGTGATATAGTCACAATTGCGAGTTATAAAATCAGAATTACGTGATATAAAGTCAGAATTGCGAGTTATAAAGTCAGAATTGCATGATATAAAGTCAGAATTGCGGGTTATAAAATCAGAATTGCGTGATATAGTCACAATTGCGAGTTATAAAGTCAGAATTGCGTGATATAAAGTCACAATTGCGAGTTATAAAGTCAGAATTGCATGATATAAAGTCAGAATTTCGGGTTATAAAATCAGAATTGCGTGATATAGTCACAATTGCGAGTTATAAAGTCAGAATTGCGTGATATAAAGTCACAATTGCGGGTTATAAAATCAGAATTGCGTGATATAAAGCCAGAATTGCGAGTTATAAAGTCAGAATTGCATGATATAAAGTCAGAATTGCGGGTTATAAAATCAGAATTGCGGGTTATAAAATCAGAATTGCGAGTTATAAAGTCAGAATTGCGTGATATAAAGTCACAATTGCGGGTTATAAAATCAGAATTGCGTGATATAAAGCCAGAATTGCGAGTTATAAAGTCAGAATTGCATGATATAAAGTCAGAATTGCGGGTTATAAAATCAGAATTGCGTGATATAGTCACAATTGCGAGTTATAAAGTCAGAATTGCGTGATATAGTCACAATTGCGAGTTATAATATCAGAATTGCTTGATATGGTCACAAATGCGAGTTATAAAATCAGAATTGCGTGATATAGTCACAATTGTGGGTTATAAAATCAGAATTGCGTGCTATAGTCACAATTGCGAGTTATAAAGTCAGAATTGCACTTATATCTCACAAACCTGACTTTATAACATGCTAGATATAAAGTCAGAATTGTGAAAAAGTATTTTCCTCCCTTCAGAATTGGACTTTATAACTTGCAATTGCGAGTTTATATCTCACAATTCTGAGAAAAGAAGTCAGAATTGCGAGATATAAACTTGCAATTGTGAGAAAAAAACTTAGAATTGAGAGTTTATATCTCACAATTCTGACTTTATGTAACAATTTTGACTTTATATCATACAATTCTGACTTTATAACTCGCAATTCTGACTTTATATCACGCTGTAGTAATGTTAGCTCGTGTGGGAAGAAGGAGGCGGGAACCGGCGAACATTCAAAAACTTTTAATAAACAAACACAAAATAAAATGGCGGCGGCAGCCCCTTGCGGCCGACTGCCGCCTACATATAAACACAAATGAACATAAAATGAAAATAAAAGCTGCAGCCCCTCACAGACGACTGCAGCATACACATAACATAACTAAAACAACACAAAATCCAGGCCTGGTCCTCTCTCGTCCCTCACTGTCGTCGCTCCTCCTTTATACTCCCTCACTCCTCCGCGAGACCCGAGATCGCTGCAGCGCGCAGCTGGCGCTCATCGCCACTGATGAGCGCCGCCTCGTCCAGTTCTCACGGTCCCTCGGCCTCGCTGCTCGCCACACACGCAAATTTGACTTTATATCATGCAATTCTGACATTATAACTCGCAGTTGCACGTTTATATCAGAATTGCGAGATTGTCTAGTTTCTGTGGCAGAAACGAGCTTCTGATTTCAGTTAACCTATTCACTGGAATGTTTGAAAATATTCCAAATATGAAAAAAAGGCTTTGTTTATGACTTGTATGTATATATTTATTTATTTATTGGTTATTTACCTTACATAAAATAAGTAATGAAGAATCAAAAAAGTCTGGAAAAGTTTAGTAGTAGTCTTTTTATGATTTTGATTCTTTAGCTTTAGCATGTCAGTTCAAACCAAATCCATATTAAATATGTACAATATCAACTGAAATAAAATGTTAATGTAGGTTGTATCTCTAGCTATCAGCTGTCCATTTTACAAAATTGCACTGTTATTAAATTACAAGTATGCAAAATGGCAATGTATGCAAATTATGCATATTATCTTTGTTTTTATAAATAAAAAACACTTTTTACCTTATTCTATATTTTTTATATCTCTTAATGGTTTTATTTTTAAACACTGCTCATAGATCTGTGCTGGCTATGGTAATCATGTTATTCATATGGAGGGGCGGGCTATAATCCAAAAACAAACACATGGTTTGATGATGTAATGAATTTCCATAGGAAGATTATAAAACACTGTTACCAATCGGGGAAGTCTTTCACTAGTCATTCTGATAAGATGAGTGAAAATTGTTCATGAAATATGCAGAAAGCCTGGGGTGTTGTTAGTCTCATTCTGACTTCTTGCATGCTGCTCTATCTAGTACTTTGGATAAATATCTCTGAACACTTTCACGGGTAAGAAAATTAGTGTTTTGATGAGTGTGAATCTTTTGAAAATATTTGTCTTGCGGTGTAATTGATATTCTAATGACTTCGTATTAATACTGTTTGTCTGGATTACCACAAAAAGTTTGTTCCTGTTTTTAATTGACATTTTCCTCCTCATTAGCAAAACTGTAATCATTTCTACACTGATTTTATCACTACGAGGAAATAATAGTTTGTACAAAACTGAAAAACCCTTTCACTCTGTTGAGCGAGAAGTGAGTATCACACCTATTCCGGTTATTTATAAGAAAAATTTTACGAAACTGCCGGTGTGGGATTTCGAAGATGTTTATTTGCGAGACCATCAAGCAAAAAACCCCGTAAGTGCTCCTTTTCAAATACTATTCTCTACATCACGGTGCAGTTGTGCACTTGTTTTGAGCCTTTGAAAAATTACCTTTTCCGTAGACCTGTATGAAGTCCATTCAAAACACAGAGGATCCCAAGTTCAAGGAAGCTGTCCTTCCTGACATTCAGCTGTGGCTTTACAAAGGTCAACTCAACATAACAGAATGGAATCGATTAGCACACTTCAACAATCCTTTTGGCTTCATGGAGTACAATTACAATGGTGATCTATGACATATTTCAGAACATTTCTGTCAGATTTTCAAGTTATATGGGTGTGTAAAGCCTCCAGCACATCCAGCATGTGTTTGAGAAAGGCGTGTAGCATTTCTTCATCATCATAGGCTTGATGTCTTTGGATTTAAAACAAATGCATTGTAAATAATGTAAATGGAGCTCTCTTTCTTTATTTAGAGAAACATTCTGGGTTCAGTGTAGGTTAAGCTCAAATGAACAGCATAATGCTAATTACCACTCGTCTGTTTTTTCGTTTGGAAACACCATGAAATCAAAATTGACAATTCTTAATTTCTATGGAACATTGCAGTGTTTGATAGAAAGGATTTATCTGTGCACACATCATTATACATTATTATGTTTACTGGGTGGAGGGAACTCAAGATCAACTCAACATGATCAATGGGACTGTAGAAATGGCAAACAATATTGATCCAACGATCCAATTAATTCTTAATAGTCCAAATCAAGTCTCGTCGTCCTACATTTTTCTCAGTTGCGAAGCCGTTTCACGCATATGTAGCCACAATAGGGAAGAAAAGGTGTTCGCAACTTCAAGTGCCCCTATTATGGATTTTTGAAAATTACCTTTCATGTAGGCTAGTGTAACATAGTTCTAAGTGAATGAAAACATCCTGCAAAGTTTTAAATCTGAAAGTGCACCATATATAAAGTTATTGTCTCTCAAAAGTAAGAGTCGACTCTGAGTCAATTAAATGAATCGTTTTTTAAACGAGTCCTAAGCTGTTTCGTTGTGACGTCAAGACGAAACATTAGCATATTGCCCGTCCACTTATTGCGAGCGCAGACACCAGGGAAAACTTGAACCACCTCAAACACCGCAGCGGCTACTGGATAGCATCATGTCGAGAAGGCTGTGCTCTACAGTGTGTTTATTGTGTTTCATATTGTGTAGGCGTCTGTCTAACCGGCTAACGCACGTTATTACTGTCTTACTGAAATACTACGGTAAATCAGACGTGGACTGCAGTATTAGGCTACCTAAAACTGAGTCTATTAATGCAGGTTGTCAGTCATTCTGACTACTTTGAGTAAAGATAAAGGATGGAGCAAGATTTGTTTTGTAAACTTTAATGTTCCATCAGTCATTCACGTTAGTACTCGGCTAACGGATGTGCTGTAATTGATACAGTTCCCGCATGTGCACCGCAATAAATTAGAAACACACACACACAGGTTTGTTGATGGACACCCACTTGTTAATGCTGATGGTGAGGAATTACAGTTGAAACATCTCATAATGTACCTCAAACTGAGTAGCATCACCGAGAAACATCCTGCTCAAGGTTCCGATTGAATAACTAGTTTTTCCTTCATCATCGATTCGGACTCGCGCTGTGATTGGTGTAAAATCGACGTCATCGTTACTGTCTTTACAGTGTGTACATTAATCGCTGAGGTTTAGGAAGCATCCGGACAGAGCTGGAGTTCAGTTATGGTAATGGCCGTTTGTTTCCGAAATACGTCCTGTATGCGGTAGACCAATTACAACAGACTGAGCCATCTGTGGAAAGGAGGGATTTGGAGAGACATCCATCGAGTCGTTTGAGAATCATTGAACATTGTGGTGATGTGCAATGTACAGTGAGGAAAATAAGTATTTGAACACCCTGCTATTTTGCAAGTTCTCCCACTTGGAAATCATGGAGTGGTCTGAAATTGTCATCGTAGGTGCATGTCCACTGTGAGAGACATAATCTAAAAAAAAAATCCAGAAATCACAATATATTATTTTTTAACTATTTATTTGTATGATACAGCTGCAAATAAGTATTTGAACACCTGTCTATCAGCTAGAATTCTCACCCTCAAAGACCTGTTAGTCTGCCTTTAAAATGTCCACCTCCACTCCATTTATTATCCTAAATTAGATGCACCTGTTTGAGGTCATTAGCTGCATTAAAACACCTGTCCACCCCATACAATCAGCAAGAATCCAACTACTAACATGGCCAAGACCAAAGAGCTGTCCAAAGACACTAGAGACAAAATTGTACACCTCCACAAGGCTGGAAAGGGCTACGGGGAAATTGCCAAGAAGCTTGGTGAAAAAAGGTCCACTGTTGGAGCAATCATTAGAAAATGGAAGAAGCTAAACATGACTGTCAATCTCCCTCGGACTGGGGCTCCATGCAAGATCTCACCTCGAGGGGTCTCAATGATCCTAAGAAAGGTGAGAAATCAGCCCAGAACTACATGGGAGGAGCTGGTCAATGACCTGAAAAGAGCTGGGACTACCGTTTCCAAGGTTACTGTTGGTAATACACTAAGACGTCATGGTTTGAAATCATGCATGGCACGGAAGGTTCCCCTGCTTAAACCAGCACATGTCAAGGCCCGTTTTGAGTTTGCCAATGACCATTTGGATTATCCAGAGGAGTCATGGGAGAAAGTCATGTGGTCAGATGAGACCAAAAAATAACTTTTTGGTCATAATTCCACTAAACGTGTTTGGAGGAAGAAGAATGATGAGTACAATCCCAAGAACAGAAACCTGACTGATCTAGAGAAGATCTGTGAGGAGGAGTGGGCCAAAATCCCTCCTGCATTGTGTGCAAACCTGGTGAAAAACTACAGGAAACGTTTGACCTCTGTAATTGCAAACAAAGGCTACTGTACCAAATATTAACATTGATTTTCTCAGGATAATAAATGGAGTGGAGGTGGACATTTTAAAGGCAGACTAACAGGTCTTTGAGGGTCAGAATTCTAGCTGATAGACAGGTGTTCAAATACTTATTTGCAGCTGTATCATACAAATAAATAGTTAAAAAACCATACATTGTGATTTCTGGATTTTTTTTTTAGATTATGTCTCTCACAGTGGACATGCACCTACGATGACAATTTCAGACCCCTCCATGATTTCCAAGTGGGAGAACTTGCAAATAGCAGGGTGTTCAAATACTTATTTTCCTCACTGTATATTATGAGAAAATGAGACTTTTTCAAGGGTTTTTTGACCTTTGATGCATGTAAACCTGTTGTTGGAGACCTCAAAAACTAAATTAGGAAACTTTAAAATAACATAATAGGGGCACTTTAAATATATGGTCAGTCACAAAACCTTCAGGGGACTTTAGCTCAGAGTAGCGCCATATTTAATCAGTGACGGGGATGAAAATGAGGCTGTGAGGGATAGAATACAGTGCGTTCAATGGATTGTACTGTTGTTTAACAATGTACTGATTGTTCAGCTAATGAAACATCTTTACAAAAAAACATTTAAGTGGTCAAAAGCAGTTTTAAAAGTTGTGAAAATTACATCATCCAGAACCGTGCTTGCCATTGTAAAGAATGCAAGTCTATCCCTCTCAGCCTCGATTTCATTCACATTAAATTCAGTATAGCAACAATATGGTGTGTTGAATTTAGTGTGAAAAAAAGAACTGATTTACCTTTTAATGTTCAACTTTACAGTTCAACGTTTTTAACAGAAGAATTAACATATGTGTTTGATTAAAGCTTAAATTTTTTCTAATTTCTCTAAAGATAGGCCCTATTTACTTTGATTCTTAGTCTGTAACCTCCATTTTTGTATTAAAGAAAAAAAGAGGGATGATTTGTAATCATCATTATGCCACAAATACTGTTGATTGAGCTTAACTTGCAACCTTAAAATATTGGATGAATTTGGATGCCCCATGTATGCTTTCCTGCACTTTGCATTCCTTTACATACATGGATTTTTATTTTTTCCACTAAAGAGGTAAAAAGAGCAGTGGATTTGATACCAAAGCCCAAGTCTTCAATATTACTGCCTGTGCCTGAAGGTTCAAAGGATGGCTGTGTCCGCTGTGCTGTTGTGGGCGCTGGTGGCATTCTCAATAACTCAAAGATGGGCAAAGAGATAGACTCCCATGATTATGTTTTTCGGTAAGCGTGAAACTTTTAAACTAAAAATATCAAAGGTAGAGTTGACAATTGAATGAAAAAGTTATTATTAATGCACTACAAAAAAACAAAAACACGGATTTAAACACTTTATTCTGAGCTCATGACTGTATTGTAATACTGTTTATTCTTAAACAGAGTAAATGGAGCTGTTACTCAAGGTTTTGAGGAGGATGTTGGAAATAGAACATCAGTCTATGTACATACAGCTTTTTCCTTATATTCCACTGTTCAGTCATTAAAAAAATATGGCTTTCACAGTATTCCACAAGATGAGGTCAGTATTTTGTACACTGAATTCTAAAATAATATATTCACTGTCATTTGTATATAGAAAATATTCTGTCACTCACTTCAGTGTACTGTGCTACTGTGCTCTTCATTGCAAATTATTTATATAAGCTAAGTTTGGTTTGTTCAGTGACTGTAATATTTGGGACCGGTACGATTTTTTATGTTATTGAAGAAGCCTCTTTTGCTCACCACGGCTGCATTTATTTGAACAAAAATAAAACTAATATTACATTTCCAAATAAAATAAAAATTATATTTGAATATGCATTAAAGTCTAATTTATTGCTGTGAAGGAAAAGCAAAATTTTCAGCATCATTACTCCAGTCTTCAGTGTCACATGATCCTTTAGAAATCATTCTAATGGCGATTTGGTGCTTATGAAATATTTCGTATTATTATCAACGTTGACAACAGTTGTTCTGCTCAAACCGTGGTAGATTTTGATGAATAGAAAGTTCAAAAGAAAGGCCTTTATCTGAAATATAAATATTTTGTATTATAAACATTTTCACTGTCACTTTCGATCAATTTAATCCATCCTTGCTGAGTAAAAGTATTAATTTGGTAAAAAAATCTTACTGAACGGTTGTTTGTGTGTGTGTTTGATTATATTATTGTAATATATCTATTGTGTCTGGTTAAATCTTTCTATAAAAACTGAAAATGTTTTACAAATAGTACTGACACTGGTGTTATTCAACAGGGTATCAAATATGTAATGATCCCTGAGGGCCAGAGGGACTTTGATTGGCTTCAAGGCCTTTTGCAGGGAAAAGTAGCCAATGGGTCATTCAAGAATGTGAGGTAAAGTATCCGGCTCTGCCAATAAGCAAAAATGAACACGGTAATATTAATACAGAAGTCTTTTCAGTTCATTTTCACCACAGTCCACTGGCCAATCAGAATGAAGTATTCCAGGGAGCATATAAATAAATAATCTTAAATCTTACAATGTTTGGCTCCATGATAAGTGGCAAGTATTATTCTTGATTTGTTTAAAAACTAACATTTGCATTTATTCTTCCGTAGACCACTGGATTATTTCAATGGTAATTTTAATGAGAGTCGATTCTATGTTCTTCACCCTGATTTTCTTCGATACATTCGCAACAGGTAACATTTATGTTTATAGTGACCAGTTTGTTTGGCCAAAGAACAACCTAAATGTAATCTATCTCTTTTGAATGACATCTTTTTTCTTAAAAAAAAAAAGATTCATGCCATCCAAACAAATGCAGAAAAGTTACTGGGCAATGTACAGACCGACCAATGGAGCGTTTGCCTTGTTCTTGGCCATTCACACATGTGATATTGTAAGTAAATGCATATTTGTTTTCTATTACTTCAACTTATTCTTGAATATCAAGCTATTTGTAGCTCTTTAAAAACTGTAAAGTACTTTTTTTTTGTCCATATCATCATAATTGCATTGTATTTGTAATACTTTATGAACATTACTTGAAAATTCTTTATGCTCAACATCAGGTGGATGCCTATGGATTCATTACAGAAGACCACCATAAGTACTCCAACTATTATTATGAAAAATTAAAAAAAACCAGGGTCATTTTCTATATTAACCATGACTATGGACTGGAGATAAAAACCTGGAAGAATCTGCATGACTCTGGAATTATTAGACTCTTCCAAAGACTCTAACACATCAAAACCAGAAGATAGTCTCTGTTCTGTCAACAGGTGTTCATTTAAAAGACATTTCCGAGTCTTGGTGGTTGGTTATTTATGGGCAAGATGGACAAAATCTGTCTTGGAAAGCTATGGATTGAAACTAAATGAAACGTCTGTGCAATGCTGCGAATGAGAGCATGATTTTGGTTTACTTTTCATAAACTGGAGAAAGCTGATATTTATACATTTAAATATTTAAATGGGCCAGGTTTGTGTGTGTTCAGTCTTTAATTATTATTCATTACCTTTGATAGAATTTCAAGTATAAAACTATTTTTTAATTGTATATATTTTTCTGTATTCATTTTTTATTAATCATTACACTTTTTTAACAACTTTATTAGATTAGATTAATATTTTCCAAAAATTTGGCTACCAATAGCTGTGCACAAACATGTCGACCAACTTTAAAGAAGTATGTAATTTATTGATAGATCTATATTGTATAGTATATTTTTTTAGGTCTGTCAAGCGATTATTTTTTTTTAAATCTAATTAATTACACAATGTGGCGATTAATTACTCCAATTAATCTGCAAATTAATCGCACATAAAATTGGCAGAAATTACTCCTAAAAGATCATTTAAAGTCATTATTGTGTAAAAAAATCACACAGACATTACAAAAAGTGGCTTGGGAAATAAATCTTTTCGTGTTAACTATACCTTTAATGTTTGTTTTTATTAATATGGAAATATGAAATTATACTCTAAATAATAAACTGCCAGTAGGTGTCTAATTGAGTCATTCATTAATTAGATTAGTTTAATCAAAGTGAAGTAAATTGTTATCTTTATGAAAATGGTAAATGTAAATGATTCTCTTTATGGATCATTGGTTCACCTGATTCGTTCAAAGTGCGGATTAAGAAATGAAACGCCACTGTGCTATTTGCTTGGAGACAAACAGTTCTGCTTTTTCTTTATATTATCATAGGCAAAACTAAGTAAAACAGACTAAATGTTGTCTAAAACAAAACAATATTAACATTTATTTTATTAAACTGTTGTATAAGATTATTAGCCTATCGCAATTGCACCGATGCTATTCTGGACAGAAAAACATAACTCGTGAGATATTGCTTATACTGTAGGCTATATTATAATGTAAATGTGAGGGCGTTTTCACACTGGCAGTTTAGTTCGAAACGGGATAAAGGATTTTCCTCAAAAAAAAAGGATAAATCTCAAAAAGGGGCATTTTTGAATCATACCTTGAATTTGAAGGACATTTTAACTGCGTTCTATAGGAAATATTGCATCATCAACCATGAAGAGAAGATTAAAAAGAGGTTGCACTTTATTTTAAGGTGTCTGTGTTACAGTGTAATAATGCATTACAATGTAATAATGCATTTAAGTACTGTGTGATAATAATGACCTACATTACTTACTATAAGGGTTAGCATTGGGGTTTGGTTTAGGGATAGCTGCATGTGATGTGATTATGCATAATTTATAGTTATTACTACAGTAATGCAACATGTGTAACAAGGACATTGTAAAATAAAGTGTAACCTAAAAAGACTAATGCGAGAGTTTTTTTTAATCTGCTGATTTAAGTACTATTGCACATTTCTGTGAAAAGACTTCTTCACTGTAAAATCCAATAGTTGTTCTTACTTAGACTTTTTAATTAACTTTACTTAATGTCCAATCATTTGTTGAACTTTTGTTACTCGGAAAACCCAAGTAAACATTACTTGACTGGTTTGAGTACAATTTTGCCAAAGCAAATTAAACAGGTGGCCGAGCAAAAGGTTGAGGCGGGGCAATTCTTAATAGACTTTTCACTAATTTCCTCCACTTCTGCAGTCATCGTTCTTCTTAGTTGCATTCACTCATTTTTAGTCATCTTGAATGTTATTGACAATACATCTAAATATTTTGGGAGAGCGTCACATAAGCTGACTTCATAAATTTATGTTGATTTCCTAAAATTTCTCACCATTATGGTGATTAGTGTTCCCTTTGGTTAGGCACTTGGAACTTCATTTATATTATTGTAAATCTCTTCCTATTGATGCAGCGATGCAAGAAATCACAGTCGTCTGATTTCAAACAAAGGTATATATATATTGTTATGTCCTCCCCACATCTAGGGGTTTAGGGAGGGAGTAACAAAAGAAAAGTGAAAATTATAATTACGTAGATGAATAAATAAACGTTGAGGAATCTCCTCGTCCACTATCCCAGCTCTTTTCACTCTTATTACACTAGATCATAAACATATATACACACACACACACATAAAAAATTGAATGCCAATTAATGATCTTTTAACATTTTATTGCTAACACTTATGACAAACTTGACCATGACCATGCTTGAGTCACACACAGACTTCAACATTCAGCATGCAAAACACAACAATGGTAACAATGTTGTTGTTTTTTTACACTTAATAAGACCACTACTAGTTTATTTGCTGTCATTATTGGGGTTATACTGACAAAAGACAGCAAATAAAATGGTAAAATAAAGCTGAAAATAATAAAACGAAGCAATTCATTTATTCGTGCCGCAATGCATTCTGGGAGTACACTTCCTCAGATCACAGATAGAATTATGTCGACACAACTTAAATGGTTTAAGTAAGAACAACTTGATGCAATTAAGCTTACTTAATTGAGTGTTAAGTGCATTCAAGCTAGTTGAACTACTAAAAATATGTTCACTTTACTTGAAGAAAACGTGGAAACCGAGTGCACATAGTTTTTTAACCATAGCTGAAAATGACAGATTAAAACGTTGAGTATAATAGTATTTAAGATGTTTGCAGAACATAATATAACACTGATAGTTAAATGGAACTACTCAATTATTCTGACGATTAAATCTTAAGTAAGATTAGTAAATATCTAGAGTATGTTAACTAGAATTGGCATTAAACTAACTTGATATGTATTACCGGTACTTAATTCACTTGGGAGGCGTTAGCTTTCTTTACTTTTAGCTGAATATTAAATTAACTTCAGTTTTCCCTTTAAGTTTGTTTTGCAAAAATAAGGCAATCGGTTTCCAAACTTTTTTTAAGTAAACTGAACTTCTTACAATTTACAGTGTTTGTATTACTAGTTTGATTATGTTGTAATCTGGCTATACAAATTCACTGCATCATCAATGAGTGTTTATTTTAAGGTGAAACCGGATCTATTCATCACAATTTATCCAGTAAATATTTGTCGGGGTTGGGTCATCGTTGAATGTTTTTTCCATTATCGCCCCGGGGAAAAAGTAGGCTACTGTAATATGCTATATTAACATGTTGTTGGAATGTTAGCGTTATAGTGGCCAAATGTGATATCTGGAGAGGATATTTTCACAATATTTGAAACTTCAGGTATTATCAAAATATGAGGAGTGTATTGGGAAGAAGGATGCACTAAACTTGGTTAAGGCATTAAAATGACATAATAATTTGGCAAGAAAAGTAAACTCCAGCATTAAATATGGATAGTCTATTGTATTATGCAAAAAGGTAAAAAAAAAAAAAAAAAAAAAAGCTCAGGAAATAAAGCTTACATTTACTACAATGTAATCAATTATAAATATTTTATTTTGTTCTTGCCATTCTCCTGGGCATTGACTCACTAAAATTAGCACATTTGTCAACTTCTTTACAATTCTCCTTAAGATCTTCCCAAGATCAGTGTGACATGTCATAATTCAGGTTTATCATTTTACAAAGGTTTTCAATGGCTTTAAAGGGATAGTTCACTCAAAAATGAAAATTCTGTCAGATAGCAGACTAAGCAGATAAAAAAAATACTATGATATTCAATGGTTGCTCTCTCTGCTTTGTTACAAACATTCTTCAAAATATCTTGTTGTGTTCAGCAGAACAAATAAACTCATACAGGTTTGGAACAACTTGAGGGTGAGTAAATGATGACAGAATTTTAATTTTTGGGTGAACTATCCCTTTAAGTTCGGTTGACTGAGAAGGCCACTTGAAGATTTCTAAATGCTGAGCATGAACACTTTCATTGTGCACAACGGTGTGTTTGACATCGTTAATCATGTTGCAAAATACAGGTTTGATCTCCAAACAGATACTCTATTCTTGTTCAGCAGGATTCCCAAGTATTGGACCATTTTCAAAGTGCCAGCAAATGTGTAGATCCTTCCAACACCTGCTGCAGACATGAGTCTCTAATACTGCTGAATGGTGCCACGCATTTGATATTAAAACACTCCAGCCGTCTCCTAAACACAGAGGCGAACCAACATTGAGCGGGGGCCCCAGGCAAAATGAATCAATGAGGCCTTATTTAAAAAATAATTTAAATATAGCCTATCTTCGTTTTCTAATTTTACAACATATAAAAAGTAGTATGTGTTTAATTTTTATAACCAAAAAAAAAAAAAAAAAAAAAAAACGCAATAAAGTGCTTTTTGTTTAATTAACAAAATGTCAATCTTCATAAGAGAAGATACAATACAATATATTGTATTGTATCTTCTCTTATGAAGATGAAGATTGACATAAGATATATCTTCAAAATACAGTAGCTATAACCTTCATATTTATAACCAATTGTCACCTTAAAAACGGTGCTTTGTGTGGTGGTGACAGGAACAAGAAATTCTCCGACATAACCATATTTCTATATTATTTTAATCACTTTATTTTATTAGTTTATCAACTAGCCTATGTTAACCCAAACTAATTTAATGTAGAAGAGCTGGATATACTTATTAGCCTACTAATTAAATAGTGCACATTTATATTAGGCTTTAATTAGGCTGCTTAAATATATAAGCTGGGTGCATGGAAGCGGCGCGCACGCTTAAAGCTTGATAAAAAAAAAAAACATCTGTGTCAGAAAAAAAAAACAAGGAGCCATTTTATTTGTTTATTATTAAACTAGTATTTTCTGAGTCAGTGTCGGCTGGAGAGATGAAGTTGACGATGCCGCCTCTCCGCAGCGCCTTGTGGACGCGCCTTTAGAGAGAAATGCACTTTTCATACGGATTACATAACCAGAGAATATTTGTTTTCGATTTGAATTTGTTCGTTTAAAAGTAAACATTTCAAGCTTTCAGGATAGATATATTTCTCATATATATGTGAGGCAAGAAGCCTGATACGCTAGTTTCGGTTCATTTATGAGATGCGCTGCAGAAAGAAAGCGCGCGTCCTGTTTGCTTTCTTTATTTTACCTATTTTTAAATATTTGTTAGAGCGAGCGGCCAAGCCAAACGGATAAGTTCTCTTCATGCTTAACAAATCAAATCATGCATTTTCTACAGTTTGAAGAAGGTGGTCGAGGCGAGGTGGCGAAAGCATTGCCAGCGTTAGAGAGGGGGCCCCACTAAGGGGGATGCAGAGATGTTGCTGCATGTTTATATTACCATTTCTGATTGTTTAAATGATCAGCCCTCAAAATGCGGGGCCCCAGGCAAGTGCCTGCCTTGCCTGCATATTGCGATGCCTCTGCCTAAACATACCTGACACCATCCAATAGGGTGTAAATTTTGACTTGTCGGACTGCAAAACACGGCTCAAATCTTCCATACCCCAATCCTTATGTTCTTTGGTAAATGTGAAGTGTTTCTCGGAGTAGATTTTTAGACTTTCCTGGTAAACCTCTCAATAGCCTCTTATAGCCGTTGGCACAGGTCAAGATGAAATTGGATGTTGGAAATCGCAGGTCTTTAGAAGCTGTTTTAGGGACCCCAAATTCTGGCGATTTTCCTCCTCCTGTCAAAATGCTGTCCAGCCACAGCACTTTACATGGCAGTGGTCTCACTATATAATAAAAATAATTGCGACCATTTACATCCAGCACAGGAAGCGATTGACCAGATTTAGCCATTTCAACAATATTCTCCTTGGTTGCAGAGATGTACAACTCCTTCTATCAGGCCATTTTCACTAAAAACATCAAATAATATATATAAACTTTATTGCAGACACAGGTCCATATAACACATCATACAGTACAAAAATAGGAGATACAAAATATACATTTAAAAAAAAAATTCGATATTAGCCTATAGGATATACAGGCTATTGCACCAATGTCGTCTTAACCTAGAAGTGTATCTATAACAGCTTTTCAAAGGACTGACTAGGGCTTCAATTATATGGTTCACTGACTTGTCCAGGAGACACATAAAACTAAACATCAGTTGTCTTAAGAGTGCCTCCCAAGTTGGCACTCTAATAGACAAACAAATGACTGGCACTATGCCACCTAGGGACACAAAGCAGCAACCGCATTGCATCATTGTATGCTACCTTGAGCCTCTGCATACTCTTTTTCTTATAGTTAGACCACAATTGAGCAGTATACAGCAGTGTGATATAGGTTCTAAACAGAGAGCACTTCACAGAGTCAGAGCACATAGAAAAACTCCTAATAAGCATATTAGCTTGAGAATAAATTTTACATCGCTGACGATACAGATCTTTGTCATCCGTCCAATCATTGGATATGACATGACCTAAATATTTAACTTCCTTACACATAGCAAGAGGGCTATCTGACAAATAAAAGATCGGAAAAGTTGATTTCCTGTCCTCATCGCTTCTAACTATCATTATGTGACTTTTCTTAGCGTTATACTTTATATCATAGTCAATGCCATACTGAGAGCACACCTTCAGCATCTGCTGCAGCCCAGCACTATATGGACAGAGCAGGACCAGGTTCAAGATTCAAGATTCAAGAGTTTTATTTGTCACATACACAGTTATATACACAATATACAACTGGCAGTGAAATGTAAACAGGTCCGCTCCATGGACAGTGCAAATAACAATTACAAGAAACACAAGGGGAAATTAAAATAGAAATAGAATAAAGTTAGAATAAAAAGTATTAACATAAGTAGAATTATAAATAAATCAAGTAAAAGATAAAAATAGGAAATAAGATAAAAATAAAAATATAAAAATATAAAATAAGTGGATATGATAAGTGAGATAAACTGTAGACTTAAAAATAAGTGGTTAACATAAAATATATATATATATATATACATATATATATATATATATACCTATAAAGAGTATAATGTAAACAGGAGTATGATGTGCAAACAGGTTTATTACAGGTTGTTACGCAGTAACAATAGGAACGTAAAGTGCAGTGCAATGGCAGTATGTGGATGTTAATGTTAAAAAACTGGATGTTTATGCGTGTGCGGGGTGGAGTGCAGGGTGAAGTGCAGTCACGTGACTGAGTTCAGGAGTCTGATGGCCTGGGGGAAGAAACTCCTCCTGAGTCTTTCAGTCTTTGCCATCAGGCTACGGAAGCGCTTACCAGATGGCAGCAGGGTGAAGTGAGAGTTTGCGGGGTGATTAATGTCTCTGATGATTTTAGTAGCTCTACCTCTGCAGCGTTTGGTGTAAATGTCCTGCAGAGACGGGAGAGCTGAGCCTGAGATGCGCTCGGATAAGCGCACTACTCTTTGCTGGGCTTTGCAATCGTGACTGGTGCTGTTCCCGTACCACGCTGTGATGCACTGAGTCAGGACACTTTCTATCGCCCCTCGATAGAAAGTTTTCAGGATGGCTGGTGAAACCCTGAATTTCCTCAGCTGGCGCAGGTGGTACAGTCTTTGCCTGGCTTTCTTCACCTGTGTCTGGATGTGTGTAGTCCAGGTCAGATCCTCGGAGATGTTCACACCCAGGTATTTGAAGCTGCTCACTCTCTCTACCGGTGTCCCGCTGATCATGAGAGGGGAGTATGACCGATGCTGTCTCTTCCTGAAGTCCACAATCAGTTCTTTGGTCTTGTTAACATTCAGAGAGAGACAGTTGTCCTGGCACCATGATGTCAGTTGCTCCACTTCGTCCAAGTATGCTGTCTCATTGTTGTTGGAGATGAGACCCAGGACAACAGTATCATCAGCAAACTTGATGATAGAGGTGGAGCTGTGTGTGGACAAACAGTCATGGGTGTAGAGAGAGTAGAGCAGGGGACTCAGCACACAGCCCTGTGGAGCTCCAACACTCAGGGTGATGGAGGTGGAGGTGAACTGGCCTACTCTCACCGCCTGGGGTCTGCCAGTGAGGAAATCTTCAATCCAGAGGCAGAGAGAAGAATTCAGGCCTAGATCCAGGAGTTTGTGTGTTAGCTTAATGGGAACTATGGTGTTAAAGGCTGAGCTATAGTCAATAAATAGCAGCCTGACATAGTTCCCACTTTTACTGTCGATGTGAGTGAGGCAGGAGTGAAGGACGTGAGAGATGGCATCTTCAGTCGATCTATTGGGACGATAGGCAAACTGAAGAGGGTCCAAAGTGTCAGGAATGGAGGAGCAAATGTTTTTTTTAATGAGTCTCTCAAAGACCTTCATGACTAAAGATGTGAGAGCCACTGGACGATAGTCATTTAGGCAAGAGGGTTTACTGATCTTAGGTACAGGGATGATGGAGGATCGTTTGAAGGAGGTGGGGACAACAGATGTAGCAAGGGACTCGTTAAATATGGATGTAAAGAGCCCTGCGAGCTGATCAGCACAGGACCGCAGAACACGACCTGAAATACCATCCGGCCCAGCAGATTTCCTGACATCCACACGTTTGAGTGCCCTCCGAACCTCGTCCTCCGAGACAGAGATCACGTGACCGTTGCTGCTCTGAGTGACTCTCTCTGACGCGTCACTCGCCGGAGTCGCGCTGCCGCGATTACCATCAAAGCGAGCGTAGAAAGAGTTTAACTCGTTCACCAGCAACGGATCAGCTCTCACCTCTGCAGAGGATTTAGTTCCAAAAGCACAGATGGTCCTCAGTCCCTGCCACATCCTCCGGGAGTCGTTGAGTTGGAAATGAGATTCCACTCGGTCTTTGTAGCGGAGTTTTGCGGCTTTAACGGCGCGCCGGAGGGCGTAACAAGAAGCTTTGTACTCCCTCATATCCCCCGTTAGGAGACCGGCATTGTAAGCAAATTAAAAGTCTGATGCTCTACTGACTGAGCTATCCGGGCTCTAAACTGAGCTATCCGGGCTCTAGGTCTGATTAACAATAGAATTGCCCACAAGACAGCCAGTTTTTAACCTATTTAACTGGTTTGATAATTCATCCATATAAACATTGAATAAAATAGGAGACATAATTCCTCCTTGTCGCACACCATTGCTAACATGAAATGGAGCAGATACAACATTGTCCCATTTAACCAGAAACGTTTGATGGGCATACCAAAACACTAAAATTCTCCCTAAAAATTTAGGGACACCTCTATGTAGTAATTTCACAAACAATCGTTCAAGGTTTATTCTATCAAATGCCTTTGACGCATCAATGAAACACAAGAATATAGATGTATTCAGGCTTGTGTACCTAAAAACAATCTCTTTAAGAGCATAGATACACAGGTCAGTTCCATGCTTTCTTTTGGACCCAAATTGATTGTCAGTAGTAAGGACATACATTTCTAGCTTTGTTAACAGTATTCTCTCCAGTACTTTAGACAAGATACTGGCTAATGCAATAGGTCGATAATTGTCAATACTGTTGAGCTTACCAGCTTTGTCTTTTAGCACAGGCAGTAACTGTAAGGAGGTGCCGGACTCAGAGAGATCCATTTGCAGTTTTTTTATTAGAGTAACAGACAGGCAGGGTCAATGACAGCAGACAGGGCAATGTAGATCAGGCAAAATCGTGGTCAGAGAAGAGGCAAGGGCCGGGGCAGGCAGAGAGAATCAAAGTCCAATAAACACTCCGAGTGGTGGTAGGCAGCGAACAATCAGAATTGAGGTACAGTCCAGGGTCAATAAACAGGGATCAATACAAAGGAAAAACGCTCAGAAATGACAGCCGAGGCAGAATCAAGACTTCGCAGTGAGTGTGTGTGTGTGACAGTGGCTTTTATGTGTGTGTAAATGAGGTGCAGGTGTGTGTGTAATCAGTGGTGTTGCGCAATCAGTCCCAGGTGTGAGGCATGATGGGAACTGGAGTTCGAAACCAGTTAGTACTCGGGAGAAGGGTCCCTCCGATGGCGAGAAGGAGGCGGTACGGGAGCCTCCTTCGTAACAGAGCCCCCCCCCTGTGACCGGGTCCTGACGCGAGGAGGTACTGGGTCTTCCACGGGGACGATTTTTCCGGGTACGTGCGATGAACCTCCTCTGTGAGTGTGGGATCAAGGATGTCCTTAGCATCGATCCAGGATCGCTCCTCCGGACCGAACCCCTCCCAGTCCACCAGATATTGGAGGGTATTGCCCCGGCGTCTGGAGTTGAGCAACTCATGCACACGGTAAGCCTCCTCGCTGTCGACCAGGATGGCTGGGGTAGGTTGTGACGTGGCTCCCTCCTCCGGCACTCTCCTCGGGCCATCGGCAGGTTTTAGCAGGGAAACATGGAATGTGGGAGAAATACGATAGCTAGTGGGTAGGTCTAATCGAAAAGATACAGGAGTAATTTGCTTATTAATTTGGAATGGGCCAACATACCTGGGACTGAGTTTGCGACATGGAAGTCGAAGTCGGAGGTCTTTGGTAGAGCTCCAGACCCACTGTCCGGGACTGTACTGGGGACCAGGACGACGGCGGCGGTTGGCTTGACCTTCCTGGCGTTGAACCGCGTGGAGAAGGTGAGTATGGGCCTGATTCCAAGTCTCCTCACTCTTCTGCAAACACTCTGTGACGGATGGTAGGTCAGTGGGTTCACCTGACCAAGGGAATAGCGGGGGTTGAAACCCCAAGATGCATTTGAAAGGAGTGAGGCCAGTGGCGGGTGTGACCAGCGAATTCTGGGCATATTCGGCCCAGAACAGATATCTGCTCCACGCCGTCTGTTGTTGCTGGCAGTATGAGCGGAGGAAACGGATAACGTCCTGGTTTAGACGCTCCGTCTGCCCATTGGATTGTGGGTGGTAACCGGAGGTGAGACTGACGTTAATATTGAGGTGTTGGAAGAAGGCGGACCATACCCTGGAGGTGAATTGGGGTCCTGGGTCTGACACTATGTCCTCTGGTAGTCCATAGAAATGGAAGACCTGATTGCATAGCAGTTCTGCAGTGATTAGTGCTGTGGGGAGTTTGGGTAGCGGGATGAGTCGGCAGGCTTTGGAGAATCGATCCACGATGGTGAGGATGGTGGTATGTCCTTGTGATTCGGGTAGATCGGTGATAAAGTCTATGGCAATGTGGGACCATGGTCGTTGAGGTATGGGTAGTGGTGTTAGTAGGCCGGCTGGTAATTGTCTGGGAGGTGGCACAGTTTGCGCAGTTCTGCATGTGTCGGGTGGTATCAGGAATTAGAGTGGGCCACCAGAAGCGGTTCTTGAGTAGTTGAATCGTGGCTGTGATACCAGGGTGTCCGGAGCTTGGTGTCGAGTGGACCTGATCCAGGAGTCGTGAACGTAACATCTCTGAAACATATAGGAGATTTACGGGACATTCGGAGGGAAGTGCTTGAAGAAGGTTAATCTGTTTGATCTCCGTGATGATGTCCCATTGAACCGGCGCCACGAGCAAGCTTTCTGGGATGATGTTGTCCCTTGTAGTGGATGGGACCTCCTCGGTCTGACGAGCGAGAGCGTCGTATTCTTGGAGCCTGGCCGATAGGTTACCGTGAACTGGAATCTCGTGAAGAAGAGAGCCCATCTGGCTTGCCGGGGTTCTAAACGTTTGGCGGAGCGAAGGTATTCGAGATTCTTGTGATTGGTTAGAATAATGAATGGTTGGTTCGCCCCCTCTAACCAGTGCCGCCACTCCGAGTGCCAGTTTCATGGCCAGTAACTCACGATTGCCCACATCGTAGTTACGTTCGGCTGGGGTTAGCTTGCGAGAGAAGCGCATGGGAACATCTTGGCGGGCGTACCTTGACGCTGGGAGAGTATGGCCCCTACTCCGGTGTTGGAAGCGTCGACCTCCACTATGAATTGGAGCTCTGGGTTGGGGTGTCGCAGGATGGGTGCTGAGGTGAACCGTGACCGGAGTTTGTCGAAGGCGTGTTGTGCCTCCCTGGACCAGTTTATGCAGTGTGTGTGGCGTTTGGTCATGGCGGTCAGAGGGGCGGCCACTGTGCTGAAGTTTCGGATGAATCTTCGATAGAAATTAGCGAACCCCAGGAATCGTTGCAGTTCCTTCACCGTGTAAGGTACTGGCCAGTTTGCAACTGCCGTAACCTTCTTCTCGTCCATGGCTACCCCTCCTGACTGATTATATACCCCAAAAATGCAGTTCTGGTTTGGTGAAACTCGCATTTCTCTACTTTGGCATATAGCTGATGTAGTATGAGCCTTTCAAGTCGGACATGTTGGATGTGTTCTTCCATGGAGGTGGAGTAGACCAGTATGTCATCGATGTAGATGATGACCCATTTTTCCAGCATGTCTCGGAAGATGTCATTCATGAAGGACTGGAACACGGATGCACTGTTCGCTAGGCCGAACGGCATGACCAAGTATTTGTAGTGCCCGCTAGTGGTGGAAAATGCCGTCTTCCACTCGTCACCCTCACGGATGCGAATCAGATTGTATGCGTTGCGTAGGTCTAATTTGGTGTAGTATCGGGCTTGGCGGAGTTGTTCTAGGGCGGCTGGGACAAGAGGCAGAGGGTATCTATACTTGACGGTGATGTCATTAAGTCCACAATAATCGATGCAGGGACGAAGAGATCCATCCTTCTTCTTAACGAAGAAAAAGCCGTCCGTTGCTGGTGACGTTGATGGTCGAATAAACCCCTTAGCTAATTCCTCCTCGATGTAGTTTCTCATGGCTTGAGCCTTCTTTTTGCAAAAGGCCTCAGCGAGGTCAGCGTATTCAGGTGGCAGATTCTGTTCTGTTGACTCAAGGTTGACGGATTGTGGAGGATGATGAGGTGCACGGGGTACTTTGGTGTGTGGGAACTGGAGTTCGAAACCAGTTAGTACTCGGGAGAAGGGTCCCTCCGATGGCGAGAAGGAGGCGGTACGGGAGCCTCCTTCGTAACAGTAACATTACAGACATTATAGCATTAGGCAGCACACCATGAACCAGACAACCATTAAAACACATGGAGAGCAAAGGACAGAGCTTATGGCTGGCATATTTTAGATGTTCTGCAGTAATGCAGTCCATGCCACAGGCTTTGTTGTTCTCCAACATATTGATGGCACCATGAATATCTACTGCAGTAACTATCATATCTGCTGAAAAATGTATATGTTCATGATCGAATCTAACTGGGTTACTTTTAACACAATTAAACAGGTCACGATAGTGCTCACGCCAAAGCTCAGCTATTTTTTCTGGGCTACTAATACCTTCAATATCAGCCGGTAATTCAGTTAAAACAGCTCAAATGTCCATAAACTTAAGCCTTGTCTGTGAAACTGGGCAATTTTCTTCTTTTTGCAGTCATTCTTTAGTTGGCATTACTTGTGTGATTTGGGTCATGTCTTGTTGCATAACAGTGTCCAGGCCCTATATATAAACTTTCTTTAAAAAAAACAAAACATTCTCAACTCATAAAGCATGATTAATTCATGCAATTATATATATATATATATATATATATATATATATATATATATATATATATATATATATATATATATATATATATATATATATATATAATTATAAGAAGTTTTTATATAATATATAATATTATATATTTTATATAATATATAATATATAATTATATAATATTTAATAATAAGAAGTTTGAATAAAGTGCGAAGAATCAAGTTTTTCTATAGGTCGGATATCACTTTTAGCCACTGTATATCATATTATATATATATATGAAATGACACCTTTAATGTTAAAATGTAAAACTAAAATTCTTATTGGCATCCGTTCACATTTGAGGTCTCATATATAAAATATATATTTCATGAATTAATCATGCTTTATGAGTTGAGAATGTTTTTTATTTATTTTTATTTTTTTAAGAAAGTTTATATATAGGGTCTGGACACAGTTATGCAACAAGACATGACCCAAATCACACAAGTAATGCCAACTAAAGAATGACTGCAAAAAGAAGAAAATTGCCCAGTTTCACAGACAAGGCTTAAGTTTATGGACATTTGAGCTGTTTTAACTGAAAGCAACTTGTACGGACATGTATCTTATAGTGCCATTGTTTTGACGTTTATTGAGGTGCTACCTACCCTGCACAAAAACAAAGATGAAAATTAAACTTCTCCTCTCTAACCAAAAATAGGAGAAAAAGGATAATAAAATAACTCTTTCGCTCCCACTTCACAGCTAATACCACAAACTAGTAGTTGGAAACAATTAAGGGATACAATGGACACTTGCACAACTACTTCCACGTTCTACTTATTACAACTCGGGAGTTACATGAGAATGCAGATTATTACTACATTTTATGGCTGTCAGTTCATTAAAACAATAAAATCATGTTCTCTGTGTTAACATGAATTATATTGAACCTGCTGAAATGTTACTATATTTACACATTTTCTTTCCAACTGTGCATTACAATAAATAATAAATATATTTCCCCACTAACCTGCAGCATTCCAGAATCCAGAGCTCATCTTCTCATTTACAGTGTTTTTCTTATACTTATATTTCTTACCTGTTCAGTTTTCATTTTTAAATTAATTGACTAATAATATAGGGATTGCTTGTGTGCGTAAAGCAGACAGCATAGAGGAGATTGACAGTCAACTAAAATTGACAATGAAAAATGTCACAGAATGTTTTGATTAAAATATAAATCAATGTTCATATGATCTTATTCATCAGGGGGGTATAACTAAATATGTTATATAGTTACAGTTATATAATATACAATATTAAGTATTAATTCTAAAGCACCATTACAATAAGATAATGTTTAAATATTAATTCAATTCAAATATATTTATTATTTATTTTATGTCATCTCACACATGGATCTGCATTCAATTAATTAGCATCAAAGAAACAATATAATCCTTATTGTCATTGTGTGTACATCGGCTGTATAGCCTACTCGTTATTGCGGTGCATTATGGGATGGAATGAGTGCACTCAATAACGGCCACTATGGTTTCGGACACCACTACAAATGTCTGGCTCCTCAAATAGTGCCCTACTTGAGGGTATAGGGGGCGATTTCGGATTCAGCCTACTCTGAATTGTCTTAACTTACTCCGGGACTTGTTTTTGGAACCAGGCAGCATACTTTGAGTAAGCAAGGTTTGGGTTAATCAACCAGGAGTTCAAGGTATAGGCCTATGTGACGGTACGTTAACCTTGCTTTCTGGAATAGCCTACCCCCTCACTCACTCACACACACACGCACGCACAGCACACACACGCACACACACACGCACTCACGCAGGCAGACAGACAGGCAGGTTTAATTCATCGATCTATAAATATCTTAATATTGATTAAACTTGCTAATTTTGTGGTCTTGTTGATAGAAACAGCTGCCCATTTATTTTGTGATATTAACCCTACTAATCTGACCCAGTTTTATCCTTACCCAAGTGATCAAGTGATCTCTTGAATATGTTGTCAATTTCTTTATTTTACATGCAAAAAATTTCATCCACAATCAAAATTGGCCTAAATCTCCTTTTATATATTCCTTTTTCTTATTAAATTTAACTCCTGTTTCATCCCTCAAGCTTATGAAATAATATTTTTATTGCATTATGATGAATTATTCAAAGATATCTAACCTTGTTATTGTTTTTTCTTTGTATATAATGTATGCAAACCCATATTTGTTTTATCATTATGATTGTTAAAGATACAACCATGTAATTATAAAATAAAAGATATGAGTGACAGGTGCAGTGAGAGCTCAAAGCATCAGTAACTCCACAGCCCGACCTGTGCGCTTTCCATCACCTTTCAGACGTCTTTCAGCTGCTCGAAGATCTCACCTTTGGAGAAAACTGTTGATTTTATACTCGAAAAATGTAAGTATCACTATTCAAAATTAAGATTACCCAAAATTACTGACAACCGGGGCAATTTACCCTTCATTATCCCCTGATAATTAATGCGATATGGCTCAGCTTGTCAGTGAACTTATGGTAGTAAATGCCGCTCCATCTGAAAGCAGGTGATGGCGATGTACTACTAATCAAGGAACCGAGTGGAATGGAAGTGTGGGGCAACCTAGATTGAGTATCAGTAGGGATGTTATTGAAAGTCTTTTAAGCACCAACCTACCATTGACCACTCTGGCTAATGCTCATGGTATATTTCAAGATCCACCCTGTGTAGGAGGATGAGAGAGTATGGTCTCTCAGTCAGAAGCAGCTACTCTGACATTCCTGATTGTGTCCTTGATATGAAGGCAAGTATGACCAAGTATGACCGACCAAGTTTGAGCTTGGTGGCAGTTTCTCTGTTGTCTCTTTCAAAACGAGCATAAAAGTAATTTAGCTCGTTCAGGAAGTTGACATCAGTGGCTGCGGGGGTGGACCGGGAGCTCAAACCGACCGACCAAGTATGACCGAGAATTGACCAAGATGGCGGCGCGAGTAGATCGCGAGGCTCAGCGTCTCTCCAGATTCTGCAATTTTGCGGTATTTTTCTTACTCATCTCGGGTCTGTTCGTACAGAACAGTTGTGCATTTACATCGTACACCCGCGCTGAGCTTTTGGATATTGGTTTGCGAATTTCCGACAGTTTTATGGACAATCTTCAACTCCTTCCTGAGATCGCTAGGACGCCCGAGGCGATGCGCGTAACCCGGCCGGGCGGAAGTGCACGCAGAAGGCGGCGTGATCGTAAACAAAGGCGGGGGAAGCGTGGAGGATTGCGGGCTAAGCTAACGCGTTCTCCTCATCGGCTCTCTTTACCCAGCATTTTCCTTGCTAATGTACGATCGCTAGTGAACAAAATGGAGGAGATTCGACTCAGCATCACACACAGTAAGAAACTTTTGAACTGTAACGTCCTAATCTTCACTGAAACCTGGTTAAACAGCAGAATACTGGACACCGCTATTGAGCTAGCGGGACGTCACACAATCCGGGCAGATAGAACATTAGATGGCTCCGGGAAGACCAGAGGGGGTGGATTGTGCATTTATATTAACAAAGCTTGGTGCACAAACTCTGCTATTGTTGGGAGTCATTGTTCAGCTAACCTGGAGTTTCTCATGGTTAAATGTAGACCGTTTTATCTACCGCGGGAGTTCACTTCAACCATTATTACTGCTGCTTATATTCCACCCGATGCTGATGCCAAGCTTGCTATGAAAGAACTTCACGCAGCCATCAGTAAACAACAGACTGATCACCCTGAAGCTGCATTTATTGTTGCAGGTGACTTTAATCACTCAAACTTAAAGTCAGTACTACCCAAGTTTCACCAGCATGTTTCCTGCCACACCAGAGGAAACAAAACCTTAGACCATGTTTACACAAACATGGCTGGAGCTTACGTTGCAACACCCCTCCCCCACCTGGGACAGTCAGACCACATCTCTTTGTTCCTCAGCCCCAAATATGCACCCCTCATCAACCGTGTGAAGCCATCAGTGAAGACAATCAAGGTGTGGCCTGCGGGGGCAGACTCCACACTCCAGGAAAGGTTTCTAAACACAGACTGGAGTATGTTTGCTTCTCAAGCCACCAGTGGCGCTCACACGGACATTGACTCCTACACCTCCTCAGTATTGGATCATATCAATACCACCATTGACAGTGTTACAACCCAGAAACAGATCACCACATACCCAAATCAGAAGCCTTGGATGAACAGGGAAGTACGACTCCTGCTGAAGTTACGCAATACTGCCTTCAGATCAGGAGATGCACATCAAAAAGGCCAAGCACTGCTACAAGCTAAAGATAGAGGGACACTTTTCCAACTCTGACCCTCGACGCATGTGGCATGGCATTCAGGCCATCAGTGATTATAAACCCACCCGGTCCACCCCCGCAGCCACTGATGTCAACTTCCTGAACGAGCTAAATTACTTTTATGCTCGTTTTGAAAGAGACAACAGAGAAACTGCCACCAAGCTCAAACCCTCAGCTGACCACCCACCAATCACACTCTCCTCTACAGATGTCTGCAAGGCACTGAGCCGGATCAGCGCGCACAAGGCTGCTGGACCAGACAACATCCCTGGTCGTGTTCTCAGGGCATGTGCGGAGCAGCTCGCTGGGGTTTTTACAGACATTTTCAACCTGTCTCTCGCCCAAGCAGCTGTACCATCATGCTTTAAACGCACTTCCATTGTGCCAGTGCCGAAACACTCCAGCCCGAGGTGCCCTAATGACTACCGCCCTGTAGCACTCACACCCATCATTATGAAGTGCTTTGAGCGGCTGGTCCTGGAACACCTAAAAGACTCTATACCATCCACATTGGACTCACACCAGTTTGCCTATCGCAGCAATAGGAGCACAGAGGATGCAGTTTCCATGGCACTGCACTCTGTGCTCACCCATCTGGACAGTAAAAACACTTATGCACGCATGCTGTTTGTTGACTTCAGCTCAGCATTCAACACTGTCATCCCATCCAAGTTAATTGCCAAACTTGGAGACCTGGGCATCAACACTTCAATGTGTAACTGGATTTTGGACTTCCTAACTGACAGACCACAGAATGTTCGATCAGGATCCACCTGCTCCACGTCCATCACACTCAACACTGGTGTACCACAGGGCTGTGTGCTAAGTCCGTTTCTCTACTCCCTCTTCACCTCCGACTGCAAGCCTGTGTATGGAACTAATTCCATCGTCAAGTTTGCGGACGACACTACGGTGATTGGTCTCATCAGCAACAACGATGAGACTGCCTACAGGGAGGAGATCCAGCACCTGGCCACATGGTGCGCTGATAATAACCTGCTCCTCAACACCACCAAAACGAAGGAGCTCATCGTGGACTTCAGGAAGGAGTCAAGAGGCACACACGACACCATCCACATCAATGGAATGGCTGTTGAGCGTGTCTCCAGTTTCAAGTTCCTGGGGATCCACATCTCGGCGGACATGTCGTGGACGACCAACACCTCCAGCCTGGTCAAGAAGGCTCACCAGCGCCTCTTCTTCCTGAGGACACTGAGGAAGAATCAGCTCTCCTCGGCTATCCTGGTGAACTTCTACCGCTGCGCAATAGAAAGCATCCTGACCAACTGTGTGGCAGTATGGTATGGGAGCTGCTCTGTTGCGGAGCGCAAGGCACTGCAGCGGGTGGTGAAAACTGCCCAGCGCATCACAGGGACTCCACTACCTGCCATCGAGCACATCCAGAGGAAACGCTGTCTGCACCGAGCTCGCAGCATCCTCAAGGACTCCTCTCACCCAGCCCACAGACTGTTTTCTCTCCTGCCCTCCGGCAGGCGTTTCAGGATCCTCCGGACCAGGACCAGCAGACTAAAGAACAGTTTTTTCCCCAGAGCTGTCTCTTTACTGAACTCAAACCACCGTTGATCCACTTCCCTCATAAACTGCAAACTCTCCTACCTCACACCTACATTCACTTTGTTATTTGCACTACCGACTGTTTATTACAGTAACAACTGTTTACTTATGCATTCTGCACCACCATATCTTAACTGGAATATGCTCATTTGCACTGCCGACTGTATTTACAGTAACCATGTTTACATTTGCATTTTGCACCGTACTTCTAACTGCAATATGCAACCACTTTCCACTGCACTTTTACACTTTCTTTCAGATAGCTCTGTCCATAATTTATTGCACTACCTTAATCCACTGCTATATTCCTCATATTAGCCTAACATATTATTGTATACCTCTATCTGTAAAATTCTGTTCAAAGTAATAGCCATCTGTATATTATATTCATAGTACATATTCACCTGTACATTCTGTTTACATTCTGTTTATAGTAATAGCCATCTGTATATTTATATTTATTCACTGTATATATTCATCTGTAAATTCAGTTCTGTTTATAGTAATAACCATCTCTCTACTTATACATATTTATATATATTCAGTACATTTTTATGCCCTGCACTTACGCAACCATTGTATATATCCTGCACTTGCTGCTATTGCACTTCTGGTTAGACCTAAACTGCATTTCGTTGCCTTGTACTTGTACTTGTGTAATGACAATAAAGTTGAATCTAATCTAATCTAATCTAATGACAGTAAATTCATGATGCCATAAAAAAAAAGAAAAAAAAAAGAAAATAGTGAGTCCATGGAGTAAAACTGTACAGGAGATTGTATGATGAACTAGGGCTGGGCGATATATTGGAGGACATTGTTATTTTCATCTCGTCAGTAAAGCCGGTTCCTTTATTAGTAGTAAATCGCCATCACCTGCTTTCAGATGGAGCGGCATTTACTACCATAAGTTCACTGACAAGCTGAGCCATATCGCATTAATTATCTGTGATAATGAAGGGGAAATTGCCCCGGTTGTCAGTGAACTAACGTTACTAAGCCAGCTGTGTCATCATCTTACCCAAACATTAGAGTGTCCGTGCTCAACTAAATGAGCCATAAGGCAGAGGCGGTATCATGCAGGTGAACCGAACAATGGTGTAATGATTCAGTTCGACGATGCTCACCCGACTGGCCAATAGGAACGTGGCCCCGCCCATGACACAATTCTCACAGTGAAAGCAAAATCTGACATGAGAGCAAGAAATTGCATCGAGAGCAAAGAAAAGCATTTCGAGAGAAACACTTTTTTTTTTTTTTGAGAAAATGTTTTCACACTGATAGCAAAAAAATATATATTTGAGAGTTTTTTTTCAAAGTATTTTGAGGGAGATTTTTTTTCTCAGAAATAATTAAAAAAAATTCAAATGTATATTTTTTATGTTCTATGAGAATATTTTCTCTCAACTTTTTTTAGTCTCAATTGCTATTGGTATGAACTTTTTCTCTCAAATATTTTTTTTTCTCTCATGAAATGCTTTTTTACTATCATTGTGATAACTTTTTCTCTCTGTGATAATCTTTTTTTCTTCTTCTCCCGGATCATTTATTTTATCGCATGTAATAAAATAGACACAGTTCTCTCTCCATAGTAGGCCATCCGGGGATTTCTCGCCTATACTGTTTTATAAATACTACTGAGGTTTCGGACATTCTACTCCATTCACGTACTGTTTTCTCTTACTATATAGTAGGTATGTAGGCATATTTGGACGCAATTTAAGTACACGCACGTCCGAATCTCGCGAAAATTAGTTAATCCGCCCGGTAATTCTCGCTCTTTATGAATACTGAGGATTCGGACATAGGCCGTTTCTCAATACCAAGTACGCGAACTTCTGGCTTGCGTCCTTGGTAGTTCAGACTTGCAAGTTCGACTCGGGAGAACGAACTCCAGAGGACGGGGGGAATCGCCATCAGTCGTCAATTGTGAAACGTCATCAGTTGCTGCAAGTCCTGTTCCAATTCAAAGTTCACATTTAGCCAAGTGCAGTTCAAAGAGGAGACTTGTGGACTTCAGACAGACCGGTATCCCAGAATGCATCTCGCACCAACCAGCAAACGTCAATAGCGGATGAGAAACCCCTCGTAGTTTAAAAATACTGTTAATGTTTCACAAAATGTAGTTTTAGGACTTTTTCAGGCGAGAATGTACTTGTTTAAAGCTCAAATCTGTGGTTTATTTATAAAGAGAGCGCCTTATAGAAAATGTGATCTGGCGTTTTCGGAGTTGTGAGCTCCAGTGGATCAGCGGCGCTCAGCGGGAACTCTCCCCGCCCAGAGCAGACTTAACACGGTTAGTCCTTCTGACGCCGGCCGCTGGCTCTGATGTCTTCAGATATAATCCGTCTTCTAACGGGCGATCTTTGGTCTCATGAATCTATAATTTGTTCCCTGGTAAATCGTTTTGACTGAGGGCAAAATGAAGTTTCATAACGATACTCGGTTACTTAACGTAACCTCGGTTCTCTCTAGAGAGGGAACGAGTATTGCGTAAGTTCCTTACGCTACGGGAAAGTTTTCTTTCTTCGAGAAAAACCCAAAATTATCCTTAATTTTGTAACATTGTCAATGCAGTGCGGCAGCCTGGCAGACCATAGCAGGCTAATCCAGCGTGCTACTGGCTGCTCTGCTGGCAACTGCAACAGCCTATCGGCGAGCCCGCGTGACGTGGCGACCAATGAGGGCGCTCCGCTCCCTCCTCGCCTCATTTACCTACAGGTAGGGCGTGGACACGTGTATAAAAGCGGGGCTCGCAGGCTGTTTATTCGGTTTTCGTAGTTCTGAAGCGTAAAAGCCCGCGGGGCGCACGGCAAGGAACACAATACTCGTTCCCTCTCTAGAGAGAACCAAGGTTACGTTAAGTAACCGAGTATCGTTCTCTTACGAGAGGTTCTCTCGTATTGCGTAAGTTCCTTACGCTACGGGAACATATTGTCAACGCCGTGCGCACCTCGCATACAGCACATGTTTCCCAGGGAACCGGGGAAAAAACACTGCTCGGGCAGGGTGGCCGGTAAGGAAACGGGCCACCACATATACAGATACTTCATTTGAAGTGACGGGTGGTTACGACGGGTGGTTACAACACCCTGTCCCATGAATGAGGGAACGGCACCTGCCGGTCTCCTCCAAATTCACCACACCTTGTCTCATGAATGAGGGAGCGGCAACGCCGGTCGCCTTCAAATTCACAATACCTTGTTTTATGAGTGAGGTAACGGCACCGCCGGTCACCTTCAAATTCACAACAGCTTGTCTCGTAAATGAGGGAGCGGCACCGCCGGTCTCCTTCAAATTCACATAAGCATAGTACCGAACTTACTACCAGTATGTGAGCTATGTCTGCACAGAATCACTGGGCAGAGCTAACAGCCCTATTAAACTGATAACACTTTCGCCTGTAAGGCAGGAACTTCCAGATTGTAGAATCTCACGAATGTAGACGGGGAGGCCCAGCCTGCCGCCATACAGATATCGTGGATGGAAATCCCTCTGGCCCAAGCCCACGAAGAGGCCATGCCTCTAGTGGAGTGTGCTCTGACACCTAGCGGGCACTGCAGGTGTTTGGAAGCGTAAGCTGTTGCAATCGCGTCCACTATCCACCTGGACAGGGTCTGTTTCGAGGAGGCGAGACCTTTAGTGCGCCCACCAAACGAAAACAAATAGCTGCTCAGAACGCCTGACGGCGGCGGAGCGTGTGACATAAATCCTCAATGCCCTGACAGGGCAGAGGACGTTGCCATCGTCCCTTTCATCGGATGCTGGCAGAGCCGAGAGGGAGATAATCTGCGCCCTGAAAGGAGTGCCGATCTCTTTGGGGACATAGCCATGCCTCGGCCTAAGAATGACCTTGGAGTCATTAGGACCGAACTCCATACACGTCGGGCTCACTGAGAGCGCGTGTAGATCCCCCACGCGTTTTACTGAAGCCAGAGCTATCAAGAACGCGGTTTTGAGCGAAAGGAACCTCGGTTCCACGGCTTCAAGCGGTTCGAAGGGATGAGCCTTCAAGGCCTCTAGGACCAAGGCCAGATCCCATATAGGAACCGATGGGGGCCGCAGGGGATTCATCCGTCTGGCTCCTCTGAGGAAACGGGTGATGAGCTCGTTTCTTCCTAGCGTGCTGCCTAGCGTCGTCTGAGCGAACGCTGCTATAGCCGCTACATACACTTTGAGCGTGGAAGGGGACCTACCCAGTTCCAAAAGCTCTTGGAGGAAGGAGAGCACCCGCTGGACCCCACATTGCTGTGGATCCAATCCCTTGGAAACACACCACTCAGTAAACACCGACCACTTAGAACTATATAACCGCCTCGTCGAGGGGGCTCTAGAGTGTGAGATCGTGTTCATAACCCCTTCGGGCAGGTCAACGGATATCCGTTGGTCACCCATACATGCAGAGACCATCGCTCTGGATGGGGATGCCAAACTGACCCTCCGGCCTGAGAGAGGAGGTCTGCTCTCAGCGGAACTGGCCACGGGGGTGAGTGCGACAGCTTCACCAGCTCTGGGTACCAAACCTGGTTCTCCCAGCGCGGCGCTACGAGGAGCACCGGGCGGCGCGTCTCCCTGATTTTCGCTATAACCTGGGGTAATAGGGAAATCGGCGGGAAAGCATACAGCGGGAGGCTGGGCCAAGGCTGGGACAGTGCATCCTCGCTTTTGGATAGAAACCTCGGGCAGCGGGCGTTCTCTCTTGTTGCAAAGAGACACGTGACCTAACTTTGGCACTCGAGCGGCCGGTGGCCGCTTTATGTGAGTGAGAGACACGGGATTTGTGGTGCTTGGGTGCAGGGGTGAACACAGACAAGTGGGCACGTTTACTGCATTTGAAACACATACGGCGTGAGCCGTGCAACCAGAAAAAATGCAACTTTTGTGAATTCTCTGGTTCGCCGTAAAAACGGCGTTTGTAGACAGGCGAGAGGGCAGGACGAAGGGGGCCGCTGGGCGCTGCGCGGAGCTCGGCGCTGGCTGGTCACGAGGACGGCGAGCGGCGGAGCTATTGCTAGCGCCGGGGCGTCGAGGCAGAAAGAGGTTCATAGCTTGAGTCGTCTTCGGTACCTCGGAAAAGCGATCGACGATCCCCTTGACCGCTGGGCCGAATAGGCCGGACGAGGAAAGCGGGGCGTTGAGAAAGGCCGCGCGCTCCGTTTCTCGCATATCCACGAGCGTGAGCCAGAGGTGCCGCTCAGCTACCGTGAGGGAGGCCATAGAGCGTCCGAGGGCTTGTGCTGCGGTCTTGGTAGCGCGGAGGGCTCAAATCCGTGACCAACTCAGTATCTGTGCTTTTCTCGTCCAAATCGCGGAGGAGATTAGCCTGGAGGATTTGCAGCACAGCCATAGAATGCAGAGCAGATGCCGCTTGACCGGAGGCAGCGAAAGCGCGGCCGATCAGCGATGACGTCATTCTGCAGGCCTTGGACGGGAGAGCAGCCTTTGAGCGCCAACCGGAGGGCGGGCAAAGGTGCGCTGCGACCGCCTCTTCCACCGGAGGGATAGCATTGTAGCCTTTCTCAGCCGCGGCGTCAACTTGTGAGAGCGTCGATGAAGCTTGAGACGAAACCCTCGCGGAAAATGGCGCGTTCCAGGACTTCGCGAGCTCCTCGTGAAGCTCTGGCAGGAAAGGTGCAGTCCTGGAGGTGGGCGCGCGGCGGCGACTGTTGAGGAAACATCCGTCGAGCCGATTCGGAGCTGCCACCTTCGGCGGAGACCATTCGAGGCCTAGCTGCTCGACAGCCCGGGTGAGAAGGAGCAAGAGTTCCGCTCCCGCTCGAGAGCGTCCGGAGGCCTGGACTGAAGAGGCCACGGAGGACCAATCTTCGCTGTCGGATGCCATGATGGAGCAGCTGTCGGCGCGTTCCGCAGCCGCATCCGCCTCATCCCCGGAGGCGGCAACAGACATGGCGGCCTGGGGTGGGGGCGGGGAAGGCGAGAGAGAAGCTGGCGGGAAAGGTTCCGGCGAGCTTTTCTCCGTGAACTCCGGTGTCCGCTGCGAGCGGCGCTTCTTCTTGCGCGGCTTAACAGGGACAGGAGGGATGTCATCCTCGAACTGATCGAGTCAAGCCCGCAGGGTCGACATCGTCAAGTCCTCGCACTCCGGGCATCCGCCGGCAAGGAGTGCGGCAGCGGTGTGATCACGGCCCAGGCAGAGAGCGCAGATCACGTGGCGGTCTCCGGAACTGAGCGGCGCGTGACACGAGCCGCAGAGGGATCAAGACATTTTGCAACAAACGCTCGGCTCTTTTTGTGAAAGTGTGACGCAGCGGCGACAACACTTGAGCAATAAAAGGATATAATGCTGCCGGATAGCAGAGCAGGCACGGAAGGCTGAAGGTGGCGAAGAATGCAGCCGGCTTCTTCAGGCGCTGTCCTAAGCTTGCTGTGCTGCGCGGTCAACGGCGGCGGGTCCCAGATCCAGCAATGCGAAGGGCTTCACTGAAGAACAGAAAATCGAATAAACAGCCTGCGAGCCCCGCTTTTATACACGTGGCCACGCCCTACCTGTAGGTAAATGAGGCGAGGAGGGCGCGGAGTGCCCTCATTGGTCGCCACGTCACGCGGGCTCGCCGATAGGCTGTTGCAGTTGCCAGCAGAGCAGCCAGTAGCACGCTGGATTAGCCTGCTATGGTCTGCCAGGCTGCCGCACTGCGTTGACAATGTTACAAAATTAAGGATAATTTGGGGTTTTTCAGTAATCTCGAAGAAAGAAAACTTTCCCGTAGCGTAAGGAACTTACGCAATACGAGAGAACCTCTCGTAAGAGAACTTTATATTTTTAGGCTATTAAACACATAAACTGACATTTAACAAAAATAGACTGGCTTGTGTTTTATGTCATAATTCATTTTATTACAGTGATAATCACACTTGTCTGAACCACATATTAATGTTTTTTTTTTTTTATTTAAACGAAAAGTTCTTGTTATAAAAAATAAAAAAGTCGTTTTGTTATAAATATACATGCAATAAAATTGGCTGCTTTACATTTGTGTGGCTATAATATGTTTAATATATTTTTAATGAAAATGAAAAGAGGCAGAGTGGTGTTCTATCATATATTTCATTTTATTGTAGCCTAAAATATACATATATACACTGAATAACACTACTATCAAGAACGCCGCTGTTCCATTAGCAGAGTACCAGACTATTGTCCTCCCGTCCTCGGGAGTCAGTTCTCCGGAGTTGAACTTGGCGAGCCTGAATTAACTCCACGGACGCAAGTCAGAAGTTCGCGAAGGCCTACTTGGTATAGAGAAACGTATATTGTAGGCTACAATAAAACGAAATATGTCATAAAACACCACTGCCTCTTTTCATTATTTTTACAAAAAAATCTTTGCCACACAAATGTCGTTCAGCTACATTGATTATCTTATATATTTATAACAAAACGAAGTATAAAACACAACCCTGCCTCTTTTCGTTTAGATTTTAAAAAACAATAGACCTATATTAAACATTAGCCTAATATGTAGTTTAGGGTAACCAGATTTCTGAAATGGAAACCGGGGACATTTCCTCTTTGAGTGGTCAAAATATCACTAAAATCTCATTTGTTATTATCTTTTAATTAAAAAACGGGACAATATATTTTAAAATGTTTTTGTTTGTTTATTTGTTGTTGTGGGCTCTCTATATTATTATTAACATTAATAATTATTCTGATTTAGTTTGATTATTAGGATTTTTGTGGTTTTAATACAATTCAACGCACCCGCAAAAAAAAAAAAAAAACAGTTAATAGTTGCCATTGTAAAAAACAAGCAGTTCAAAACAATATTATAATGACTTAACAAAAACACATTACAAAAATAAAACATAAATATGATAAATAAAACTATTTAACAAATATTTTAACATTTTATAATTGTATTTAATATTTTAATTTTCACAAGTTTATACTATATACAGGTCCTTCTCAATAAATTAGCATATTGTGATAAAGTTCATTATTTTCCATAATGTAATGATAAAAATTAAACTTTCATATATTTTAGATTCATTGCACACCAACTGAAATATTTCAGGTCTTTTATTGTTTTAATACTGATGATTTTGGCATACAGCTCATGAAAACCCAAAATTCCTATCTCAATAAATTAGCATATTTTATCTGACCAATAAAAGAAAAGTGTTTTTAATACAAAAAAAGTCAACCTTCAAATAATTATGTTCAGTTATGCACTCAATACTTGGTCGGGAATCCTTTTGCAGAAATGACTGCTTCAATGCGGCGTGGCATGGAGGCAATCAGCCTGTGGCACTGCTGAGGTGTTATGGAGGGCCAGGATGCTTCGATAGCGGCCTTAAGCTCATCCAGAGTGTTGGGTCTTGCGTCTCTCAACTTTCTCTTCACAATACCCCACAGATTCTCTATGGGGTTCAGGTCAGGAGAGTTGGTAGGCCAATTGAGCACAGTAATACCATGGTCAGTAAACCATTTACCAGTGGTTTTGGCACTGTGAGCAGGTGCCAGGTCGTGCTGAAAAATGAAATCATCTCCATAAAGCTTTTCAGCAGATGGAAGCATGAAGTGCTCCAAAATCTCCTGATAGCTAGCTGCATTTACCCTACCCTTGATAAAACACAGTGGACCAACACCAGCAGCTGACATGGCACCCCAGACCATCACTGACTGTGGGTACATGACACTGGACTTCAGGCATTTTGGCATTTCCTTCTCCCCAGTCTTCCTCCAGACTCTGACACCTTGATTTCCGAATGACATGCAAAATTTGCTTTCATCCGAAAAAAGTACTTTGGACCGCTGAGCAACAGTCCAGTGCTGCTTCTCTGTAGTCCAGGTCAGGCGCTTCTGCCGCTGTTTCTGGGTCAAAAGTGGCTTGACCTGGGGAATGCGGCACCTGTAGCCCATTTCCTTCACACGCCTGTGCACGGTGGCTCTGGATGTTTCTACTCCAGACTCAGTCCACTGCTTCCGCAGGTCCCCCAAGGTCTGGAATCGGTCCTTCTCCACAATCTTCCTCAGGGTCCGGTCACCTCTTCTCGTTGTGCAGCGTTTTTTGCCACACTTTTTCCTTCCCACAGACTTCCCACTGAGGTGCCTTGATACAGCACTCTGGGAACAGCCTATTCGTTCAGAAATTTCTTTCTGTGTCTTACCCTCTTGCTTGAGGGTGTCAATGATGGCCTTCTGGACAGCAGTCAGGTCGGCAGTCTTACCCAATACCCATGATTGCGGTTTTGAGTAATGAACCAGGCTGGGAGTTTTTAAAAGCCTCAGGAATCTTTTGCAGGTGTAATTTTGATTCAGATGATTAGGTTAATAGCTCGTTTAGAGAACCTTTTCATGATATGCTAATTTATTGAGATAGGAATTTTGGGTTTTCATGAGCTGTATGCCAAAATCATCAGTATTAAAACAATAAAAGACCTGAAATATTTCAGTTGGTGTGCAATGAATCTAAAATATATGAAAGTTTAATTTTTATCATTACATTATGGAAAATAATGAACTTTATCACAATATGCTAATTTATTGAGAAGGACCTGTAAGTAATACATTTAAAAAAAATTTTTTTTACTTCAAATGTTTTATTAGGCTTGTGCTTAAAAATAAGTCTTACTATCCTAAATTGGTCTTGTTTTGCATTTTAGGCTTATTTTAAGCAGAAATTATGTGTATTCTGGATGTGTTGCAAGTGACAAAACGTGATGCCGCCGGTGATGATGTCGCTCTCGGTTAGGTTAGTAGTAGAGGCTCGCGCACAACCAAGTTCAGCGTATCATGCGGGGGTGTTGGGGGGCATGGCATTACTGATCTTTGCGTCCGTTGGTCTGAGATGCATTCTGGGATACCGGTCTGTCTGAAGTCTCCTCTCGATGCATCCTCGATAAAAGTGGCGGATCAAGGACACATCCGGGGATTTGAACTGTGTTTGGCTGGCTAGATGTAAACCTGATGTGAACTTTGAATTGGAACAGTACTTGGGCAGCGACTGATGACGTTTCACAAGTCCACGAGAAAACAAGTACAGACAGGGGCGTAGCCAGAACATTTTTTCAGGGGTGGCCAGGTAAGACCCAGTGATTTTATTGGGGTGGCCAAAAAAATTACTACTGACTATGACATGCTGTACCAAAGCAAATTCTACAGAAAATATAGATCACAAACGAACAAAAATAATTAAAAATTATAATTTTATTTACAATGTCATACAAAATAAGTCAAATATGTACTGTATGTTGATAATTTGAGGGAAAAAGACAAAAAGCTTAAAGTCAGAAAAGAAATCCTAAACAAAATTAACAAGTCGTTCACACATGAACAAAATTCTCAAACTTTTTATGCTTACTGCTTTGTCCTTTGCCAAACAAAATGTTGCCCTAAGAAAACAGATAAAGTATCATTACAAAAAGAGAAAAGTTACTGAATCTCTGCTTCCTCATCGCCTCTCTTAGCACCAGACATTTCCACTGCTACTGTCCTCTCTGTATCAGTATTTCCCCCTGCCTCTTTGTCATTTTCAATTCTGATGGTACTAGTCCTTTTTGTAAAAAAGGAATGTATCCCCCTATCTTCCTTTGCTTTCCTTTTCATGCTCTCTACAGTTCAGACAAACAGACAAAGAAACGATTGTATTATTATTAATATAAACAGCTACTTATACAACAGTGACAGTCATAATGTAAGTGTATATGTAATGTTTGTGGTACCTTTTTTTAATTAACTTGCTAACATTTGCAGTAACTTTAGCTAACATTAGCTAATTTATATGATTAATAGAGAGTATGCGCATCTGGGTATTCGCTTTGGTGAGTAATGAAGCCAATCACAGTCACAGACATGTTTGTTGATTTCTAAAACGCAATGGCCAATCACAGGTGTTGAAGTTAGAATCCACTCACCACCTGAGTTTTTGTCCAGCGACGAGGTCTGTACATGCACTAATAGACCTAATAGACCTTATTCACAGCAGCGCCTTCTTTATGAAAGAAATTAGTCTGAAAGTGAGGCTGTGGGGATAAACATACATCTCTTCAGTGGGTTGTACTGTTATTTAATGTATTTTTGGATTGTTCTGCTTATAAAACACTGAAAAAATATATTTCAAAGATGTTTCAGTAGACAAAAAAGCTGTGGAAAATGATAAGTGATTTAGGAGCTTTATACAGCCTTTTACAGGTGATGCCATTGAAATGGTACGTCTTACCCTCATAGCCTCACTTTCAAACCTGGAAATTTTCCAATTTTCCATTTTCCAGATGTTCAAGCCTGTCATGGCTCTGCTCTGAATAAGGTCTACACTCCAAGTGTAGACATGTAAGAAATTAATTGATTAATATAACAGAACTTGAGATCACGTTCATTGAATGACTGACAGCTTTTAGTGATTATAAAGGGAATGCTCTTTGCACACTATCTAGGCGATATAACATATCTGATATATGATATATATGATATATTCAGAATTTGAATAAAACTTTTATTTTCCATTCATGACAATATTTATGTATCGAAATCAGGCTCATATAAATGTCAGGAAAACATGATTCCTGGCTGCATGTCAATATCCATGGATCGCTGGATCTTTGTTAAGTTGTAAGGAACACTATATCGAGTCCAAAACCTTTAGTTTAAACTGATAACTGTTTTTTTTACTTGCGTTTCCCAAATCAATATCCATTCATGCAGCAGTCCCACTGAGTCCCGACTAACGACGATGCATACCCTAACGTGTTTCTGCTAAGGAAACATTCGCAGTACCTCAACTTTAACAAATTCACCGAAAAGGTAGGAAAACCAGCTTGTGCTGAACTTGAAATATTACCGCTCGCTTATACCGTCACACAGAGACAGAACCTCAGACAGTGCGCAAGCGAACCCCTTCACCAGAAACCCCGCCCTGCAGCTAATTTCATTGGTTAAGGTACTAGTGACAGGTGGTTTAGGAATCAGTGTTTGGTCAGTACTGTGATTGTCGTGACCAATAAAATCGTAAGAATTCGCTGCAGGGCGAAGTTACCGTCGAACTGGTTTTGGGGGGAAGCTGTTCAGAATAGCGCACTTTGCGCAGACTGTTTGTGTGAGAGCGGCGATTTTAACGTCAACTCGTCAAGTGCTGTTTTCAGCTTGCACAACAGGGGTGGCCAGAGGGGTGGCCAAGCTTCAAACAGGGGTGGCACTGGCCACCCATGGCCACCCCTTAGCTACGCCCCTGAGTACAGACAAGAACGCATATTGAGAAACGGCCATACTATTCGCTTACTCCTACTGCTTTTTACATACTATATAGTAGGGAAATATGTGGTTTCGAACGCAGCCAATGTTTTCAGGATGGGAAAGTGTTCCTCAGTGTTCCTCGGTGCTCCATTTATACTCCTCTGCTCAGTCTCACAATGAGTTGCAGCTGATGGCAATTAATAAGAGTGAGAGAAACAACACAGGGCACACAAACATTCACATTCCACAACAAATGTTATCAGAACACCCTGGGATGTAACGAGCAGAGAAAGCAGGCTACGATCACCTCCGCCGATGGATCTGGCGCGATAGATACACGTGAGCGGTTTTTTTTATACACGCAGCGTGAGCACGCGCTTCAAGCCATATAAGGAAAAGAAGGAGGACAAGAAATTACACACAAACCTAACTGGTTCTATCGTCTATTTAAAAATGCAAAAAATGATCGCGAACTGTGAGAACTTGGCAGTGTTTAGACACTGGGATTTTGAAAACAACCCGCTATCAAGCGCGTCCAGTTAGTAGCCTATTGACATAGTGTTACGCAAATAATGTTCAAATTCAACAAATGTTTGTAGGCTGTTGGTAATCGGCCTAACCAAATTGACAGGTGCACCTGCAAGCTTTCACTGAGGATGTTTCTCCTAAGGGTATTCTTGGCTAACTTACTTATTACTTTACTACTTCTGTTTATTTTTGCTGCATTTTACAATAGAAACTGCACTATAAAAGCAAATGCAAGGTAAGGAACCAACTAATTTCAAATATGTCATTTTTAAATTCAACATTTTACTTTTATTAGTAGCCTACTGACATAGGCATACTATCATGTAAAGTTACAGGCTAATGAAATCCTTTCTCCTTAGAGAGTATTGCTCCTTTTGGGTGGATGAAGGCCATGCCACAGACTCTCTAGTTAGGGAGCCGGTCCCAACCAACAGTTCTGTGGTGACTGATGCAAGAGCAAACATTACAATGAGTCCTGGTCCTCTTGGGACTTGGAACCTAACCCTTGTGCCCGCTATGGACAAGCACAACTTTACTGCTCTGCCCCAGTGGAAATTTGATGATCTGTATCGATTGGATCCACAGTTTAAACAGAGTGTAAGAACAGTGGACAACAACAATAACTAGAGAAAGTGTGTGAACATCCTATGTGTGTGACATGATTGATAGGCTATAACCCTGCTGAAAAAGAAACGCATCTTAAACCAGCCTAATAATGGTGTGCTGGTCTTCCAGACTGATCTTTGGCTTTAGAGGGGTTTTGGGCACTCGTTTGGCCATTTCTTTGTTGATTAAGTTTGAGCATTGAATGATGATATATATTTTTTGTTCTCTAAGTGGGAAACATGTTTAACCCTATAAAGCCTATATTTGATGCGTTCATTTCTAAAGCATTTCCAAACTTACTGAAACAGTTTTACACAATCTTCTAAATGCCTTCTGCCCTCTTTTTTAGCAAATAAAAAGCCTTTTATCGGAATTCTAAAAATGCCCACCTTCATGTTGTTACACGTCATTTTTCGGAGAAATCTATAATATTTACTGGACTGAAGCAACTTAGATAAATCAAGTAAACCTTTTTATACATTTTATCTATCAGTCTGACAAGACACTGAATCACATTACAATCAGAATTTCATCTTTTTGGCCATATTAATAACAACTGCACCAAATTGCAGATGTTTGCTCAGTTTGGGCCTATCTTTTTCCTTCCTCAAGTGTAATCTATATTCTTCTATATCATACTATTTGAGCTATAAAAGACTGATATATCAAATATGATCTAAAACGTACGTTACTTGTCAAAAGTTTGGAAATTATAATTTTTTTAAATGTTTTTGAATCAAGTCTCTTATACTCTCCAAGGCTGCATTTATTTAATCAAAAATATAGTGAAACAGTAATATTGCGAAATAATATTATTTAAAATTAAAATAACTGTTTTCTATTTGAAAGTATTTAAAACTGTAATTTATTCCTGTGATCAAAGCTGAATTTTTAACATCATTAAACATCAGTGTCGCGTGATCCTTCAGAAATCATTCTAATATGCTGATTTGGTGCTTGGGTAACATTTTTATTATTATTATCAATGTTGAAAACAGTTGTGTTGCTTTTGACCCGTACTATATAAATATTTTGTTTGTTTGAAAGCTTGAATAAACTGATCAAGTTAAGCTTTACACGGTTTAATGTGTCTTCCGTTTTCCAGGAATGCACGGCATCCTTGAGAAATTCCTCTAATCCAGTGTTTATGGAGGAGTTTATTCCAAACATTCAGCTGTTTTTACAAAGTGATCATCTCAACGTGAGTGAGTGGAACCGGCTTTATCACTTTAACAACCCCTTTGGCTATATGGGACTCAATTACACAGGTTTGTTAAACATAAAGCATGAACATGATAATATAGGTGGTTTATTATTATACTAGGGAGTTAAAATAATGATGGATTTCCTCCTTTTTATAGCCATAAAAGCAGCTGTTGACACCATCCCTAAGCTTGCATCTACCCAGTTACTACAAGTACCTACAAGAGCGAAAGATGGCTGTATTCGCTGTGCTGTTGTTGGGAATGGTGGCATTCTCAATGGCTCCAGGCTAGGAACGGAGATTGACTCTAATGATTATGTGTTCAGGTAAATCTAAGACGTTATCAAGAACAAACATTGCAGATTAAATAAATCACTTTTAAAAGAGTGAAAAAAAGCTGTGAAAGCTTTATATATCAACTGATTTATTATTGTACCGATTTAATAGAAATATTTATTCACTTGTTTGTTTCTGATAGGCTTAATGCAGCCATTATAGCAGGACATGAGGAGGATGTTGGGAAAAGGACATCTGTTTATGTGCACACCGCATATTCCTTAATCCAGTCCCTCATGTTATACAAAAACAGAGGTTTCCAACAGATTCCTACTGACAAGGTTGTGTCTTAACTATCACTTGTTCTTGTGTGGGATGCTTTGACTGAACCTCTAATAGTTTTTGTTGGCCTTTTTATGGAAGGACATTAAATATGTTCTTATCCCAGAGGGCCCAAGAGACTACAACTTTCTCGAGTCCCTTATGAAGAACAGAAAAATACCATCAGGAGCATATCATGGACGAACGTAAGACATTCTAACAGAAATGTAATTATCAATCAATATTTGTTATCATAAACTAAAAAGGAGAGCAATTAACCTTGTTGATTGTTGTCAACACACTAATTGTTTTACATATGCCTAATGTTCAATGATTTATTGTTTTAAAGGCCAAGGAATTACTACAGTGGGCATTTTAATGAAAGTTCTTACTACATCCTCCATCCAGACTTTCTGAGATATGTACGAAACCGGTAGGGGCTCAACTGTGCACATTAGTAATGTTAGCATTAGGGGTGTAACAATATATTGTGTCAAAATATATTGCAATACAAAAATGCAACAATATGTGTCGTGGATGGTGAAAATCTGTATTGTGTATAGTTCATCCAAAATAAAAATTCAAGTTTTGCTGTCAGTACTATATTAAACTACTATAATGCATAATTATGCAATAGGGGAATATTTGTGGGTCCTGATAATGCCAGATGTTACCAGTAAAATGTGGCCTAAATTCTTTTTAATATATCTAGTAGTCAGTGACAGCGTGCAAGCATATTCGTCTAAAATAATTCGGTATTGTCAGTCCAAACCTATTCATTTCTACCCGTAATGTAATGCCAAATTTAGCATTTTAATTAACAGTACCTTTTTTTGTTTTTGTTAACCTTTTACAATATGTCTTGGAGTATCGCAATAATATCATATCGTGATATGTATCGAATCGTGCCATGAGGGTATCGTTACACCCCTAGTTAGCATATATTTAGTGCATGACCATTTTATTATTTGTTAATGGCCACGTCTTTCTTTTCATTTTAGGTTTCTTAGGGCAAAACAATTAAAAACTAAAAGATGGTGGCTGGTCAGACCCACTAATGGAGCATTTACCCTTTTGCTGGCTATGCACACATGCGACATTGTAAGTGGTCATTCCATTCTCATACAAATGTAACACATTCTCTTTAAAATGAAATGCAATTGATTACTTATTATAGGGATTCAGATTTGTTTTGTCAGACGATCTTACCCCTGAGTGTATCATTGTGTAGTGATGCCTTGTTTTTTTTCTGCTCTTCATGTAGGTGAGAGTCTATGGTTTTAGCACAGCCAACTTTCGGAAATATCCGAACTACTACTATGACACCAAACACACTAAACTAGTGTTTTTTGTTAATCATGATTATCATTTAGAGATGAAAACCTGGAAGAAATTTCATGATGACAAAAATATCTGGCTGTATTTGGGAAAATCTGATATCTAAGTGAATCTGGGTTTCTTACTAGTAATTCAGCTTTTTTGAAATTATCCAAATAATTACTAGAAAAAGAATATAGTTCAGTCAGTGTTATTTGACAATAAGAAAGAGGACATGTAACTTGTTGCAAATGTTGGGTGTGTTTTATAACTTTTTGCATTGTTAGTCTTTAGTAATTGATTATTTGTATTCTGGAATAAACAATGAATCAACTGTGAAATACTAACAATAAGTCAATTCTGTTCTCTTATACTTCGATATATAACAACTTCGTGTTATTCCAAACCTGTATGAATTTCTTTCTTCAGCTTAACACAAAAGAATATATTTAAAAAATTGTCAGTAACCATACAGTTGATGGGGGCCCCATTGACTTCCATAGTAGGCTATTGTTTTCTAGGCTACTATAGAAGTCAATGGGGACCATCAACAGTTTGGTTGCCGACATTAAACATATCTTCTAAATACATTTTTGAGTGAACTATCCCTTTAAGTCGTTTGCGGTTTGTATAAGAATACAATGTAAATTATTGAAAGACATGGATTATATTGCATAGTGATATTAACCGTTCATCTCCTTTCAAGTCGTTTCTGCATATTGTTACGCAGGTGAAAGTCAGGACTCAGGAGCTCTGGCAGGACATTACATCGTTAAGACACCAGATGTCGCACTTACTTTAGAAACAACTGTGACTTCACATTAATATCTCAACTGTCTGCTTTATATATCGCCGAAATTACTATCAAATCATACGGAGACAATTGTGAGATAGCTTGTTAGTTTAGTCTTGATTAACTCCTATGGTGTAAATACAAACTGTCGGCCTACATGTAACATGCAAAGATATAGACAGCTTTAGAACATAGCATTCAGCCATTTAAACATACAGAGGATTTTATAGAATATATTCGCCATTAAACTTTTTTTCTCTGGAATCGCTAAGTTGAAGCGAGAGTCTCAGTACACCTTTCAGGAAGAGAGTTACGCCAGGGACGCGCGTGACAGACGCGCGCGCTCACGCATCGGTCACTTGTGTTGTGTCAAACACGTTGAAGTATGGCATTGCGCTGTTGCGATTTCAACAACAGGAACAGAAATCATAAACAGGATTATACTTATTGAACTACTTCGGTTTCGGAATAAGTGGCTTTAAGCGTTTAATCGACCTGACTACGTATTGGTGAGTATCTATGTGATCCTACAGCTCTACATGGCAAGTGTATTCCCTATTTAGCTTTTGATTAAAAAACATTCAGACATGTAACTGGTGAGGAAAGTTATCATTATTGTTTAGGGTTATTTTTATCATCTTATTTTCTGTCCGTCCAACGCTACTTTCCATAACAACCAAATGACCACAGAAGCGCTCTGAGGCTGTCTTGGAAGTGATTGGTTGCCTGTTTATTGTAAATGAAAGGGACATTAAATACTGTTATCTACCGAGTCAAGATACCATACAGTGCTTTCTTCAAAGATATATTAGTGTATTATGGTAATGATAACGCAGCATGTTTGTTTGTTCTTTCCATAGGTTTCCATGTGATGTTTCTGGCATTAAGGATGGCTAATATTCATTATATACCCCCTGCTCAAGAGCAAAAATGTAGCATAGGACCTTAAAAATAACTCCAATACAATTTAAAACCTTAATGTGATATATAAAAAATGATAAGGTAAACCAAAAGCCAAATCCAAGGTTTCGTGAGCAGAGAGAATCATGATATTGTGAATTGTGATTGTAAAACTCTTCTGGGAGCTGGACAAGAGCCATGGGCAAGGAGCAGGACCTTCTTCTGGCTGTGAAGAACGGAGACCTTCCCTTAGCTCATAAACTTCTGGCCAAGATCAAGACCAACCGAAATAGTGAGGTTTTTTTTTTTCTCTTTCTTTTGACAGCTAGTCATTGTGTGTTAATGCTATATATAGCATTGCATATATATATATATATATATATATATATATATATATATATATATATATATATATATATATATATATATATATATATATATATATATATATAGTTTGTAGCATAGTCATGTGCAATTTTTAGACCTTTTATAAATGTAGTCAACAAATTAATCTAAATAATGTACTGACTCAATACGTTGTCAGCCACAGATCATATTATACATCATGCTTTAAGTATTTAATCTATTTTTAAAAGCTTCCACATATGAAATATTTTAAATGAGCTAAGCAGCAACTTGATACCCTGTACAATCATCCTGTTATCGTGTCCCAGATTACTCTTCAGGTGAAGAATTCATTTTCAAGTGCATAAGTCATTGTTTTGACTTGCCTAGATTTTTCTGTCTGATATTAAGAATAACCATTAGGGACTTTGTTTAACATCTGAGCTGCATTAACAATAACACCAGACTAATCACTGAATCAGCCTTGTATGACACTAAACAACAGCTGCATCCAACTGAACATGAAAAGACCTTTAGCCTTTCTTGGCCATTCCAGTAGTGTGTTCACTTAGATGTAAATAAGTACCTTCAGACATCAACTCTACTTGGAATAGTATGCCAATACTGGGATTAAACCAAGTAGTCTGTTACTCAGTAGGGTTCAAGTTAGTGCAGTGCACCTGCAGAGGATGTTTTCAGGACAGTCTGTCTTTCCCAAGCAGATGGAGACCGTATCAACTGGAGGCCAAACAGGGTCAGTTCCTGGCGGGCCAGACGGTCAATGAACTCCACTGAATATCTGAATGGTGATAGTCAGTCCAATTATGGTCGTATTCTGCTGCAGGATATTGATCGCTGTGTTATTAATATTGAATATAATCATTGAATGTGCTCCCTGTTAGAGTCAAAAATTCATATTGATTATTAAACAAAAAATGTAGGGTGGGAGCATGGTTCTGTCCATCGGATGGAGGCAGATCTTAATGAGAGCTTGAGGTCAAATTTAAGAAATGGGCAGGGATTAAGTGGACTGAACGATTGGAGAAGTCCCATACGCCAGAGACGTTATTTGACTAGGGGATAAAAAACCAAAAAAATCAAACATCATTCAAGAACAGTAACATGCATTTTAAAATATATTGGGTGATTTTTCATTTCATGTTGAGTTTAAAGGGATAGTTCACCCAATAATGAAAAATTTCTCATTTACTCACCCTCAGATTGTTGTAATCCTGTATACATTTCTTTGTTCTGCTGAGCACAATTGAAGATATTTGGGGCACCATTGACTTCCATAGTATGGAAAAAAAATACTATTGAAGTCAGTGGTGCCCCACAACTCACATTCTTCACAATATCTTCCTGTGTTCAGCAGAACAAAGAAATGTACGCAGGTTTGGAACAACTTGAGGGTGAGTAAATTATGACAATTTTCACTTGGGTGAACTATCCCTTTAAGAAAAAGGAGCGCTGGGTCAGTCATGCCACAGTTTCTGTTGACTGAGTGTAACTTGTATTGAACCTGGAAAAGCCTTGAAATTCCCATATCTAGTATCTTGTGTTCATCCCTGCCCCCACCTGTCTTTTTACAAATCAGGGATGACCCATATGGCAAACTGACAGATTAACTTTAAAGAGAGCTTGATTTCAGCACACCGTTCACTGTTTCTATTGTGCTGCTTTGCTTTCAGTCACTTTTGTTCCCCAAAAATATAGTAGCCATGTTAATTACTGGGGTAAATACCATCAAGACCTTTGAGGTGACTCAAAGTGAGTTTTTCCACACAAAGCATGTTTAACGCAAGCATATACATGTTTTAATACTCTCTCCTCTTGTTCATGACAGATGGAGCAGGACTACTCAGGACTGTTTTGGAATCTGCTCAATGAGTTAATCCATGAACGATGTTGTCAGTCATCACTAGATCTAGTATAAACTGTGTAAGCCGGCCGTTCCTTCAACTGAGCAGATCTTACAGTCAGCTTTTAAATATTCATCGAAACTAGAGATAATTAAAGGATGGACAGTATTATTAGCATTATCTGAGAGCTTGCATACATTTTTCTATTTTTAGCTTAATTAGCCTACAGAACACAAGGCTACTGAAGAAAACACAAACGGCGCAGATCAGAAGACGCATACAACATCTTAAATCTAGATCCTCACATATATTTGCTTACTGGATATGGCTGCATGTGAATGCACTCTTCTGAATTTGTTTCAATAGTTTTAAAGTGAATTTAAGTTTCGTATAATCCGTTTTGCATCACACTGGTTCACGCTGTGTTAAAATAGTGAAACCGTGGCATGACAATAATGTGACCAGAAATAAAGGATATTTTTGTCCATGTTGGAAATTTAATGATCATTTGGGGCCAGTTGTTCAAAAGTAATCTGATTGGATTTTGGCTATCGGATTGGACTAAACCTTGAAAATGTGGTGTTCAAAAGAAAAAAAAGGAAATTCTGAAATGTAGATATTTCCCCCTTTTGCTGCAAACACAGTCCTGACCAATTGAGGCATGGACTTCACTAGAGATGGTGGTCCAGTGGGTTAAACCATGGAACTGATACGCAGAAGGTTGCTGGTTCGATCCCAGCGGTGACCAGTGTGTCCTTGAGCAAGGCACTTTACTCCATGTTGCTTCAAGGGGATTGTCCCTGTACGAAGGGCACTGTAAGTCGCTTTGGATAAAAGCGTCTGCCAAATGCGTAAATGTAGACCCCTGAAGGTGTGCTGTGGTATCTGGCACCAAGATGTTCGCAGAAGGTCCTTTAAGTCCTGTAAGTTGCGAGGTGGGGCCTCCATGGATCGGACTTGTTTGTTCAGCACATCCCACAGATGCTCGATTGGATTGAGATCTGGGGAATTTGGAGGCCAAGTCAACACCTCAAACTCGTTGTTGTGCTCCTCAAACCATTCCTGAACCATTTTTGCTTTGTGGCACGGCACATTATCCTGCTGAAAGAGGTCACAGCCGCTATGAATACGGTTTCCATGACAGGGTGTACATGGTCTGCAAAAGTGCATAGGTAGGTGGTACTAGGGGTGGCACGGTTCACAAAACCCACGGTTCGGTTTGTATCACTGCACTCCCCTTTTCCACCAAAGCAGTGCTAGAGCTAGTTCGGAGCCAGAGCCTAGTTTCAAATCGGTTCTTTGTGTTTCCACACCCAAAGCCCCAGCTCCGAGCCAGGAAAAGTGGTTCTTAAGTAGCACCAAAACATTGCTGGGCTAGAACAGGGATAGAAGTAAGAACCGATTACGTCAGGCGCTGGGGGCGGGGTCAACAAGACCAACACAGACTTGAGATCCGCCATTGTTGAAATAGCAGCTAATGGAGCTAACAGCTGCTGCTCGTTTGTAATCTCAGTCTATACAAATTACAGCGAACTGCACAAATGCGTTGGATTCACTGTGTTTTTGCTGTGTTTTGATGCCGATGTAGGATCGTACAGCCATGTGAATCAATAGTAACGCAATGTTTGCAGTGTTGATGGAAGGCTTGTTGGCAGCGGTGCTGTGCAGAGACCGATCCCCGTATGATAACGAGTCCAGCGAGAGCACATGACTCCTTATGCTTTTGATTCACTCATGCGTTTTTTAAAAATATTATACGTGGATCGGTCTGCGCAGCGCTGATGCATCGCAAACAAGCCTGGTTGTGTGTGTGTTTCCCGCTAGCGTTGCTGAGAAAGATGAGATGTATACAGTGACGTAAGACCTGGCTCTGTTGTGGCTCTCTAGCCTGTGGAAAAGCAAACGGTTCTTAGAAGGCTCCTCGGTTGAACCAACTATGAACTAGGACTAGCTCTGGCTCCGATCTAGCTCTAGCACTGCCTTGGTGGAAAAGGGGTACTAGAGGAACCACTTTTGGTGCTATATAGCACCATATCTTAACATGTTCTGTATATGGTATCGGTGCTAATATAGCACCTATAGTCAAAGAACTGCTGAAGAACCACTGAAGCACCAAAATTGGTGCTATATAGCACTAAAAAAGGTTCCCCTATGATTACGAGCCAAGAACCATTTTGGTGCCATATAGAACCTTTTTTTTTTTTTAGAGTGTGTTTTAGGATCATGGTTTTCGGTTCTGTCCGGTTCTTGTTGTTGTTGTTGTTTTTTTTATCGTTAACACTCAAGAAATGTACTTGAGCATTTAAATATCAAATATATTCTGATTGTTTCTTATTGTGCCATACAGAGGTTTCATTTCAGCGTGGAGAGACAAACTAAATTTAGTTGCGTAGTTAGTCCACGTTTCAGCTTTGATCAGTCTCAGCGTTTCATTGTTGATGCAAATGGTAGTGAATCTCTACAGGCTTTAAAAATCACAACATTGCCATCCTCACTGGCTACAACGCAAGTGTAATTTCCTACTAATGTGGAAACAAGAAATCACCACTTTGAATAATAATCAGAGCCAATAATCAATTATTTCAGTGTAGAAATGTTTTAATAATAATAAAAAACTAAATACACAAGCATGCTCTTTTTAGACAGTTTTGCCTTACTATAATGATGCAATAACCTGGATTATATTTGACCTCTGTGACCTAAATGTTCTGTATTGTAAACCTGAATACCTACTTTGAGGTACTTAACATAATCGTTGGTATCACTATGGCCACTAGTTATATGATCCACCGAGCTTCAGCTAATTTAGAACAGATTTTAGTTTTTTGACTAAACGTTACTGGCCTGGTTATTTTAATTTCACAAAAATTTGCAATTAAATGGAAGGACGCTTTCATAATGAAAATGTCCTGTTTGGAGAAAAGTCTTTGTGCAGACTAGCAAAGAATATTTGATCTGACTGGTTCTCTGCCGCTGTTTACAGTCGTCAGCACCAAAACAACCTTACAAAGGCAGTCGACAAAACCAGACTTGCAGGTGATATATGGATCAGGAACACCGTGTCTGCTTTCGTTGTAATGATTTTATCGTCCTCCAAGTCAATCTGTAAAGTTTATCTTAAATACCTTCTTTACTTCCTCCTTTGTGGTTGGGTAAAGATCTTAATTTGATCATCTATTTTATTAATTTAGTTTTTTTTAGGCCCTTTTTTGCCTCACAGAGCTTGTTATAGTTACGTTTTTCTGGGTAGCATCTGATTTAAATGAAAGTTTGTTTCTGCCACAAAATAAAAAGGGTCATTTTTATCTGTTTATCAAGCAAATTTCAAAATTTGGAGAGTCTGAATTGTGTGATTTAAACACATTTGTTAGGAACAAGTCATAACTGAGATGAGAAGTCTGAGATGAATTGTGAGAGAGAAACTCAAATGCAAGGGGAAAAAAGTTAAATCCAAGTTTCAGATCGAAAGTTTTTAGATCCAAGTTCAATAACCTTTTTTTTTTTGCGCATTTATATCTCCCAATTTTGAGAAGTCAATTGTGAGTTATTGTGAGAAATCAAGTCAGAATTGAGCTATATAAATATAAACTCACAAAGTCAGAATTGTGACTTATATTTATGTGAAGAAGGAAAATGTTTGTGATAATTAATATTCATTGATTGTCTAATACGGACCTATTCATACCCCAGAATTAATAAGCTAAACGGATGGCAGTAGTATTTTGCAGAATTAGAATTTTTTTTTTTTTTGTGAAACTTTGCATTTGTGTGAGTCTTTTGCAAGATCATTTACATTATTTGAAATGTACATTTCCGCCAGTATAAGTCACCCTTCTGCACAGTCACGTGGTGTGTGTTACATAACCGGGTGCTTCGTTTATCTCCTCATCTACTGACAGTGAGCTCAGACACCTTGACAATTTTCCGCTTGTTTTGTTCAGGGAGGCTTTCATCATGTGGCGGAATGTTGTTTAAGAAATGAGCCGAGATCCAGTGTTTTGGAGAGGTATTACAGTAAAACCTTTTTCCTATTTTGTAGTGGTAATTCCCTTTGAACACACTGTCACAAAGGCTCATGGGATAACAGTAGGCTGCTAGGTCTGTATGCTGAAATCCATGTGGGTAAAACCTTATGCAAAGATGGAAGACTGACTTGGACTGACAAAAGACAAACTTTTAAAGTCCAACTTGTTCCTTTTTTTGGTATCATGAGTAAAGTAAAATGACTTATAGCTTTCACACAGTTATAGAGTAGAGCGTTTGTTGGCTTGTATTTCACACTGTACTGTTTACTGGAACAAATTGTAGGTAGGTCATTCAACTCTTGACCCCAAATTGATTCTGGCAAGCCAAACCCAATCAGTTGTGATCCATCTAATTAAAGTCGTTATCTAATCTGTTGAGAGCTTTACCTCCAACACCTGCTTGTGTTCCTGTAAATTTCTAAAAAGTGTTTAGGATCATGTGACATTTTTAATTTTTTTATTACCATTGTGAATTTTAAGTCATAAATAAAAAGTAATGACTTGAAGACTATTCAATTCCATTTGACTTGAATAACAAAAACCTTTTACATTTTTTTTATAAAATGGTCAAAATGTTATATATTTTTGTTCAAAAAAACCTTGTCACCGTAATGGAGGTCTATAGGGATTTTTTTTTGTCACATGACTCCATAATGACTTTCTGCATGTTATTTGCACCGTACTTTTTTTTTTTTTGCACCATACTTGATTTGACTTGAATTTGCCTGTCAATTTTCAAATTTAGTTTCACACTTTAATTTCTTTATTTGATAAGATGAAAATGCAGTAATATAGTGAAATTATCATAAATTAAAAAAAATCTTTTTTTTCCTGAATTTTCAGCAGCCATTACTTACCTTTCTTTAGAAATCATTATAAAGTGCTGATTTGGTGCTCAAGAAATATGTCTTACTCTTACTCTTTACGATGTTGAAAACCTTTTTTTTTTTTCAGGATTCTTTGATGAATAGATCACAAATCTTTAAACCGTGCATATGCTGTCTTCTCTCTTCTGTCATGAAAACGATTATTTATATGGAAAATATTAACTTTTATACATTGGTATGAATTGCAAGTATGTCAGAATGATAAAGTATACAGTATAATACAGTGCTGCAAAATCTTATATTCATATAGAGGTTTTGCAACGAGATGTTTGTCTTCTAAGTTTTATCTCTGAAAGTTGTACTTCATAATAGATAGGCATTAATTAAAGGCAATCTAAGAGCTGATATTAGTTTGACATTTTTACAGATGTACTTTCAGTGGCTTTGTTATTGTTAGCTTAACTGTGGCAAATTCCTAAATCCTGTGTATATAGAGCTATTGTTGATTATGACACTCTTCTCACATGGTCACGTCCGTTCTTCAGATGCACTCAGTGTATGCATGTTGTTGTGATTTTTAAAGGTTTTTGAGGGGCAATTCTATTCATAAGTAAAGGTTGAAAGATGCCTTCAAGCATAAAAATATCAACAGGCCCAGTGACAATGAATGACTTGATATAAGGTGTCCTTTAAATTAGCTCATTATGTTTATTGTGTGGGTTTAGGGAGTGGCTGAGCCCTGTGCGGTTTCTGTGGCTCATTTCATTTGAAAGATGCCCACATTAGAAGCAGCTCTTCCATTCAACGAGAAAAGACCACTGTTGACAGACACAAAGGGTGTTTGTGTTTCCACGCACACTTCTGTGTGGATACTGTGAGTGAGGGAGGGAGAGCGGGACATAGATGGAAATTGAGTGATTGGGTGGGTTAGCCATGTCTGGAATGTTGTGTCATGTTGAAACTCGAACTCCTCTTGAAAGACCCACATCATTAACTTTTTTTCTTCCCCTACAGCCATATGTAAAGTTCATAGCTCCGTTGGCATTGTGCCCTCTGCCCGTTGGCCGCCTCTGTGAACCGGGCCTGTGATTAGCCCAACATGAGCCAAAGGCATGGCTCACAGACCCCTCAGATCCATAGGAAATCGGTGATGGCTATTTGATACAATGTCAGCCTATACTTGGATTGGCCAAAATAGATGTAGGGATCTGCAAAATGTTATTTTCTTGTTAAACTTTAAAAATTTTTTTTTTTTAAATATCTGTTTTTAATGTTGTGGCCATGTTCTGAGTGAAATACTAGCTTACTACTTACCATTGTGCAACAATGTATATACTGTATACTGGCTACTATTTGTGAAAAAAATGGTATGATACGGTAAGCATTATTCCATGATAAACAGTTTAATCAGTACTATACTGTCACATGACCTCATCACATTGCATGATAAATTGACATCCAATATCATCTTGGAAATTAAAAGGTTTTTTTTTTTAGCATTTTTTTTCTTTTTGGATTTTGTGAAAATTGTCTTGTTTGATCATGTAAATTAATGAGTCAAGAACCATGTGTTAAATCATTGGTGATATTACTTCATTATTCATCACTGAAAATGGAGGGTAAAGTTGAGGTATTGTATTGTGGGATACAGTGAATAAACGCAATGTGCTTTAATTCGCTATTACTATTTCTGCCATATCCTTACATAAATAAGGGTAAAAATAAGTATAGATTAGTATGCTAGTGTGTTTTTGATTCCTGTCCAGACCTTGGCATTTTGTACTTATAGGCATAACTAAATTAATTTAAAGTGACCCTATTAGGCTTTTTCAAATGTTACCTTTTCAGCCAGTGTAATATAGCAATTTGTGAAATGTAAAATGTAAAAGGTCTGCAAAGTTTTAAAGATCAAAGTGCGTGACAAATTCTCCTAAAAGAAAGAATCGATTTTGAACTGCTGAAATGAGTCCTCAGCAATTCCATTCTCACTTTCTCTACATATGTAAACAATTGCATAATGCCAGCCTATTGTCTTCATTGATTTCCTGCTAATGACGTCTACTTTGACCTGCTCTCAAACACTGTAGTTGTAGCTGAGGCCTGGAAGTGTTTGGTTCGTGTTGACATTTCGAGAAGACTGTTTTCAGTGCTGCAAATCCACTTTGGGTGAGAACTCGCTGTGGATTTGATGCTGAAAACCTGACGCCATCGTTCCTATCACTGTATCAAGCACTGAGGAAGCCTCCGGAGCTGAAATTCAGATATGGTAATGGGCATTTAATTTCTGACATGCACTGTAAGTTGTTTCTAAAACGTACAGTGCGTGTCAGAAATTAAATGCCCATTACAATATCTGAATTTCAGCCCCGCATTCACAACAGACTCGACCATCTAACCAATCCGAGCACGGAAAGGAGGGTTTTAGAGAGACTTGCCCTGCGTCCCAATGTCTATACTATCCATCCTAAATAGTATGTGAGATTAGAAGAAGTGTACCCTAAAGCATAGTATGTTGAAAAGAGTATGTCAAAAGTCCCCAGATGGTCTACTATTTCCGGTAGATTTTCGAAGTGTGGATCCGTGCACACTACTAAAGGCTAATACTGCCCACAACCCATTGTGCTTTAGAGGAGAACTACAAACAAAGTAAAAAGTACAACGCATGGCGGGTATGCACGACTGATGATGAGAGCTTTATATAAAAGGTTTCAGTGACTAATAATCAGTTTAACCTGATGATACATGTTATATTTCATCTGCAATAACAATGTGGACTTTTATAAAGATCCGTTTGTCCATTAACTTTTAAATGCATCATTATGCATTAATATGAGGAGAGTTCTCTGCATTAAAGATCCACGACTGCAGATCAACATGCTACTGCATTTCTCTCCGATATGGTAAGAAATTACATTAAATGTGGAGGATTTTAACTGACAAGATGATTGGCAGGCTAGTTTACAGTGTCAGTGTCAGAGAGCAAAGATGCAATTGTGTGATGTGATATGTTCCAAAACCTGTCTACTCTTTTGCAACACACTCAAAAGTATGTAGTACACTTAGGACATAGTATAAGTAGGCGAATAGAGTGGTGCAGCTATGACGTTTCTTTGTAGGCCACCCGGGAGTTAGCATCACACAGGTTCCCTGGAGAAAAACCCAATAGAATTTTCCCATAGGCTTTTGGATTATCGCAAAAAACAAGCTGATCAGCACAAGTTTATGATACTTACACGTTTTGTCCATCAAATGATCACAAATGAACACAACGGTTAAGCCTAAATGCAGTTGGCAAAAGTAAAAGGCTAAAAGGCTATAAATGAACTACACCACGGTCCTGCGATTTAAACGTCACCATCGCTAAACTAAGGTGACCAAACGTCCTGTTTTCCCAGGACATGTCCTGTCCTGGCCCTAATATAACAATGTTCTATCCATTGAAATTAATAAGGAATCTTGAGGAATCTTGAGAAATTTGAGTATCTCATTGCCGGGCTGAGTGTCCTGGTTTTCGGTAATCAAAATATGGTCACCCTACGCTAAACAACTCTTTCTGTTTTTATCTCAAAACATTTCCCCAGAACGTTTGAGTTAAACCAGTTTATAAGAGCACAATTTTGAGCATAATGAGTATGTAAAAGCGGACACACCTTTTCGCTGTGATGTTTAATCTCCTCGACAGCCTCTGTAGTCCCATTTAGCCACTTGTTAGCAACCGCCTTTTCAAGACACGTATCTCTTCAAAAAATAAACGAGTGGGGTATTTTTTTTTAATGTATTGATGTATTTTATGTCGTAGAATGAAACGTGAAAGTGTCTTGAGCTTGTGTTTACCCAGTGGCGGGCCGTGCATTTCACACCTAGGCCTTCAGTGGTATCCTACCTGAATGAATACACCTCTTAACAAAATCATCATGACGCCACGGCTATAGAAAAACCATTAACATTATACAGAAACGCAGTAGGCTATAACAGGGCGTTGCGTCTCTCATGAAGCGAGAAAGAATTATTAAATCATTTAAGAGTTATTAACGCAGGAAACCCAATTGATACAATTCAACAAGTCTCCTTTCACAGCTGCGCCACATAAGTCATATCTAACAGAAGCATCGATCCGCTTTCGGGTTTTCCGTGCATTTGTGTAGTAGGCTAACGTTACCTTTTGAGTTATCCGACCTCCGAAAGCAAATTGTGCGTTTTTTTGGTCCATATTTTACACGAAAGAAAACGTAACAGCATAAATGGTTTTTGAAAAATCTTACCAACAGGATGACAAATTTATTTCAGGTGAGGTTCAAAGATAATTTAAACCCCACAAAACTATATTTTAATAGTATCAAAATGTTGTAAATAATATATTAAAGGTCCCATGGCATGAAATTTTCATTTTATGAGGTATTTCAACATTAATATGAGTTCCCCTAGCCTGAATATTGTCCCCAAGTGGATAGAAATGTTGATCGGTGTAAACCCGAGTTCTGGCTGTCTCTCTCTGCCTTTGAGAAAATGACAGGCCAGACGAACCAATCCTGAAGTCTCCTGTTTTGACGTCCAAGCAGGAACGGTTACCTCCCTTTCCTCCGCCCAGAGAATCTGGCACGCCCATGCAAACGCTCAAGAGATCATTAACGTTACTTGTGAACGCTGGCAGTTTCTCAGTGTTTGGATGTACAAATGAAAACAGAAGTCTTTCTTCAGTTCCTTCTGATCTGTGATCAGTGATCTCTTATGTGTAGCTAATTATTTATTATTCGTGCACACGCAGCGGCTTCTCTCTCTCCCGACAGAACGGTGTTTTCGTGTTTTCTATCTTGTGAGTCAGTGTTTTTGTACGTCCTCGTCGCGTCTACCGGTTCTAAAATGTGCATACAGTCATGAGTTTCTGCTCAACATCGGCCTCACACACGCCAAAGCTCGGGCTGCACTGGCCGTTGGCCTTCAACATCCCCGACCCCCAGTACTGCATCTGGCCCACAGCGGAGGCACCAAACGCGGCGTGAGATTAAGCAGACGGGGGGTAAGCATGAGCATATCTGGGCTAGGCTAGCCATCTTTCCCCACAATAAACTGGATTACATTCGATTACTGCTGTTGTGTCTTTGTTTGCCCTGTGTAACGTTACTCAATGCGCGTCACTGACGCTATTCATATGATTGGAACATATCTAGAAATAATGCTATACTCAACACTTACTAACTCGTTCATCTCGACAGCTGTAATGGTACTTTGCATGTGTTACAAAGTTGGTAGAATAATGATGAATACGGACTTGGCGTGACTGGGACTCGTGTTTATTCAGAACTCTCAGATACAAACACAATAAACTCGCGCTGACTGACAGCGCTCTCATAACTCAGAAGTTACTATAAATAACTTTGTTAGCAATCGCTCTGTCTCCATGATGTCCGGTTCGCGAACGAATCATTCTTTTGAATCGGTTCTTTTTAGTGAACCGAACCAGTTCACCAAATCGGACTGAATCGTTCTAAACGGTTCGCGTCTCGAGTCAGCGCTGATCCATCATTTACTAAAGTTACTAACTTTCTGACATGAGTGACAGCCCCTCCGACTAGAAATAAACTAATAACCTGAAGTATATGCTAGTAACTACAACAGTTCACCCTGAACTGAGACTGAGAACTGATGAGAAGTGAACACAGGTCCATCCGTCTCTGGCAGACTCGTGCCTGCTTGTGCCTCGTTAAACCACGCCCCCTCCGCTCATTTAAAATACAAAGATGTCAGCCAATCACAACAGTGGGCGTTTTTACTGAAGTCTCACAGCAGACACGCCTCTTGAAGCAGGGCATTCAGCCACAGGGCAAACAGCAGTATAGAAAAAATGCCTTTTATTTCTAAATTATGACATTTTATGATGTAAAAATCATACTAACAATATAAGTACACCTCAGGAAACATTATAAAATAATAGAAAAATGCCATGCCATGGGACCTTTAATAACGAAAATAATAATAATTAAAAAAATCGATCATAAATTTACAAGAAAAAATAAATCACGGAAAAAACGGGGCACGGATTAACTTAGCCAGCCCTGGGTTGACTGTAGGATATTAAAAAAACAAAAACAAAATCATTATAGCTTAACTTACTCACCAAAATAGGCTATGATTATTACACAAAACATGCCAATGTGTGCAGTAAATGTACTACCCATCCTCTCAAATAAATCAAGATCCGCGGGACTTCAAAATCAGTGATGGTATACATTACAGTAGGCTACGTTCGTTTTTAGCCGTGACCGATCGAATAGCGTTCCGTGACTTTGCATTAAGCTGGAGAAGGCAGTTTGCGGGAATTTTGAAAATGGCTTTGTAAGTATGTCAATTAATACATTAATTTCTTCTCCTCTGTCAGCCATTTTGGTTTGAAAAAAAAAACGCTATTAAAACTACAGATGTGGTTTGCTGGTTATTCTGACTAGGCTACTAGTACGCTCTCTGATCATCCAATCAAAGGACGTGAAAATGCCGACGTTATTGTACACCAGCTAGATGGCCCCGCTGGCGCCAACTCGAAATCTGATTGGCTGATTAAATCGGAGTGATTATATGATTTCTTTCACCTAGCAACACATGATGACTGAAATATGATTGGATAAAAGCTCTAACATAAACAAACACTACTGAAAGCAGCGCAACCAAGAGAAAAGCGATTTAAACGAAACCCATTGACTTCTGGGCGAATGCTAAAAAGCGAACTCGCTTCCGCATTTTGGCCTACACTCAGGGATGCAGCATGATTCTTTGAGCAAACCGTTTTCATATTCTTTGAGAAATTGGGTGACATGCAATGTATATCATGAGAAAATTAAAGTGTTTTTGACCTTGGATGCATGTAAACCTTAAAACAAACGTAGAAATATTTAAAATGGCATATCAAGGGGCATTTATAAGTTTTTATACAGCAAAATGGTTGAAAATGCTTACATTTAATTGCATGGTAAAAGTTTCCCTAAAAATTTGTTTAAAAAAAAAAGTTTTTGAGTATGCAGACAAACCTCCCTCAACAAATTGTATGAGCTGCGGAAATGTTTTAAATGGTCATATAGACATACAATACATATTTTTACATACTGTACACATCCTTACATTGAAAATGTTTTAAATGGTCGTATAGACATACAATACATCTTTTTACATACTGTACACATCCTTACATTTTCAATCTTTTGTGTCATTACCGGTTGTCCATGACCATGAAGGCCTCTCTTTCATAAGGGAAATGTTATGTTTTAAGTGATCTGATAGCCATAGATGCCTATAATCAGGGAATAATCCGATTTATTTTTATTTTGGTTTTAATCCAGAAGATGTGGGGGCAGGAATTCATTGCATCTTTATTGCTCCCACTGTGCTGGAGGGTACAAATAGTTATAGATCCAATTTCTTGCAGTGTGATTTGGAGCATGAGAGAGGATCTTTTTTGAGGCTGGTGGTCTTGTGTATATATATGGATTGAATGGAAAGGTTTCTAAGCAAGTGAATTATTGAAGAGTGTATGGGGTGTAAGAACACGAAGGAAACTTTAAAGTCAAAATGGGGCAGGCAGCGGTGTGTGTACTGACAGGTAAGTGAACACCGTTTACATTTACAGTTAAGATTCTTCTTTTCTGCGTTTGAGATAAAAGTGGTCAGGATGCTGTGTAGCTCAGAGCGCATTTTAAATGATGACACCGATCCGTGTTGTTTAGAGGACAGGCTTGTCTACTGTCTCTGACAGTTGGGACAGTCTTGCTCTGCATTCATCGCTCTTCACTTAGTGACCTAGATCACATTTTCCCTTCAGCGACAGGTGGAGCGTACGTTTTTTTCAGTGTTTCATATTTTTTTTATGTTTACAGGTCTTACAAGGCAGCTCTTTATTCCAAATATTCCACGTTTTTCTTAGAAATCATTAGAATATTTGGTCTCACTTTATAATAGGTGTACTATGTACTAACATAAATGAATCATTTGATACACTGCACTTATTGTGTACATACATGTTTTTACATTGTAAAAAGCAATTACAACTAACAACATCCCACCACTGCCCAGATGATGCGCAAATGCATTTCTCTGCTGGATAAAGCAAACCAGCATCTCACTAGTAAAGTTCAGATGGATGAGGATTGCAATCAAGCCAAAGACGAGTGCGGTGACTTACGATTGTCGTTTACAGTAGGAGCGTGTGAATCTGTTATATTGATGTGCAAACAAACTCTTGACGCAGTGACGTTTGTGCACAAACTGCATTCACGTTGTTTCCACACATATTCAGGATAATGGTTTAATTCGTGCATGTTGCTTCGTTTAATAATTGTGAATGGATTTGTGTACTGTAGTTGGTATATGCAGTCTTTTATTCCATCCATCACTCCCTCCATCCATCACTCCCTCCCACCGTCCATCACTCCCTCCATCCATCCATCACTCTACCATCCATCACTCCATCCACCCGTCACTTCCTCCATCCATCCATCAGTCACCCATCCATCCATCATTCCATCACTCCATCCATCAGTCCAGCCATCCATCACTCCCTCCATCCATCACTCGTCCGTCCATCCATCACTCCCTCCTTCCATCACTCTATCCCTCCATCCATCCATCACTCCATCCATTACTCCATCTATCACTCCATCCATCCATTACTCCCTCCTTCCATCACTCTATCCCTCCATCCATCCATCACTCCATCCATTACTCCATCTATCACTCCATCCATCCATTACTCCATCCATCACTCCCTCCTTCCATCACTTCATCCATCCATTACTCCATCCATCACTCCATCCATTACTCCATACATCACTCCCTCCATCCATCAATTCTACCATTACTCCATCCATCATTCATCACTCCATCCATCACTTCCTCCATCCATCACTCCCTCCTTCCATCACTCCATCCATCCATTACTCCATCCATCACTCCCTCCATCCATCACTTCCTCCATCCATCACTCCCTCCTTCCATCCATTACTCCATCCATCCATCCATCCACCCATCACTCCCTCCATCCATCACTCTCTCCTTCCATCAATTCATCCATCCATTACTCCATCCATCACTCCATACATCACTCCCTCCATCCATCAATTCTACCATTACTCCATCCATCATTCATCACTCCATCCATCCATCACTTCCTCCATCCATCACTCCCTCCTTCCATCACTCCATACATCACTCCCTCCATCCATCACTTTCTCCATCCATCACTCCCTCATTCCATCACTCATCCTTCCATCCATTACTCCATCCATCCATCACTCCATCAATTACTCCATACATCACTCTATCCATTACTCCATCCATCACTCCCTCCTTCCATCACTCTATCCCTCCAGCCATCCATCACTCCCTCCATCCATCACTTCTTCCATCCATCACTCCCTCCTTCCATAATTCTATCCCTCCATCCATCCATCCATCACTCCATCCATTACTCCATCTATCACTCCATCCATCCATTACTCCATCCATCATTCCCTCCACCCATCACTCCATCCACCCATCACTTCCTCCATCAATCACTCCCTCTATCCATCACTTCCTCCATCCATCACTTCCTCCTTCCATCACTTCATCCATCCATTACTCCATACATCAATCCATCCATCCATCCATTCCTCCATACATCACTCCCTCCATCCATCAATTCATCCATTACTCCATCCATCATTCATCACTCCCTCCTTCCATCACTCCATCCATCCATTACTCCA